>CM031241.1:390678056-391080278 GCA_018340775.1 Taxus wallichiana var. yunnanensis
GTTTGCTTCATTCAGTTGCTATGGGTCATGTTTGGAGATATACACAAACGATGATATATATTATTGGATACCTTTATGAATCATAACATCGTTGTGTGTTTACAAATTTTCTTGTGCAATACATAGTTGAAATCCAATAAATATAAAGATTTTATGAAAATGAGATGTCTATATATATCCCTTATAAAAACAACATCTGTATTTTCCACGACATACTTTTTTCCATACTGGACAAGGAGGAGAGATTGAAGAGAATCTCATGGAATATAATAGAGCTTCTTTCTTTTCAGATTCTATCAAAATTTTTTTTCAGTAGGAGGATCAAAAATCTAGATCCCCAGAAACCTATTCAATGTCTTGTATTTTTTTGTCAATATTTGTGAGAAATCCTCTCTAATCACTTCCCTTAGTAGGGGCACATTATTTGTATAAGAAGGAAGAGTCCATTCATCTTATTGTGGATCCTAACCGACTTAGTACTCAAACATATTTTTTCATATTTAAATAAAAATAAAACCATGCAAACACTTAAATTTTTGCAAATGATTTTTAATTTTCTTGTGTAATTGAGTTTTAAAACAAGAAATCTTGCATTTTTAAGAGAAGTGATGATGTTTGAACAAATGTTTGTGAAAGAAGTTATCAAGCTTCTAGAGTTAAGTACCTTAAAAGGGGTGCTTGTTGGTCTTCCTGTAGTTAATGGTTTGTCCACAAAACAACGAAAAGTGCTAATAATTGTAGTGGAATTGGTAGAAAATCCTTCAATTATTTTTCATGGACGAGCCAATATTGGGACTAAATCATGGACCTCCTGCAATTATTATGCAAACAATTCGTAATACCGTGGATACAGGATGAACTATTGTGTGCACTATTCATCAACCTAGTATTGACATATTTGAACCCTTCGATGAGGTACTTTCTCATAACCCCAATGCATTTACTAGTACTATTGGTGCCAGCACATGTGTAGGTGCTAAGAATATGAATGTGGAGCATGACATTGCGCTAAGTGAAGTGATGAAGTGTGGAGGACAAATGATATATGTAGGACCTGTAGGTCGTCATTCACAAGACCTAATCAACTATTTTGAGGCTATTGAAGACATTCCCAAAATCACACCAGGTTGCCAATCAGAAACAAGGATTTCGACTTAAATTTCCATTCGAGCTAAACATGTCTTTAGGGTTGATTTTGCGTGACATCTGCATCTGAATTCATCTCTCTATCAGTAAGTGGTTGAGTTAATATTAGAAAGATCACCATACAATTTCTTTGGTTATGTCAATAGGCCTGAATTATTTACACAATGGCTACTCTCATTTTTTTTGTATCCTTCATTCCTTCTCCCAATAGCAATATTCTTTAGTTTGGCACAGACATGTAGGATGCTGAAAAAAATTGTGGAATTTGGCTTTAAATCTACCAATTACATTTGCTTGACAGTTTGTAAAGTCTTTTCAAAAAATCCATTTAGTACACAACTCCATGTAATAAAGCTATCAATAAGAACACACATATTTGAGGCATTCTGTCAAACACTTCACATGCATCAAGTCTATATTCTTCTACATTTTGCATACATGTCTACCATGTCAAACATGTTATAACTACAACATCTAAAAAAGTCTTGTTATATTTAATACTTGTATGGATGTCCATACCCTATTCCAAAGATACCATTCTGGCACAAGATGGGTGTACGCTAGAGTACATTATTTTTGAAGGAGATAGTTCACATCCACAAAAAGGAGATCTCATGTGCAATTTGGAAAATATAGGGAAAGGTTTGAGAGTGAAATATTTCTTAAAGTTATTTGGGGAAGTAGCCTCGTGGAGAGACCCTTTGAGCCACTTCATAGTATCCCAAAATCCATTATCATCCTCTATACTTAGTCTAGTAGAGGGAGTTAACTGAATCTTTCCCCGTAGAGTCATATACATTCCTCAATTGAGAATTGGAGACAACTTATAGAAAGATTTGCTTTTCCATTCATCCACTTCCCAAATACAACATCCTCAAATATTTTAATTCTTTTCAAACCAAAAGAGGCCAGGAGTAACTGCTTCTTATCAAGGAAACAATCTTTTCTATATTTTAGATTCAATAAAATCAATTTGTAGGCTTAGCACCTAGTGTCAAAGGAAGAGAGTAAAGGTTACCTAGCTTGTTCACATGCTTTCCAAATCGACTAAAAATAAGGACCAATGAGGAGAAAAAAGAAATCCACCAATCAGTAAGTCTAAACAAAGTTTGTGAGACCTTAGGAAGTCCAAAATAGGCCAACAAGTAAAACCATCAAATTGTTTTGGAAAAGTAGAAGTCTCAGAGCCAAGTCAAAAGAATTCCCAAAGTCTAAAAGCAAGAAATGACTTTGTAAGACTCCTGACAAGTTTCCTATGGCTGAAATTGTAAAAAATGTGCTCAATAGTTTGGAAATATCTCCTAGAGTACTTGCTCCCTTGCTACATGATTACCACTCTCCAAATACAAAAACAAATTTCATGTCCTGTGTAGTGGCATAGATTCTGGAAATTGTATGCCCAATCATAACTATGCCAATAGGTGTTATTTACACACAAGATTGACCTACATGCAATCAAACTTTTGTAATGAAACAAACTTGTTTGACCTTGCCGCACTCATTTTTTCTTTATATACAGATGTAAGTGGTACATCAACCACCTACCTACACATGACGACAATAAAATTGGTTTCATGTTGCCATGAGTTTTTTAGCATCGTATTCTTCTTAACCATAGACAAACATACAAGACAAGGAATTCAAAAATACCATACTGACAATGTTGTATTCAATAACATAAAGACCTTTTAAAAAAACTATGTATTAACGTTGCTCCAACATCAACATCTTGGTCGCTTAGAAATTTTGGGCAAGTCTCTATGTCATCCAAATTTGTAAATGGCTGACATCAATAATCTTCAATGTCTCGCTATGTAAACTCCGCCTTCTTCTTAAATGGTTGTCTATCCTCAATTAACTGAATTCATAAACCAACTGTATTTCTATGTCATGTATGCCTATTTCACATAAAAAATTAATGCATGATGCTTCCTTTCTTAGTTTGTCATTGTTTTTTTGGGGAATTCAAGCGTTCATCTGGAGAAATCGCTGAATTTCCAGGAAAAGGAGAGGATACCACTTCTATTTTCCCAAGAAATAAGTTGGTGTTTAAAGGTCAGATGGGAACACATGAGTGATCAATATTCAATCCCACTTGGCAAAGAAGGGGAGTTGTTGATAACTCAATATCATGTTAGCATCATTTACCAGGTACTTTGTACAAACGTTGTTTGGTTCTGTTTTGTTTGAACTTTCATTTTCAATGTTAACTTGTCACCTCTTTTCCTTCAATATAATGTTTTACAAAAAAATTCCCTCCTCGTTTACCTTTATGCCTGAATGCAAATTATATGGTTTCTTTGGTATGATAGTTATTACAGGAACTTTGGTGTTCTAAAGAAAACTACTACAACCATGCCATATTATTTGTGTGAAGACTATTGGGGCTCTGTGCTAGTTTGCTTGTCACTACTTATGAGTAGGGGTTGCATTTTGACCAGTTGAAGTTGTCAATGTCTAATCTACCATCCATCGAATGTTGTGAAACATTTGTGTTTATGATAAATGAGCTTGTGAATAAGATTAAGCCACACACTAGTTTTAGGATTGCTTGTATGTAAGTCTTTGAGACTTATACATGTCAAATTTAAAGGATAGATCGTTAGGTATTATGCACATTGCATTTTTCTCTTCAAGATCACGCTGTGGAAATTTGCAACTAAAATTATTGATGTTTATTGTTATTAAGCTCTTATAGTTATTTTATACAATTGCTACACTTTAATTGAGGAAATGAAGGCCTGTACGAAAAGGAAAAATTCAAACATATTGATCTAGTAAGTTAATGCTTACAATTAGCTCTCATTTATATATGTTTTGAATCCATCTGCATAACTTTCTTACTCCAAAGTGTCTTGGTCCTAGGTTCAACTTTGCTAACATCATTTCTATTTATATGGTCTATTGACCATTTGTTGAATTCTTCAAGGATGATTTTGCGTGAAGATAATGATCAATATGAAAAAAGCTAAACATTATTTTTTTCAATCTGGGAACGTAAGTTTGGAACTCTATGCATTAGTGGGTTATCTTCTTTATGCTGCATTTTTCTGAACTTTGTTTCCTTAATTTATCCTTTGTCAGTTATTCAATCCTAAAGGTTATGTAGTTTTTTCAACATGAAATTAACATAATTATATATTTATGCTTTCATTATAGTTATGGAGATGGGGGAGCCCACAGATAATGCATCAAGATTCTATAGGTGGTTTTTTGAGGTGTGTGTCTATGGTATTTATGTAAAATTTTAAGATCACTTATATCTCATTTTGATCTACCATTAACTTATCATTGTGCATATTTGTTGGCATATCCAAGAAAGAGAGTCGATGCCTTTTCTTCCAAAACTCATATATGTTGTATTTGGTTTAGGAAATAGGAAATACGATCATTTTAATAAGGTCTGTTCCAAGGAATTTTATATGTGGGCATGATTAGAACATGTCCTCGCAAAGTGTAATGCCATGATAAAATGTACCAAGGATGCAGATATTCATAGTGAACATGTTGTGAAAATTTTCTAGTAGGAACTGTAGTTTTATTTTTTATATAGTGAAATGGGCATGGTTTCTTTTCTAAATTAGTATGCATGCTTGTGTTTTTTTGTCTTTTAGATTGCGAAAGAGGTAGATGCAACTTTAAGTGAGCAAGGTATTCTAGTTCATTTCCTTGATTTGTTGTTGAGTGTATATGGAGTATGACCATTAGTTCCATATTGTATTAAATACAGTGCACATATAGATGGTATGATTTGACTGACTTATTTGCGTAGAGAACTCTTTCGGGGATATTATCGTGGGAACTATTCTTCCCCCGGTTCTCAAAGGGCTAGTGAGTGCATGATGGTAACTTTTATGTTGGATTCCCAGGTGTTTATTTTAATACATAATGTATAAGTCAAATTTTTCATGAGATGTTTTAGTTTCTTTTGACATCTATTTACTTCTTCTTACTTTGTCATGTCTCTCAGAGACTTGTACCTATCAGGACTGTCAACAAACAATGTTGTTCAGGCCTTCAAGCAGTTGCAGATGTTGTAGCTATAATTAAAGCTAGATTTATGACATTGGTATGTAAATTTGATTTTTGCCAGTTGGTTATGTAAATTTGATTGCCCCTGTTGAAAGTAAGGTAAACAACACTAGTTATCAGGTAATTCCGGCTGAAGGTTTGTACTGGATCGGTGTTAAATTAAATATATTGACATGATCTATTGTTATGGTTCTTATTTTCACATTTAAGCTTGTTGATCCTAAATATGGAGATGAAAAGGCATGTGACAATTTCTATTGATGATGGTATTCATCCCAATGCATGTTTGTCTAATTTAGCAAAGCTTAGAGTTGTATTCAAGAAGGATGGTAGGAATATGCTAGTATGTTGATTCTTTTCTAGTTTTCTATTAAGGTTGGTTATTAATTTTTTTGTTTGTATAGAAAGTGATGGAAATTTTAGTAGATCATACTTATTACATTTTATAAGATTAGAGTATCTATCATTATACCCTATTGGATATTAATTTTATTTCTACATGCTACTTACACCAAATTCTTGATGCAATCCTTATAGGAAATTTCAGGCCAAGTCATTACAAAGAAGAGAGCTCCAGTGCAGTAATCCAATGCACCTTCTTTACTATCGATAGTAGAGAATTGTATTAAATTTTAGAAAATCAAAGTTTAAGAACATGAAGACAACAACTTCTCGCAGAGATAGCACTTGCTCAAACGTTAAAGTTAAGAAAAAGAACTCAAAGTAGCAAAGTAGGGAAGTAGATAGATCCTTCAGAGCTAGTGGTGGAGAGAAGGTGTTCATATTGTATGTGAAAGGCTAATGGCATTTAGGAACCCTTGTATATTTTATCATTGTATTTAAAGGGTTAATGACATTTAGACACCCCCTTTATATTTTATATTAATAAAAAGTTTGTTGACCCGCTTGTTAGACACAAGATTCAAATCAAATTGTTTTTAATTTATAATATTAATTACCAGCCCACTTTCGGGGATTATACAAAATACGCAATGGCCAATTGCATTATATCATATTTTGTTATTATTTATTCTTGAAATTCAATTTTTTATTCTTTAAATTTGTATCGTCTCTAGATAGAATAAAAATTGAAATTAGTATTGTCTCTAGAGAGACAAAACTGATATTATCTCTCAGAGACAAAATACATATCAATCCTTATTATCTCCTGGATAGACAATAATTAAACACAATATTAGAGACACCCACTTTGAGACAATAATAGAGACGATATACACCTTTTTTATTGTCTCTATTTGAGACAATGTTGTCAATTTTTGTCTCGTAATATCTCAAAACACCCCCTTGTAGTAGTGAGGTTAAGGTCAATCCCTTCTTCGTGTCCAAATCTTTGGTCCAAAGAAATTAGGAAAATTAGATGTACCCAATTCCCGCAATCAATTGCTCGCTACAGAACACAATTTTTGTTTAAGGCTTCCTTTGGAACATAGAATTATTATTGGCTATTTCTATATCATATTTCTCCATATTTGAGCAGGTGAGGGAAGGATATTTTGGATTTTATATGTAAGGGATTCCAATATTTTTTTGACAAAGTTAGTAGTGCCCTCTTCCCTTTCACACCTTTTGTTAATGATTTTGATACATCTAACTATACTTCTATGGATATTATTGTAGGTTTTTTACTTAGCATGATGTTAGATGTTATAAATTCTATACCGTTGTTGACTTCGATTCATATATGATGCGTATGGATTATTAGAGACATTTCATAGTGATTTTGATATGTTGTTGACATGGTTATATATATATATATATATATATATATATATATAGGTATAGGTATAGGTATAGGTATAGGTATAGGTATAGGTATAGGTATAGGTATAGGTATGTATGTATATGACATGTGATATTTCATCATATTGAGTAGACCTAGACAATTGAGCTAACCTTTTGATACTTTGGATATTGATGAAATGTGGAATCAAGATGTTGTTAGAAATTGGAAACGATATCGTTACTTTCCTAGATGTTGTTTTGATTCTTATATAGATGGTTGTGAATTTATATTGTATATTTTATCCTAGATATTTTTGATGTGGGCACGAGGCCAAAGGAGGTGTTATGTGTTTGTAGGTAAACATGTCACAACAAACAACGGGGATTGAAGACATTCCACATTGGGATGCTACATGAATTCAACAAGCAGAGGTCACCATGACAACATGTATTTTGTTGTGTGTGTGTGTGTTGATTTGTTGTTGGGGGTCCCCATAGGGGGTCACCTCCTATTGTGACCAAGGGGTTATGTGTTATTATTTCATTTAGTTTCCTTGATTTAGTATTTGTATGTGATTTTATAGTGATGTAATCCCCTTTTGTTAATCACTTTATTTATGTCTAGATTAGTAAATTAATTAGTTCTTAAATTAAATAAGAATGGGTCAAAATAATTCATTTATTAGATTGTATGGCTCTTGGATTATGTGTTGTAAGTTTTTCTTGTGTTCTTGAGTGTTGTACACTCTACCCCTTCATGGAAATTGAATTTGGCCTTAGGGGCCAATTTTGGAGAGCTTGTGGGACAAGTCAAACTTGTCCCAAACCTCTTAAATTGCTATACCAACCTACCCTAGATGGTTTGGGGGTAAAAATAGACCCCATTATGCATTTTGGGAGGATAAAAAGGTAAAATATTATTACACTTCCTTTCATATATTTAATTTTGTCCATAGGGGTGTGGGCTTGGATGTGTGTGTAAGTAAATTGTCATTCCTCTCACCCACCAGTTTTTTTTGTGCATTTGGGTTGAGGTTTGACTTGTGTAGTGGAGTTGAGGATGAGTGATGTGGCATACTACATGGAGCCACCTCACCCTACCCTCTATTCATTCTATATTTATTCAAGTTCTTTGCTTGTTTGGGGTTACTTGATTTCTTTGTGCTCTTGCTTTTTTGGAGTTAGAGGATTTTGAGTGCTTGTAGATTTGTTGGACCTTCTAGGTGATTGTTTGTGCTTGAAAAAGCTTCGTGTGTGTAACTCTTAACTCTTGGATCAAGCTCTACCATGGAAATTTAAGAGCTAAACTCTTGTTTAATGATTTATTTTATTTGTATGTATATGTGTCTATTTTTGAGTGTTTTTGTATGCTTGTTGGGTGCTTGGGTAGATTGCCTACAAGTGTGGTGTAGGAGGGAACTATGGGAATTTTACATGGAGAGGTGTAAGAGTTTATTTCATGTTTTTGAGGGAGTTGGGTTGGGTGTCACCACCGTGGGTGACAAAAATTGCTTGCATTTCTTACATGATTATTTTGTTGAGGGAGCCATCGAGATCAGAGTAGGGAGGCATAAGAGAATGTGGGAGGCATAAGAGGTTCTTTAGGGAGGAATAATAGTGTATAGGGGTTTTGAGATGTTTATTGGAGGGTTTTGAGGTGGGAAACCATTTCTCATTGGGAGGCATAAGTGACCTCCCCATAGACATTTCTCCTTAGGCTTTTACATTTTGATGCGTTGTGTATTTTTTGGTTTTCCTTCTCGTGATCATAGTTGTATTGTTTGTGTTTTGGTATGGTTTTGAAGTCTTGTATTTTTATGTGGAATCTTGTTTAGTTTCCATGAGTTTGATCCATTTTCCATTGCAATGTGGTCAGTTGGGGCTTAGGGCGGATGAGGAGGATGGATTATTCTCCCATTGGATTATTATTCCCACTCAAGGTGGAAGATTTTATTATTGTATTTTGTTTAAGGGAGATGTAGTTTTGTAAGTAGTAATATTATTTAAAGTAGTTCATTGAAGAGTTGTGAAATTTCCCTTTTCTTTAATTTGTAATATGGAAAGAAGTGGACCAAAATGTAAATCATGCTTAGAATCTTACTCTTAGATTGTATTGTGAGAAAAAGTTCTTTGTTTTAAGAAAATGAGTTATACTCAATGGGAAAAGAAAGTTTATCTTTATTGTGAAGTTGTATTATTGTAAATGAGAAAGAAGGAATATAGAAGTTGTAAGATGTAAATAATGTATACATAGTAAAATTTAATGTAGAACAAAGTTGTTATAGATATTTCACCATATAAGTTGTAGTAAAAATGGAAGGAGACAACAAAATTGATGAATATTGTTATTATTGAAATGTTGCATTTTGTAGTAAGTAAAAATAACGATATTAGAAGTAGATTTAGATCCTTTTTACTTTTGGAACTGTAAGAAAATTTATTGAACAAAATGGAAATGATCTTGTAGTTGTTGTTATTATTGGAATAGATAATGCTTTAAAAAGAGTAATTTAACTAAGAAGAAATGAATAAATAAAACTAAATCTTATAATTGGAAACTTTAGGCACATAAAATCATGTTCAGAATGAATTTTAGAACACTTTAGTAACTTTTTATTTTTGGGAAATCTCGGGTTTTAAGGTTTTGTTTCTATGATCTGGACCACCACCTTGTGAAGAGCGACGGCCTTGAACCGCCACTCGACAATGTGGTGGTTTTAGAACCGCTCACCTAGCAAGGCAAATGGGTTCGGGTGGTGGTTCTGCTCACTACTGTGGAGAACGTAAATCTCGATCTGTGAAAATTTTAACTTGGGCTAAACAAAATTTTAAGCATGAAAAATTTAGATGAAACCTCCAACAAAAGAATAATAGCTAATCTCCTTATTTAAAAGCAATAAAATCTTCTTAATGGTAAATTCAAAGTACTCAAACTTTTATATATTAATAGAGGTAGCATTTGGCCCAAATAGAGAACTCCAAATACAAATAGTTTTGTAATAAAACCAAATTTGAAAAGGAAACCCCTTCAATCAATGAATGAAAAAAATTACAATGATAAACCTACAATCTAAACTAATCTAAGATTTATTTTCCTTGTAGACTCCTCCATTGTTCTTCCTTTCTTGCTCCCATGGCTTCCTTCTCTCCAACCTGCAAATTAAACAAAGGAAGAGTTACCAAATGAGGAGACTTGATTAAAGAAAGAGATTAAATAAAGATTCATAAGGATATTTACGATTGGTTAGATTAGAATCCCTAGGATCTAGTGGCTACAATTGAGTTGATTCAAGGGTTGAGGATCAAACCAACATTTTTTTGGTAGAAATATACTTTTATAGATGTTTTAAATAAGAATTAAAGGTATGTGTAGATGCGTGAATGGGGCCATTTAATTACCTTGGTGTGCAAAGTCACTAATCTAGTTCCTAGTGTATTTTAGAAAAGTAATGAAATGAAATTTTAAGTAATTTAAATAATGGAACTATAACAACTAAGTAAGGTAAAGTATTGGGGTGGGAATGCTAGTTAAAGAGGAGAAAGGATTTAACTAAGTAAATTAAACAATGGCACCTTCTTAGTTGAATGTTAATAAATTGACCTTAGAGATAAATAGAAAATATTTAATCATTCAACTTAGGCCTAGTCCACCCTTTGTAAAGTAAAGATTATCACCGTAAATAAATTAAGTGCATTAAGTAATGGGTTGACAACCTTGTAACATTCTAACTTAAACAAAAATAAATAAATTTTCTACAACTTTCAACCGGGTTAAGTGTTTAAGGTTTTTAACATGTTCCTAGAACGTTGTTTAAGGTGGGCATTACACTTGGTATCGTAGAGCCGTGGGTTCAAATCTTGGAACCTTGGGAACACATGAAAACATGAGACATAAACTTTAAACCTAGTACAATATTAAACTTAGCACAATACTAAACCTAGAAAACAACTTGTCTAAAAAAATTGTATATTTTAGTAAACATAGAAAAATGGAATAAAACCTAGAATAATAAACTAACTCTCGCATTGGTATTTGCAGGTGGCGTGGACCGGATGAGGGTCCTTTCCATAGACATAGACTTACCACCTCCATAGTAGGTTGTAGCAGTGCATTCTACCCCATATTTTATGGGGACGCTTCAAGAAGTCAATGCCCTCTATATGTGGAGGGTACTTAGGAGGATGATCAACCAAACATGATAGGAGCCATCCATTGAGGCTTGTGCATTGCCTCAACACAATGAGGAACATAGGGTATAGAAATCCTACGTAGAGTAAGCTCAAGCGAGTCACCACAGAGAGGACATGGAGACAGGATTTCACGACACAGGGATAGGTCTCGGAGACCTAAACCTAGAGATGAGCATGCAGAGAGGCCTAGGGGTTTCACCAACAACAGACCATATCAGGAGATCTCGGAAGCTATGACCATCTCATTATTTTGGAGGTACATGTGGATTTCATGTAGAGGCCTGGTTGGTGATATTGAGTGGGTGCTTCAAGGTCTACCCTTGTACTAGAATAGAAAAGCTCAGTGTTGTGATCCATCTTATATGGGATGGAGTAGGTGTGCTGTGGAGGACCGAGGAGCAAAAGCTTCAAGTTGATTCAAATATAATTACCTCAGGAGCTATTTGAGGAGCGGTTCAGAGAGTAGGTACTTATCCTGGAATTTTATTTAGCAGTGGATAGATGAGTTCCATGACCTCCGTAAGGCATCTATGACTATAGATGAGTATGAGATTAGATTTCTAGACCTACTCCAATATGTCTACTACATGTAGGATGAGAAGTCTGCATTCACATGTGTTCATCAGGGCCTAAATTTGGATTTAGGTGGTGCGGTGCTCATTCCATGTGCATAGACCTTAGCAAAGGTCATGGAGAAGGCTTATATTATAGAGGAAACACAAGGAAAGAAGCAACAGGACATGGACAGAGTTCGTAGTTGCATCTAGAAAATGGAGGATAGCGAGATCAAGAGGGGTTAGTTCCTCCTCCTTGTGGTGGACAAGGTTCAATACAGTCTTCTTTCAGCCCACCATACAGCCACCTCGGTGAGGAGACTCATCAACCATTTAGACCTACTTAGAGGTTGACGCATATAGAGGATGGAGTATGGGGCCTCCTTCTAGAGGTCCCATTAGGAAACAAAGTGCACCGAGAGATCAATTAGTAGGACCTCGTCAAAGAGAGACCTCAACATTCCATACCCAGATCATCAAGATCCACAGTACAGACATGTAGATTACTAGATGGAGCTACATCTCATTGGAGAAGACTAGGTAGATGTTGTGGTTGTGGCGTTATTAGACATCATAGGAGAGAGTGATCATAGAACCCTAGTAACAAGGGTAAGACACAGATTTCAAATTGTATTTTTAGCAACATGGGGTGTAGCCATTAGATCTATATAGCGGTCGAGAACTACTAGATTAAGCATTAAAGTATCGTGATAAGAGACGACAGAATAACATTTTCTCGTATTCCTACATCCATTTTTTTATTCTAGTTCATTGATTCTTTTATTCCACCATCCTTAGTAGAGCATTGCATACTAGTGACATTTAGGAAGGATCTTAGTTAGGACGTTGAAATGGCTTCACGGAGCCAAGATTTCTGTAGACTCCTTAGTTAAGGAGTGTGTAGTGGATTTGGGTCCCTTCACCACTACCTCATATTTTGAATCCTTCCTTGTGTTCATATGGAGTCATCTTGGGCATGGAATGGTGTCTACAAACAAGAGCGAGTGGACTGTAACCATAAGACTATTACTTGTGCTGATGATTTGGGAGTTGAGTCTCGTGATAACAGGAGTTAGGAGGCCCGTTTCCATTCGCACCATCTCGCTATGCAACTTAAGCGGTGTGCGCGATGAGGTTGCCAGATGTATGATGTTACGAGTTAGTGATGAGATCGGAGGATGAGCCTAGTGGGACATCCCTTGATGACCATCCCATCTCGAGAGATTTTTCTAATGTATTTCCATGGGAGCTATCGAGGTTACCTCCCATGTGAGATATATTTTCACATAGATTCTTTTCTGGCGGAGAGCCTATCTCATGAGAACCTTATCAGATGACTACCCTTGACCTCTGCCAGAGATTAATTTGTAACTTGAGATCCTTCGGAGAAAGGCCTAATCCATCCCAATGTATCCCCTTTGGGTGCTGCTGATTTTTTAAAGAACAATGATGGATCTCGTGGTTGTGTATGATTATTCGAGTTGAACAAAGTAACGAAAAAGAATCATTATCCCCTTCCATGCATTGATGATTTATTTGATTAGATGAAGGGGCCACACTATTCTCTAAGATAGATCTTAAGTCAGGGTATCATTAATTGAGGATCCTGGAGGAATATATTCACAAGACCACCTTTCATATGAGATATGGCCACTACGAGTTCACATTGGTGCCTTTTGGTCTCACGAATGCCCCCGCAATGTTCATGAATTTGATGAATTGGGTATTCGGGACCTTTTTGATTACTTCATGCTCATTTTCCTTGAAGAAATTATGATATACTCATGTACACATGAGGAGCACGAGGAGCACCTTTCGCTAGGTTCTTTATTGTCTTTGTGAGCAACAACTATATGGGAACTTGGAGAAGTGTGTGTTATTTCGTAGAGAGGTGCACTATTTGGGCCACATAATTTCTAGGCAAGGTATTACAGTCCAATCCTTCCAAGATTTGAGATATTATGGATTGGCCAACACCCACTAGTTTGACCAAGGTGTGCGGCATCATGGGTTTGGCAGATACTACCGTGAGGTTTGTTTAAGAATTTTCTCAGTGTGCACCCCATAACTTCCTTAAGTGGAAAGGGAAGAAGATTTTATGGAAAGACATATGTGAGTAGGCCTTCAGGACACCGAAGGAATGTCTCTTGAAAATTCCTATTCTTACTGAATGCTAGATCCTCTGCAGGTGAGTTCTTCATTTGCACAAATACTTCTTTGGTAGGACTTGGAGATGTGTTGATGTAGGAGGGTAGAGTGGTTGTTTTTGAGATTTGCAAACTCAAATATTATGAAATCAATTATCTCGACTCATGATCTTGATCTTATAGTAGTGGTGCATGCCTTAGTGCAGTGGAGACATTTCTTTCTTGTCTACAGATTCACACTCAGGATTGATCACTTGAGTCTTCACCACCTCTTTGCGCAACCAAACCACAACGCTTATTAGCGGCGTTGGATGGAGTTTCTTTGTGAGTATGATACGGAGATAGAGCATGTGAAGGGGAAGGAGAACATGGTTACAAATTCCCTAAGTATATGGAGACATGTGGCTATGGCCACTTTAGTGGGTACAGATTTGCGGAGTAGGATCTTACAGTAGGTTCCACACGATAGTTTCTACCTTGTAGAGAATAGAGTATCGAGACCCCTTGAGAGGAATTTTGATGGATTTTCACAAGAGATAGATGGCCTTTTTAGGCATAGAGTTCAGATTTATGTTCCTAGAGATGGAGTTTGTAGATAGGAAATTTTGACAGAGGATCATCATGCACCTTATTCAGCCCATCCAGGAAGGTGCGAAGATGTACGCCGCCTTTAGATAGTTGTACCATTGGAGAGGAATTCGAAGAGACGTGGCTCGGATTTGTGTCACACTATTTAGAGTGTCGAAATTAAAGGCCGAGCATCGAAAGCATCTAGCTAGCCTTATTTTTCCTCACGCAATACTAGAGTGGAAATGGGACACTATTTCCTTCGATTTTATAGTTGGGTTACCAACGCCAAGATACCACCACGATGTCATCATGGTCATGGTGGATAAATTGATGAAGGTGGCTCATTTTTCTTCGGTGAAGACCACCTACACATCTAGTGCAGTGGCATGGGTTTATCTTGATAAGATCATCGGGTTGCATGGGATTCTGTAGAAGATCATTTGTGACCATGATCCTTTGTACACTTCTCACTTACGGAATACGATACGCAAAGCATGCTCTCTGGACAAAGATCAATTTCAACACAGCTTATCACCCTGAGACAAATGAAAAGACTGAGTGGGTGAATAAGATTTTGGAGAAAATGTTTAGAATGTACGTCATGGATCATCTGCCGAGATGGGAGGAGTATTTGTGCTTGGTTGTATTTTCCCTGTAATAATTTCCGAGTTTGATAGGCATGCCTCCTTTTCAGAATTATATGGCAGGAGTGTGAGGACACCTCACCCGAGTTAGACACACGGGTTAGAGGACATGGTTTCTCTTGGATAAGCATTACTACGGGGGGCATGGAGCAATAGGTTGTTATGATCGGGATAGAGATTTCAAGAGGTGCGGGATAGGAAGAAGAAGTATGCGGATCAGCAGAGGACATATCATAGTTATGAGGTGGGCACGAAGGTGTTTCTTCATGTCAGGCCACATAAGATCCCTATCCATTATGGAAAAGGTCCTAAGCTTTCTCCTAAATTTGTGGGTCCCTTTGAGATTTTGGATTGTATCGACCCTTTGGAGTGTCACACTATTTAGAGTGTTAGAAATTAAAGGTGAGCATAAGAATCTAGCTAGCCTTCTTTTTCCTCATGCAATACCAAAGTGGAAATGGGACACCATTTCCATCGATTTTATAGTTGGGTTACCAACGTCAAGATACCACCACGATGTCATCATGGTCACGGTGGATAAATTTGAAGGTGGCTCATTTTTCTTTGGTGAAGACCACCTTCATAGGTAGTGAAGTGGCATGGGTTTATCGTGATAAGATCGCCGAAGTTGAATGGGATTCTATAGAAGATCATCTCGTGACCATGATCCTTTGTACACTTCTCACTTCTAGAATACGATGTAGCATGCTCTTTGGACAAAGATCAATTTCAACATAGCTTATCACCACGAGAATAATGAAAAAGGCTGAGCGGGTGAATCGATTTTGGAGGAAATGTTTAGAATGTACGTCATGGATCATCTGTCGAGATGGGAAGAGTATTTGTACTTGGTTGTATTTTCCTACGGTAATTGTTTCTAGAGTTTAATAGGCATGCCTCCTTTTCGGGAATTGTATGGCAAGGAATGTAGGACACCTCGAGTTAGGACATGTTAGAGGACATGGTTTCTCTTGGATAAGCATTACTACGGGGCATGGAGCAATAGGTTGTTATGATCGAGTAGAGATTACAAGAGGTGTGGGATAGGAAGAAGAAGTATGCGAGATCAGCGAGAGGACATATCATAGTTATGAGGTGGGCGGGAAGGTGTTTCTTCATGTCGGCCACATAATATCCCTATCCATTATGGAAAAGGTCTAAGCTTTCTCCTAGATTTGTGGGTCCCTTTGAGATTTTGGATTGTATCGACCCTTTGGAGTGTCACACTTTGTTTAGAGTGTTCGAAATTAAAGGTGAACATAATCATCTAGCTAGCCTTCTTTTTCCTCACACAATACCAAAGTGGAAATGGGACACCATTTCCATCGATTTTATAGTTGGGTTCGACATCAAGATACCACCACGACGTCATCATGGTCACGGTGGATAAATTGAAGGTGTCTCATTTTCTTTGGTGAAGACCACCTACACGCTAGTGCGAGTGGCATGGGTTTATCTTGATAAGATCGTCAGGTTGCATGGGATTCCATAGAAGATCATTTGTGACCATGATCCTTTGTACACTTCTCACTTCTAGAATACGATGCGCATGCTCTCCGAAAAAGATCAATTTCAACACTGACTTATCACCACCTGAGAAAAATCAAAAGACGAGCGGGTGAATCATATTTTGGAGGAAATGTTTAGAATGTACGTCCATGATCATCTGTTGAGATGGGAGGAGTATTTTCACTTGGTTGCATTTTCCTACAAGTAATAGTTTCCATAGTTTGATAGGCATGCCTCCTTTTCAGGAATTATATGGCAGGGAGTGTAGGACACCTCTGAGTTAGGATAGGTTAGAGGACATGGTTTCTCTTGGATAAGCATTACTACGGGGCATAGAGAAATAGGTTGTTATGATCGGATAGAGATTGCAAGAGGCGCGAGATAGGAAGAGGAAGTATGAGGATCAGCAGAGGACATATCGTAGTTATGAGGTGGGCACGAAGGTGTTTCTTCATGTCAGGCCACATAAGATACCTATCCATTATGGAAAAGGTCCTAAGCTTTCTCCTAGATTTGTGGGTCCCTTTGAGATTTTGGATTGTATCGACCCTTTGGCCTATCATTTAGCATTATCACCTAGCTTTTCTTGCGCCCACTATGTATTTCATGTTTACACTTAGGAGATATATTACGAGACCCTTCTCGTGTACTAGATTAGACCTTCTTGTATGTGCAAGATCAAGGGCAGGTGATAGTGGAGCCCATTTGCATTATAGAGTGCAAGACCCTGGCCCTTCGAGGTAGAGAGATTGACCAGGTTTGAGTCTAGTGGGACATATATGATGAGACTGTGGCTATACGGGAGGATGCTACATTGTTATAAGTCTAGTTTTCACACTTATTCATGTGAATTCTAGAAGAATGTCGAGTTTAAGGGGAAGGGGATGTAGTGCCGACTTCCCTTGACACTTTTTACTATTGATTTCGATATTTTCGACTATATTTATGGATGTTATTTTATCTTTTTGACTTAGCACAATTTTAAACGTTAGAGATACTAGACTATTGTTGATTTTGATTCATGTATGAAGTGTGTGGATTATTAGAGACATTTTATATGGATGTTGATATGTTGTTGACATGGTTATATATATATATATATATATATATATATATATATATATATATATATATATATATTCGACATGTGATATTTCATCATATTGAGAAGACCTAGATAATTTAGCTAACCTTATGATCCTATGGATATTGATGAAATGTGGAATCAAGATGTTATTAGAAATTGGAAATGATATCGTTACTTGCCTAGATGTTATTTTGATTCATATATAGATGGTTGTGAATTTATATTGTATATTTTCTCCTAGAGATTTTGATGGAGCCACAAGGCTTAAAGAGGTTTTATGTGTTTTGTAGGTAAACATGTCATGAAAACCAACGGGGGTATTGAATACCAACCACATTGGGATGCTTAGATGAATTAACAAGGGTCACCATAGCAACATGTATTTTGTTATGTGTGTGTGTTGATTTAATGTTAGGTTGTCCTTATGAGGGGGTCACCTCTATTGTGACGAGGGGTTATGTGTTATTCTTTCATTTATTTTCCTTAATTTAATTTTTGTATGTGATTTTATAACTTGATGTATTTCCCTTTTGTTAATCACTTGATTTATGTCTAGATTAGTAAATTAATTAGTTTACTAAATTAATTAAGAATGGCTCTTGGATTATGTGTTGTAAGTTGAGTGCTTGTGATCTTGACTGCCATTTGTACACTCTACCGCTCTAAGCCATGGAAATTCGAATTTGTTCTTAGGGGCAATTTTTGGAGGCTTGTGGGACAATTCAAACTTGTCCCACACCTCTTAAATTGCTATACCAACCATACCTATGTGTTGTGCGGTCAATAATAGACCCCATTATGTGTTTT
Source organism: Taxus wallichiana var. yunnanensis (assembly GCA_018340775.1). Lineage (NCBI taxonomy): Eukaryota > Viridiplantae > Streptophyta > Pinopsida > Cupressales > Taxaceae > Taxus > Taxus wallichiana. The sequence continues at coordinate 390,696,487 of CM031241.1, forward strand.
GGGAAGATATAAAGGTAAAATATTATTGCACTTTCTTTCTTGAAATTAAAGTTTGTCCTTAGGGGTTGTGGGTTTGGTTTGTGTGTAAAAGTAAATTGTCATTCCTTTCACCCACCAAGTTATGGTGCCTTTCAGGGTTGATGTTTGACTTGTGAGGTGGAGCTGAGGATGGGTGATGTGATATCCTACATGGAACCACCTCACCCTCCTCTCTTCCTTCTCTATTTATTCAAGTTCGTTTACTTTTTGGGGGTTACTTGATTTCTTTGTGCTATTGCATTTTTGGTAGTTAGAGGATTTGGGAGTGCTTGTGGATTTTTTGGAGCTTCTTAGTGATTTTTTGGGCTTGAAGAAGCTTGGTGTGTGGCTCTTGGATCAAGCTCTACCATGGAAAGGTAGGATCTAAACTCTTGTTAAATGATTTCTTTTATTTTGTATACATATGTGTGTGTTTTTGAGTGTTTTTGTATGCTTTTTGGGTTATGGGGTAGATTATCTTAGTGTGGTGTAGGAGGGGACTATGGGGATCTTACATGTGGGGGAGGCATACAATTTTATTTCGTGTTTTAGAGAGAGGTTGGTTGGGTGCCCCACCGTGGACAAGAAATTGCTTGCATTTCTTACTTGGTTATTTTTAGGGAGCCATAAGAGATTTTAGGAGGCATCGAGAGAATGTGGGTGGCATAAGAGGTTATTGAGGGAGTCATACAAGTTTGTAGGGTTTTGAGATGTTTATGCGAGGGTTTTAAGGTGGGAACCCATTTTCCGTTGGGAGGCATAAGTGACCTCCCCATAGATCTTGTTCCTTTGAGTTTTGTATTTTGAAGCCTTGTGTATTTTTTGTTTTTCCTTCTTGTGATTGTAGTTGTATTGTTTGTGTTTTGTTATGGTTTTGAAGTCTTTTATTGTGATGTGAAAGTTTGTTTAGTTTCCATGAGTTGGATCTATTTTCTATTGTAATGTGGTTGGGGCTCCGGGCCAATGAAGAGGATGACTTCTTCTCCTAATTGGAATTCTTGGTTGGGTGGAGAGTATTGCTTCTCCCCCCTTTTTGTTGTGAACAAATAAAGCATGGTTGATCTCTCTTGTTGGTGATGTGAAACATGGAGAATTATTGGTGTCCTCAAGAAATCCTTACTAGTGATAAAGCCTTTTTGTTATTCCCACTCAAGGTGGAAGATTTGTAATATTGTATTTTGTGTAAGGGAGATGTAGTTTTGTAAGTAGTCATATTATTTGAAGTAGTTCATTGAAGATTTGTGAAATTTCCTTCTCTTTAATTTGTAATATGGAAAGAAAATGACCAAAATGTAAATCATGCTTAGAAGCTTAGTCTTAGATTGTATTGTGAGAAAAAAGTTTTTGTTTTTATGAAAATGAGCTATGCTCAATGGGAAAGGAAAAATAACAATATTAGAAGTAGATTTAGATCCTTTTTACTTTTGGACTTATAAGAAAATTTATTCAAGAAAATGGAAATGATCTTGTAGTTGTTATTATTGGAATAGATAACGTTTTAAAAAGAGTAATTGAAACTAAGAAATGAATAAATGGAACTAAATCTTACAACTAGAAACTTTAGGCACATAAAATCAAGTTTAGAATGAATTTTAGAACACTTTTAGTGATGTTGTTTTTGTGAAATCTTAGGTTTTAAGGTTCTGTTTCTAAGGAACTAGACCATCATTTGTGCGAGCGGTAGTCTCGTAACTTCCACTCAGGCAAGGTGGCGAGTCTCGTAAGGCTGTCGTTCCAGTGAGCGGCGGTTCGTGAATCGTCACCCAGGTAGGGTGGTAATCCCAGCCTCGACTGACTCTGGGCAGCGTGGTTTTGTCACTTTCCCTGTGAAAAACTTAAATCCCGCGCATGTGCAAATTTTCACTTGGTCAAAACAAAATTTTAAGCATGTAAAAATTTAGAGGAAACCTCCAACAATCAAATAATGGCTAATCTCCTTGTTTAAAGCAATTAAATCTTCAAATGGTAAATTCAAAGTACTCAAACTTTTATATATTAATAGAGGTAGGGTTTTCCCCAAATGGAGAACTCCAAATACAAATAGTTTTGTAATAAAACCAAATTTTAAAAGGAAACCCCTCAATCCATGAATGAAATAAATTACAATGATAAACCTACAATCTTAACTAATCTAAGCTTAATTTCCTTGTAGACTTCTCCATAGTTCTTCCTTTCTTTCTCTCATGGCTTCCTCCTCTCCAACCTACAAATTAAACAAAGGAAAAGTGACCAAATGAGGAGACTCGAGTAAAGAAAGAGATTAAATAAAGATTCATAAGGATATTTATGGTTAGCTTAGAATCCCTAGGATCTAGTGGCCACAATTGAATTGATCCAAGGGTTGAGGATCAACCCTACATTTTTGGTAGAAATATATTTTTATAGATGTTTTAAATAAGAATTAAAGGTATGTGTAGATGGGTGAATGGGGCCATTTAATTACCTTGGTGTGCAAAGTCACTAATCTAATTCCTAGTGTGTTTTAGAAAAGTAATGAAATGGAATTTTAAGTTATTTAAATAATGGAACTATAATAGCTAAGTTAAGGTAAAGTATTGGGGTAGAAATGTTAGTTAAAGAGAAGAAATGATTTAACCAAGTAAATTAAACTATGGCACCTTCCTAGTTGAATGTTAATAAATTGACCTTAGAGATAAATTAAGAATATTTAATCATTCAACCTAGGCCTAGTCCATCCTTTGTAAAGTAAATATTATCAATGTAAATAAATTTAGTGCACACTAAGGGTTGACAACCTTGTAACCTTTTAACTTAAACCAAAAAATATATATATGCCGCAACTTTCGGGTTAAGTGTTTAGGGTTTTTAACGTGTTCCTATAACGTCATTTAAGGTGGGCATTACAACAAGGGAAAGGTGCTTGATGTTTCATTTTCCAAGCATTGCACTAAGACCGAGCATTTGACTGTTGTTGTTTCCGCCATTAAGGAAGATCCTTCTTTGTGTTTCTCTAGTTGTGTAATGATTTTTTGTTGTTGGTATAACCCTACAGTTTGCTTAAAACCCTCATTGATGAAATTCATGAAAAATCCTTTGGCGTAGTGATGTTATTCTGAGCCCTTTTTTGATGGATTTCATCGGGTGAATTGTGTGACATGTGGCGAAACCCTCGGGGTGTCTTTATGGACCCATGGGCATCGCCTTAGAATCTCTCGTATATGAACAATAATGATGCACTTGTTCCCTATTCTTCACGTTGTTTTTTTATTTGAGACAAAAATCTCCAACCATTCGTCAAATTTAACTCCATGCCATAAATGACCAAAGATTCTTTTCTAAGTTAAATCTAAATATAGGGGAACGTCTTCAACTTAAATATATATTATTGTATTTTTATATTTGTATGAATATATTATAGTTTAAATATATTAAATATGTAAATTTGAAATCTATTGAGAGGTATTAATCATATGGTTAATAATTTTTTTATCTTATCTATAATGTATCTATTGATTAATAAAAGATGCCACCCGTCAATATACAATATTGTGTTGGTCTTCATAAAATATGTGTATTTAAAATTGACTTTAAATTCTACTTTCAAAAATTACAATTTTCAATTGTTTGTTAAAACAAAACAAGAATTAAACTTTATTTAGATCAAGTAAAACTCAAAATTAAGAGAACATTTTTATCGTATTAATTAAATGAATTTAAATACTAAGATTAAACTTTAAAAATAGACTACTCATTACATTACACTTGAAACCGTATATTCTATTAAACATGCCTTCACATTTCTAATACATATAAAACATTTAATAATATAATTTTTAAAAATTATTCTCTGAAATTCTCCATGTATCATCTTAAGAAACCAACATACATATCTTATATATATCTATCCTTCCATGAACACAAATATGTTATATTTAATTTAATTTTCTTCCCTCTCCAATGATCCATCCAAAAGGTTTTCCTCTTTCCATTTTTATGTGTTGGCTATTTATAATCTTGGATATCTAGTACTCATTCCTAGTACAAAGAGTTCTTGACAAGAATTTTATTAAAATAATTAATCTGCTCGATAATTCTAGGGTAAAAAATTCACATTTTCCTAAAACTAATTTATTGTTTCCCCCGTGATGGTTTAATTTTTTTGTAGGCAATGTAGTTTATTGTTTTAAGCTATACTTCATTTAATAATATAGGAGCTTAGTATTTGATTTGTACATCTGTATCTCGTTTGAAAGGGGATTTTACAGTCGCTCTTTACTTTGTAGCAGCCTCGCGTACTCACTTTGAGCTCTTAATTTGGTGTGGTAGGTGTTCTTTTATTTATGTTACTTTTTTTAATTCCTGTGGATGTTTCATCTCTCTGTAATTCACTATGCATGAGCTCTGACAAATACTGCTGTGGATTGAATTATGCTAGTAGTTTTATTTTTGTTTGCTACGAACCGGGGGTATGAGATTTTATGTGTATTTTTATGTAAATAGTTCGTGAATTTTGTACCTTCGAATTTGGAAGCTGAAATAATGTGTTCGTCTACCGAATTAGAATAGTATTTGGTCCATATATTTTACTAAAATTTAGGTAATTGTTAGCTTTTAGTTTTAAAACCTTTTAAAATCTATGTTGCGGTGATTGGATGCTCTGTTTTAAATATTGTAATTTCCTCTAAGACTTCTCTGATGGCCTCCTTGGATTTTCCCTTGTTCGTATCAACCTATGTCCATACTTGTCTTTCTTTATGTGCAGAGGCCTTCTCTTCTGATTTTTCATTTCGTTTCCTTCTCAGATCTGTATTCCGTGTGTTTTGGTTTAATGTTCTTTTTCCAATTCAACCGGATCTGTTTTCTTTTTTATTAATTGTCTTCAATGCGTCTACAAATGATGCATCCAAATTGGGCAATTATATGCAATGTTTTTTTCGAATTTAACTCTATCTTCAACATTGTTTTGAACTATTTTAGTTAGAAGTGCGTTTTTTCCTGATTTTTCACTCGTTAGTTATTACCTTGCTCTGTGTTTCCTGGTTCTTATTCTGATTTGTCACTCGTTGGTTATTATCTTGCTCAGTTTTTTCGGTTATTATCGTCTTCAAAATAAATTTCGTAGGAATTATTTAATGTCTTTATTTATGTATGGACGAGAGACTGGTATTTATATTAGTGGTATTATTTGTTTTAATGTCGTAAGTTTTGTATTTTTTTACTTTGTTTAATGCTCGTTGCCATAAATTGAATTTCAGATCAAATAAGACACATCCTACAGTAATTCTATATTTGCATTTTCTTAGGTTTGCAAATTAATACCAATAAATATGGTAGGTTACGGAAATTAGGTAATAAAATAATCCAATTAAAGCTATTCAAATCCATGTGCAACACATTGAAAATCAGTGATAATCTTGGCCCGCACTCATAAAAACTTAATTGTTAAACTGTCAAAAAAATTCATGCAGCCGTCAAAACTGCCATATTACCCACTACTGTAAAGCAAACGTTTCTATAGGAAAATAACACATCCAAGAACCTTAGTTTTGCCCTTTCCTTTCACTGGAATTAGTAACAGCGAGGCCTTGAGAATATATAGCGAGGCCGAGCTTCTAGTAGAAGGTTATGGATTTCTGATGATCGAGGGTCGTGTGTTTAATGCAGGCTCACAATATTTAAAAGAGTCTTACCTATGTAAGATCCACATGGCAGCTCCATGCGCCTTAAGACTTCACCCCCCTCCCTTCACTTTTGAAGTTGTGCCGAAGAGACACATGGCATCATCTGCGGGCCTCCTCTATTTCTTTTGTTTTCAACCTAAGCCCCTGTTGTTGGCATGGAGACACTATGCACGACCCGAGACACATGGAAGGATTGCGCACCTTTGGGCCCCTGCCTCACGGATTTTGCTTTTGAATTTATGCCGATGACGCACATGGATGCTTCCTTAGCTTTGTCCCAAGCTTGGAGTTTTCAATAGCCAACGAAACCTTTCTCGAGACCGCCACGTGGCATACCGGCACTCATTTAGGGACCGTCTTTTTATTCGACCCTTAAAGGAGTGCCGATGAGACACGTGGCACCCTATGCTGACCCTTTTATACACTTAGCCGATTCGGGCCTCGAGTGAACACTGCCTGCCTCATTCCTTTGGGTGAGTAAGGGGGCCCACTATATATAATACCAAAAATACCTTTACGAGTGGGACCCTTGTAGTTAGCTCCCAAAATTGTGACAGTTGGACACTTGGCATCATCTGCGGGCTGCCCCTTTGTTTCCTTGTGTTTTGGCTTAGTCCCTTCCACTTGGCGGAGCAATATGTCTGACTCTAGACATGTAGAGGGTTGGCGCATGTTTGGGACCTACCTTTTGGGTCTCACCTTTAAAGTTGCCCTGAGATGACATGTGGTTGCCTTCATTGGCCTTGGAATTTTCAAAGGCCGACTGCATCTTTCTGCTCATTTAGGAGCAACTTGTTGGACCCTAGACACGTGGAGCCCTGTGCACATTTGGAGACCCTTTGCTCTGAACTTGACCTTTGGAGGTGCGCCATTGGGATACATGGAGGATTCCACAGATTTGTCCTGTTAATAATTTTCAACAGCTGGTGTAACCTATTCGGACTCGGCCACGTGGATATCTTGCGCTCGCTTGGGGACCCGTTATGGATTCTACCCTTGGAGTTGTGCCGATGAGGCACGTGGCACCCTCTATGGTTTCTTTGCTTTGCTCAATTATGGACTCAATTTTGGGATCGAATGTGAGCCCACATGGTGAGCCGACCCCTTCATTTCTTTTGTGTAAGGTCACATTCGACCCGTTTTTTTCGGGGAAAATTGGGATAATAGTTTGGCGACTCGCAGGATCACCTGCCTACTAGGTGAACAAATTAGCTACCTTGTTGTATCCATTGGGCACGAGTCATGGATGGTAGCTTGATACTGATCTTGTTCTTGAAACTTGAATCTAACACTTGCACTTGGTGACCCTGAACCTACCCCTCGTCCACACTCTCAATCTTCATAAGAAAATCTTAAACATGAGATTTCTTAGAGTAGAAAAATGCCTTGACCTGGGGTTTTCACCTGTTTTGAAATAGACCACTACAACATTCACCCAGGAGGAACATTGAACTGTACAATGATACAACCTTGGAGCAACATAACCTGTGCCAGAGCACTTAGGGAAATGAAACTTATACTACAACGAGACAATGCGCATACGCACTCGGAGGAATTGTAAATCCTAGACTAATATGTATAAGGGTGAGAATTCTCCTTCTAGTAGCAATGTTTGAGATAGATCCCGTTGACTGGAATCTGCAATTCTTCACCATCCAACTTAGCCATTCGGAAGACGTTGCTACCTTTTCATTCAGTGATCATGTAGGGGTCACTCCAAATGGCATCAAACTTGGAATGCACCGCCTAGATTTTCACCAGTCTCGTATCCCATTTCAAGATCAAGTCTCCATCTTGGAATGTCTTGGCTTTATCTTCCTTGTCAAATCTATTCTTGATCAACGCTTGATCCTTCTCCATGGTCTGCATTGCATGTTCTCTTGCTTCTTCTAACTCCATCAGCTCTGCATACCTGATCTCCATAGGCTCAAACTCAGCTAGTTTCAGTTGTTTCATGAGTTCTAATGCTGGCAACTCAAGTGATGTAGGCGAAATGCTTCCTTCCCCTATACAAGCTTGAATGGAGAGCTACTTGTAGAACTCTTGGGTGTGACACTATTTGCCCAAAGAGCTGATTAGAGTTTTGTGTGCCAAGTTCTCTAATTCTCATCAAGAGTCCTTCTAATGATCCTCAGTAAGTTCTTGTTTGTGGACTCTGCTTGGAAATTACCTTGAGGGTAATAGTTTGAAGAGGTGTTGAGGTGTACACCATTCTTGAAAACCCATTTAGTGATCTTTGCGCCAAGGAATGCCAATGCATTGTTTGATATGATAGTAGCAGGGGCATAAAATCTTGTGACTATCCCTTCATAGAAATCCAAGATGCTGGATTCATTTACCTCCTTAAGTGTTATTTCTTCAGTCCACTTGGTGAAATAGTCGGTCACTGTGAGTATCCACTTGTGGCCTTGACTTGAATTTGTGTTGATTACTCCAATGAACTGTAATCCCCATTTCACGAATGGCTGATCTACTAAAATTAGATGAAGGGATAGGGTCATCGATCTTGCTTTCTATGTGAAGAATGCACACTTCTTGCATTTCTTGATCCATGAGTAGCAATCACTAAACACCGTAGGCCAATAGTAACTAGCCTTCATAATTTTGAGGGTTGTTACCTATGGAGAAAAATGGCTTCCTGCTTCTCCATCATGGAACTCATGTAATATCTTCTCAACTTGGACTATCCTAATGCACCTTAATAGGACACCATTGATGTCCCTATTGAACAAAATACCGTCAACAAGCACATACGGAAGGGATTGTAATCTAAAGTACCTTTTCTTTTCTTTTCTCATTTCAGAAGGGCACACGAACCTGTCTAGAGATAATGCACAAAGTATTGAGTCCAACATGGAATGGGTGCATCATGAGCTGGCTACTCCGGCTCATTTTGCAAAGACTAGGAAAACCTCTTCTTCATCCGTTGACTCAGCTCGTTGTTTGGAAGTGAGCTGCTCACATAGACCTTTTCCATGGACCAGCTTGGCCACTTTTATTTCAATATCGTATTCCATTACCCAAGTGATCCAACCTCCTCTCTTCTCGTTCAAATCCTTGTTCAGAAGAAAGTCCTTGACACCAACATGAGACACTAGTAGTTGAATCTCGTTGTTTCGAGACCAAGTGTCTCAACTTCTTCAAACTCCTAATGAAAACAAGAACATGTTTCTCAATAAAAGAGTACATTAGTTCATAATCTTCCAGGATCTGATTAAAGAATTTTATGGGCTATTCTGAACCTTCTCTATTAGGCTGAACCAAGATATATGAGATTGTGTATGACCCTCCAAAAGCATACAACATGAATTCCTTTGAAAAGACTAGGTTAATAAGAGTTGGGGCTTGTGATAATGCGTACTCGATAGCCTCAACATTCTTTTTTCCTTCTTCTGTCCATTTGGATGTAAAACTCTTCTTCGACATCATCATTAAAGGCTTCACAAGAGTGGAAAAAACAAGCACAAATCTGCGGACATATTTTATCCTTCCCAAGAAGCTTTGGAGATATTTCTTGTGACATGGCAATGGAAGTGTTCTAATGGCTTCAAATCTTTCACGGTCAATTTTTAACCCTTCTCTTGAGACAATGTGGCCCAACAACTTGCCCTCACGTGCCAAAAATACACACTTCTTTGGATTAATGACATTCCAAACCCTCTACAAGCGATCGGATAACCCCTACAAAATTTTTGAAGTGATTTTGCATTATGACCTCTTTTAGAGAAAATCGGGTTTTCGGGTGTTACTAAGAGCTTGACATAAGTTTTAACATGCTTTATGTCTTATGACCTCGAAACCCGAAACCGCCTTGCAATGAGAAAATCCTTTGTAATCGGGTTTTGGAAATTCAACTCATCGGAACATACTTGAGTTAAAACATGCTTTGTGTCACGTGACTTCGAAACCCGAGACCCGCCTTGTGTTAAGACAATCCTTTGTATTCGGGTTTTCGGAACTCTAAAGCATCGGGACATTCATGTTCCAAAACATGTTTTATGCGCCATGTTCTCCGATTCCCGAAGTCCGCTCAATCCTTTGTAATCGGGTTTTCGGAAGTTGATGCATCGGAACATTCATGATTCAAAACATGTTTTGTGCTCCATGTTTTCGAAGCCGAAACCGAAATGCACTAAATCTCCTCGTGTCGGGTTTTGGACTCCTCCAAACATGCTTGACGTGGCATTCATGCTTGAAGTGGTGGTGAGTTGGCACGTGCGAGTTGAAGTGTATTTATTGCGATTTTCTTATAAATACGCGGATTTCCACGTCATTCTTACCGTTCATATTTTTAATTCGTGGATTTTTCGCATGCTCTTCCGCTCCCAAAACCCATGAACTCGCGTTTGCAATTTGGATCGTTTGTTTTCGATTTTACTGTCTCGAATTGAAGGTATTTTCGTTCCTTCTTTATTCTTGATTTTTACGGATCATTGCGTGTATTTTCTTTCCAATTTCTTGCCGGTTGTTGAGGTTTTCTTCCTTCTTCTTTACGTGTTGTTTTGGAAAGGGTTTTGGGTTTTAGGGTTTATTTTCTTTTGAGACTATCGATTGGTGTTGTTCCTTCCAAATTTCAATTACTTGCATGATGTATGGAATATGAATAACAAAAAAGAAAGGAAGTTGTGTATGTAGAAATTCAAAGGAAAGACTCTGTTTTTGTTTCCCGGATTTTGAAGGTTGTGTTGCAGATTCAAAAGTCCGAAGAACATTGGAAGCTCGAAGTGACGGGGTTTCTCAACATTCCGACCTCAACACTAAGTGCGGGCATCTCCTAAGTTCCGTCATCGAAAGTGGGTGCGGGTTTTCTCTATTTCCGCCATTGAAAGCAAGTGTCGGGTTTTGCCAAGATTCCGACATATCGGACTGTCGGGTTCTCTCAAAGTTTTCGATATCTTCTTCGTGTGGGTTCTTCTCTTCTTAGCGCATTGATCAATCGGGTTTTCGGTGTGCCGCGGCATCTCAGGAGTTAGAGCCTTTCTCCTTCCAATATTCTTCATGTCGGATCTGGTTCATCACGGGGAGAAGGCGAAAAATCTAGCGAGGATGAAATACAAATTTAAGAAACCAGAATCCCGTCATATATCATTGTAATTATGATATCGGGGATCTTGAAATGGGCAACATAGATATGGGCGACTTTTGGAATAGGGTGAAGAGTTCTTCTCAAACCCCATGGATGGTGGCTTTAGCTACGGTGGCTTGCCCCTGCGTGAGCTTCCCCATATGCGCTTGATGTCGAGTTTGTTTTGGCGTGTGCATCCGGCTACGACTCGGCTTCTCGTTCCGTAAGGAATCAGTGAGTGAAGTAGTTATCAAACTAGATGGAGCTTATTTTGATGATCTCTGAAACTACCAAATTTTGAAGAGTATGGGGCCCTAGACATCAAGTCGGCTCGAAGGCTGGGACAGTAACCGGGGAAAATTGCATTAGGGATGTCAATAAGAAGTTCTTGGTCAAGGCAAAACCGGTAATATCTAGATTTCCAAGAACTATCCCTAGATCGGATTTCATACAAGAAATCAACGATATTATCACCCTACTGAGCCGGGTTTTTGGCTTGCCGGAATCAAATTTATTTCATGGATGGATGTACCAATTTATGGTCACCATCAAGAAGAACAAGCAAGGGATTGGTAGGGGACCCTTATCGGTGATGAAATTGATTCCCGAGATAGCAGCAGTCTGTCAATAGGAAAGTTTTATATGTTCTCATATGTGGCCTATCGGCGGTGGGATGAGGAGCTATCCCGGGGTGGAGACTAAAGGAAGCAGAACGACAAATCCAGTCTATAAGTATTATCCTCAAATAACGAAGAAGGGGTCCAAGGATCATTTTAGGAGGGTAAATGACGCCTTTTCTACGAGAACATCTGCTAGGTGAACCCGGGGTGAGAAAGACAAGGGTCTCGAGGCGAGGCATGGGTGAAGTATCTAAATGGGGATGTATCTTCTTGCAGTTCAAGAAGTTTACCTACCTTCGGACGGTCATGTACTCTGGAGAGCCTTTCCGTCTGCCTCGCTATCCAGGGGATAGATTGATACTAGAATTAGTCGGGCACGGCTATTGGATTTTCACAAATTCCAACGGAAGCAAGCATAAGGCAGCGTGATATCCTTCCCAATTTCTATTGGGAGATATACTTGTCAACTGTGATGGCAAAGGCCAAAAATGTTGAATGTGAACTCCAGGAGAAACTAAAGAAGCATATGAAGTCTCGGGATGGTTTTGACATCAGGAGTACTTAGAACCTATGGAGCCCTACATCTGCACGAGGCCCGAGCATTGAGGATATACGGGTGGATCTGCGTAATGTGAAGTTGCGGTTCGCGAGAAAAAGATAATAGTAGGTTAACTATTAATGAGATTGACGCTAGAGCTTTACGATTTGCCGGATAGCACTGTTGATAATGAAAGTGTGTTGGATATGTCCTATGATGGGCTTAATGAAGATCGATACGTTTTCCACCTATTGATTGGTGGCCGGTGAAAAAGCCTCTATCATCACGAGATAGGTCGGCTCTCATTCTTGCTCGCACCAAAAAATGGCTCTCTTCTTGGGGCATGAATTTTAAAGATGACAAGTTTCCAAAGTTGGCTGAAACGGAGGTGGGGCCCTCCCAAAAGAAAAAGGACAAAGAATCTTCTGGGGGGTCTATAAAAATCAGGATTCCCAAGAAGAAGAAAGAAAGACAAATCTCTTGATTGTCTCTCCGGCTCAAGCGGTGGTTGTGCCAGAATCACCAACACCACCGAGAAATAGGGAGATTAATTTAGAAGAAGGAGGAAGCCAGCTCTTGACTTCACCATTTGCTGATTGCTCAACTGGAGAGACCTTATCTCTTGCATTCAAGGCTTTGGAAACTGAATCTGTGCCTCCCCCTCAACAACCACTTCAGCCTCCTCATTCCCCATCCACTTCTTCAAGTATGGCCAATATTTTCTCCGGGCTCTCACCCCTCTCTGCTGGAACCCAAGTGATCACCAACACTCCTCCACAACCTGTGCCTCTATTCATTGCACCTACTACCACGTTGACTACTGTTCCCCCTCCAATAGTAGAATCTGCTCCCCTTGAGAGTAGAATACCAGTTACTACAACATTGGCAGTTTCCTCTGATACACCACAATGGCTACTCGAGCAAACTCAGGAAGAGGAAAGTGATTGTACCCCTACCCGACCTTTGATTTCAGCTCACTTAAGGCTTCTCTTTGCGAGATCAGCCAAGAAACCCAAAGCAGTTTCAAGGGTTTTGGTGGATGCTTCAGGAGATAAGTTCGCGAGAGATTGCCACTCCCTCGGTGACAAAACTAGAGATGATGTAATTCTGCTGATTACAGGAGTAACGGGGGTGGCTCTAGGAAAGTACTTGAAAAGGGCGCAACAAGATGCAAAGGATTCCATAGGCGTCTTGTGCCAAAAGTTGAAAGAAACAAAGGACAGCGAAATGAGCTTAAGGAAAAAGTGGGCGATTGTGAGAGGTTTTGATCAAACTCTCAACACCCTGGAATCCATACCATCTTCTTCTGTACCATACGCGATTTGATTTCTCATCGGTGCCTACGATTGAGAAGATTACCAAAAAAGGAAGAGTGGTTGATGAATGGATCAAAAGTTGCTCCAACAAGGAAGGAAGTAATTGAGCGTGGTGAAAGTTCATCGAGTCCTTGGCGAGAGATTCGAGAAGGAAGGAGAGAAGATGGATGAGGAATTCTTTGAAGAACTTGGGCATGACTTGATTTGACTTGTGAAGCTCTCCAGTGCTAAAGCAAATACCAGCACATCTCTTGGTAGAAGAAGGCGTTCTTCCACATACGAGATAAACACTTTCAGCTGATCAAGGCCATCAAGTTCGAGTAAAGATCTCAGCGAAGCTGCGGCAAGTTGAGAGAATCGAGATAAATTGATCGATGGGAAAAGTGATGCGGAAGAAGAATTGCTAAAGATTTGTCCAAAGGTGTCGGTTGGGAACTCAAGTGCCCTATCGCAGATGATCTCTTCAAACAAGTTCAAGAGACATTCGGCATGAACTGTAGATGGATTCGACCTTGAAGTCATTGGTCGAGTTTGTGAGGATTGAACATACGTTGGAGGCCTTAAGAAAGCTCGGCAAAAAAGGTTGAAAAAGCTTCCGGCGGTGTGCGTGATATCCATGAGACTGCGAAATGTGGAATGATCATTCCACTTTGCACTGAGAAAATGAAATGCAAGGCATTATTCGGAAGTTCGGGAGTTCGGAACAAGCAGTCTCATTCGGTGGAGGAAGAAAGAAGAAGAATCAAAAGATGATGACTCGGATTAAGTTCAAGCGTCCCATGACATTTCTATTTTTAGAATGACATATCTTTTATTTCCGTTTTGTCATTATTTTTAATTCATACTTTGACTTGATCTCCTGCGTGAGAATCATGCAAAACTGAACTCTAGTTAACATGCTACTTTTAGGATCTGTCTGTTTTATCTCTAGCTTCTTTTGTTATAAATAAGGGATGCTTGTGCATTCTAAAAAGGGAGAATTTTGAAGCATTAAGAGGCTATTGGAAAGGAGAAAAACTTTGTGTTTTCTTTCAATCATTTTGAAGAATAGAAGTTGATATTGTTTTGCAGACTTTGTGTTGTGAAATATATCTTATTTAAGACAGTGTTCTTATGTTCATGATCTTAAAGCTATTCTTTGCATAGAATCTCAGTGTTTCTAATTATCTCGGACACTATATCGTGATCTAAAACTCGTATGATTATTTCGTGCTCTGTGTTTACTCGAAAGAAAATACGTTTCTCCCATTTCTTTTCTACCGTGCTTCTTTCTTTATGTGAGTTTCTAACCTATTTCACTTACGAAAGCAATATCCTTGAATCGTGTGAATGTGGATTTGGGATTTCATCCCAACCCCGATGGTTAGATTAGTGTGAATATTGTATATATTATTTCTTGTGTTTTAGATTAGCAATAAAGCAGGCAGCCTCACTGTCTTTGAGGAGGATTTAATCCCATGTGCGTGGTTGAACCTCATATTTTGGTTTGACAAAATATCCAACCAACTGTTTTTGGCGACTCCGCTTGGGAAATACGGATCAATAGTATAAAGCTTATCCTCTCGGTGTCTGGCGACTCCATATTTGCCTTATTTTTAATAAGATCTCCTTTCAGTTCAAGCTGGCCAGGAGGATCTTCACTCGGTCTCGCCGAGCTCAAGGTGAAATTGATCCACTCTTCGAGTTACTGCAGCAGCATAATTTCAGCCTTTCTCCCAACAGCGTTGTCTCTAGCAACGAGCGAGAAGTTCTTCACTGTTCGGAGAAATCGGATCCACGAAGAGCAGGAAGCATCTGCTGACTTGTCGTGCACTACTCTTATCGATACCGGATCCTGTACGCACTCTTTTTGAAGGATGGCGGTTCAACTTTGTGCCTTGGGGTGCGATCATTGGTCCTCTATCCTTGACTCCTCCATTGAATGAGTTACCACGTGGATCACGTAAAAACATTCCCAAGTTCAATGGGGATGGGAAGCAGCATCCTGATGAGCATATTGCGTCTTTCTTTGTTGCATGCGGTGTCCTCGGAGTAGCCCACGAAGATGTCTCTATTCGACTCTTCGTTGAAACATTGCAGGGAGTAGCAGCTGAATGGTTTTATCACCTCCCGAATGCATGCATTCCAGATTGGGCTACCATGCGGACCAAGTTTGAGGCACGTTTCAAACCAGCCGAAGATTCTCATGCATTGTTAGCTCAACTTACTCATATGAAGAAGGAATCGCATGAACCTATGCGGGAATTCGTGGCTAAGTTCAATAAGCTGATCCGGAAAATTCCGAGTTATTT
The DNA here is from genome assembly GCA_018340775.1 of Taxus wallichiana var. yunnanensis. NCBI lineage: Eukaryota > Viridiplantae > Streptophyta > Pinopsida > Cupressales > Taxaceae > Taxus > Taxus wallichiana. The sequence continues at coordinate 390,711,977 of CM031241.1, forward strand.
GTACTGACTTTGGAAAACCAAAAGTGCTTCTTCATCAATGCTCAACCTCACGATATAAGCTTTTTTATTACGAAGGTCGGTTATCCCGAGATCAGCTCTTTGCTCGAGTCAACGTGCTCTTGAAATTGAGGATGATCTCATCTTAGTAGGAAGGATCAAGAAAGATATACCCAAAATCAAAAATCAAGGTTCTTCTCAAGGTATCTGACCCTATGTTTCAAAAAATGGCTAATGATTTGATTGCTTTAAAGAAGCAAGTGTCTCGTGGTGAGCAATGTTCCATATGCGGGATATCCCTAGGCGGAATTTTAATAACAATGGTGTACTGCGAGAGATAGCCACGGTTAGCTCTGCTCAGCCAACCGAGATTAGCAATTGAAGCTCCTTTGTTAATGCGGAGTGGAAATAATTGAAGAAGATGATGAACCGGAAGAGCAAGATTCCGTGAGGATTTGAAGCTTGGGATATCTTGATGAGTCTTATGATGAGTCGGTGGCGACTCCAAGCATTGGTTATTTGGAATATGATGAAGATGAATGTGAGCTAGATGGTCAATCATTTCTTTGTGTTCACTCGGTCCCAATCTCAGGTTCCCAGAAAGCCTCTGGAAAATACTAAGGAGAAGAATAAGGAACCTCCTGTATCCATAGTCAAAAGGGTACCCCTATTTGGTATGCAAAGCCGAAGAGAGGTTACTAAAAAACAGCTGCTCCTTATTCTCCTTCTCCTAAGGCTAGGAGTGCCTTGACACAAGCTCATGTAATTAGAACTGAGCCTACTATCATTCCTTCTTACACTGCTTTCGATATTATTGATCATGCAAAGAGAACCAAAATTCAAATGTCAGAAGCAGAATACCTTCAGTCGAATCCCGAACAATTTGAAAAGCTGGCCAAGTTCATCAGAAGTAAAGCGGCCGTTCCATCACCTGCTAAAGGTCTCCTTTCAAATCCTACTCAACCCACACCTCAGAATAATCTGACTTCTGCTTCTTCCTCAGGAAAGATTGAACCATTTTATTTGTCTCTACTTATAAATGGGTTTAAACTCAGCAATTGCATTATTGATTCAGGGGCCTCTGATAATGTTATGCCCGCAAAAGTGGCCCATGCCCTTGGGCTTACTTTGACTAAGTCATATGGACGGTGCTATTCCATGGAAACTAAACAAGTCCCTCTGATTGGTCAAATCAAGGGCCTTACTGATTCGCATTTGTTGCTTTTCCTGAGAAGAGAGTGAAAATGACTATCCTAGTTGCTGATATTCCTGCAGCTTACGGCATTCTCTTGGGTAGAGGATTTTGTAAAGATGTCGGAGGAGAGATTAGTATGGATTGGACCAAAGCTAAGATCCCAGTCAAAGGGGTTCAACAGGTTCTTCATCCTGAACCGCAGGCAAAGTATTTGGTGACTAAATCAGATGATCCTAAGGCTCAGATTCTTTTCGAAGATGCTAGCTTCGGGAATTATTTCATGGCTTCAGAGATACCCATTGTAGATGTGGAAGAGGAAGATCCCAATGCAATTTGGGACTTTCGAATTTGATGGTATTGCTCAACCACTGGATCAAAGGCTGGTGTTGTTCTCATATCTCTAGCTCAGAGATTTTCCCATCGACTTATAAGTTCTGATTTGATAATACTAACAACACGGCCGAATATGAAGCCCTGTTATTAGGATTAGAATTGGCCAGACAGAAGGGAATCAGGAATCTCAAGGTGCAGGGAGATGCAGAGCTGATTGTTAATCAGGTCAGGGGTGTATATCAGGTGAAAAATGATCGGTTGAGGCATTACAGGAACAAAGTTTGGGATAGTATAGAATGCTTTGATGCATTTCTATTAAGGCAGTTTTAAGAGATTATAATGACAAGGCTGATTCTTTGGCCGTGTCTGCATCTCTTCTTCTTCCTCATCCTCAGTTCAAGCAAGACACATACTCTATCGAGATTGTGTACCGCCCTAGCGTCCCAGATAATGCAACTCACTGGCAGGTATTCAATGATGATCAACAAGTGTTGGCTTTCCTGGAAAAAGCTGACAATTTCAGTGAACTGTATTTTGAAGGTTCGGAATCAGCCTTTCGTGAAACTATTTTAGATCCATATCAAGAGGTTGATGGTGAATTTATCCAGCTGAAAGGCAACAAGATACCAAAAGGTCTGGTTTCTCTGGAGGGTCTGTTTGACAAGCATGATCGCTTCATCCAAAACAAAAGGCAGGTTGAAGGAGCTTCTTCCTCTGAAGTGGATCAAATCAATCTAGGTTCATCTGATCAACCTCGGATGGTGAATATCGGTAAATGTTGTTCTCCTGAAGAGAAGGAAAGATTCACTTCGCTTTTGAAGAAATACATCGATGTGTTAGCATGGTCCTATGCAGATTTGAAATCTTTCAAGCCCAAGGATGTTCAGCACAGTATTCCTCTGAAGCCTGATGTGAAGCCGTATAGACAGAAGCAAAGACATTATAATCCGAAGATTTCAGGGACCATCCTGGCAGAAATTCAGAAGATGTTAGATGCTAGAATTATTTTCCCAATCCATCACTCCACCTGGATTGCTAACATTGTTCCTGTCAGGAAGAAGAATGGCGAGATCCGGATTTGTGTTGACTTCCGAAACTTGAATCAGTCCTCGTTGAAGGATAATTATCCCTTGCGATCATGGATCGGGTATTACAAAGCTATTCTTGGATCGGAAATGTTATCCATGCTCGCGGGTTTTCAGGATATAATCAAGTCGAGGTAGCACAGAGGATCAACACAAGACAGCTTTCACGACCCCATGGGGTACCTTTGCTTACAGGAGGATGCCATTCGGCTTGATCAACGCAGGAGCTACTTTTCAGAGAGCTATGGACCTAGCATTCAGAGATCTGATGGGTAAGGTCATAGTCGTGTATTTGGATGACTTGATTGTCTTTTCTAAAAAGCGAGTGATCATTATGGTCATTTAGAACAGGTACTTCAGAGATGCAGACGTCACGGAATTTCATTGAATCCTAAGAAATCCATGTTCGGGGTGACAGAAGGAAAGCTGCTGGGTCATATTGTGACTAGAGAAGGAACTAAAATTGACCCAGAGAGGGTAAAGGCTATTCAGAGCCTTACCTTGCCCACAAGTAAAACAGGAGTTCATTCTTTCTTCGGAAAGGTTAATTTCTTGAGAAGATTTGTACCTGATTTTGCTGACAAGACCAAGGATATCCTTGGAATGATGAAAGGCAAAGTCCCATTCAGATGGAGTGCAGAAGGGAAACTTTCATTTGAAGAAATCAAAAAAGCGAGTTGCTTGTGCTCTGTTTTAGTATGTCAGGACTTGAGAAAGATTTCATCATGTATAGCTATGCTTACCCCACAGTGTCGGCGATCGATGCGGGAAAATGGAGAAGGCATTGAAGCTCTATCGCATTCATGAGTGTCCGTTGAAAGAGCATGAATTGAAGATGTCGCAGATTGAAAAACATGCTTATGCGGTGGTGCGAGCGGTGAAGCATTTCAGTACTATGTCTTTGAATTCTCATACTCGTGTTCTCGTTCCTGATACTGCTGTTAAATCCATTCTAACTCAACAAGAGCTGGGAAGCCAACGAGGTACTTGGATTGCTAAGGTTCAGGAGTATGACTTGGACATCAAACCTACCAAGTTGGTACGAGGAAGAGGCTGTGTCGATTGATTGCGAGAGAATCATCTTTGAAGCGAGTGTGAGAAGAATCAAGATACTTCTTAGAGCTGCCTATGGTGCTTTTTGTGAGTACGACCGATGAATGGTACACGGACATTGCTTTCTTCTTAACTTATGGTGAATGCCCTCCGCATTTAAATCAAAAAGAGAAGAGGACCGTCAAGTTGAGATCTGCGAAATACCTTTTGTGGAATAATGCAATATCTGAAAGGTATCGATGGTGTCTTCTTGCGTTGTGTTGATAAATCGCAACGGGAAAAGTTATTAGAATCCTTTCTTAGCCTAGCATGCGGAGGACATTTTCATCTTACGTAAGCAGTGTATAAGATCTTACGGGCTAGGTATTATTGGCCTACTCTTTTTAGGGACTCGTGAGAATGGGTGTCTAAATGTGAAGCTTGTCAACATTTTGTTGGTCGTCCCAAGTTAGCAGCTCTTCCTCTGAAGCCTGTGGTGATTGAAGAACCTTTTCGCCAATGGGGGATTGATTTTATCGGAACATTGAATCCTGCTTCGAGTCTTTGGACACAACTATGTGCTAAGCTGCTCTGATTATTTTACCAAGTGGGTAGAAATTTGCGCCCGATCAAGCAAGCAACCAAGTTTGTTTGCAAGTTCTGAAAAGAAAACATAATGTCGATTCGGTGTACCTCATAAGATTGTAGCGGATAATGCGTCTAACTTCTCGTCACATGAGTTAAGCGATTTGCTATGGATTCGGCATTACTTTGGCTCACTCATCTGATTATTATCCCCGGGGCAATGGGCAGGTGAGTCATGATAAGAATCAGTTACTATAATCGGGAAATTAGTAGACGAAAATCGAGAGGAATTGGCACAAAGCATTGTATGATGCGTTGTGGGCTGATCGGATCACTCCAAAGCGAGCCATAGGGATGTCCCCTTTTCAGTTGCTATATGGGATTGATGCTGAAATTCCTATCTCGGTAGAATTGCCCGGCCTTGCGGTTGCAAAAAGCGGTTGAAGATGTAGCTTTTCAGAATTCTATCGAGAAGAGGGTTATGTACCTAACCAGGCTAGAAGAAGAGCGAATTAAGGTGGTTGATCATATAGCAGATCATCAGAGTAGGGTGAAGAAGATTTTTGATAAAAAATCAAAGCAGCGTGACTTCCAGATTGGAGACCTGGTGTTGCTTTGGGATAAAAGAAGAGAACAGAAAGGAATGCATGGAAAGTTTGATTCTTTATGGAAAGGACCTTTCAAGATCCACGAGTTGAATGGTGAAAATAGTTTCCTTCTATCATATCTGGATGGAGGGTTACTCCCTTTGCCTTTCAGTGGACAACATCTAAAGCTGTTCCACCATTAATGCAAGATGCTCTCTTGCATTGTACATATTTTGCTTTTGTTGTGTGTTTGCTTTTGGTTTTCTTTCTTTCTTTCTTCGTTTTGTTTTGTTTTGGTTTTCTCCTTGACCCCGTAGCCCAATGGATAAGACTCTGGTCCGCGAGACCAGAGATTCTGAGTTCTCTTCCTTTGGTATTACAAAGAAAGTCCCCAACTGGAGCCAGCTGTTATCCCCGTTTTGAGTTCACAACGAAACGATCGGATAACCCCTACAAAATTTTTGAAGTGATTTTGCATTATGACCTCTTTTAGAGAAAATCGGGTTTTCGGGTGTTACTAACAGCTTGACATAAGTTTTAACATGCTTTATGTCTTATGACCTCGAAACCGAAACGAAACCCCTTACTGATGAGAAAATCCTTTGTAATCGGGTTTTGGAAATTCAACTCATCGGAACATACTTGAGTTAAAACATGCTTTGTGTCGCGTGACTTCGAAACCGAGACCCGCCTTGTGTTAAGACAATCCTTTGTATTCGGGTTTTCGGAACTCTAAAGAATCAGGACATTCATGTTCCAAAACATGTTTTATGCCCCATGTTCTCCGATTCCCGAAGTCCGCTCAATCCTTTGTAATCGGGTTTTCGGAAGTTCAATGCATCGGAACATTCATGATTCAAAACATGTTTTGTGCTCCATGTTTTTCGAAGCCGAAACCCGAAATGCACTAAATCTCCTCGTGTCGGGTTTTCGGACTCCTCGACATCTTGCGTGGCATTCATGCCGAGTGGTGGTGAGTTGGCACGTCTTGAAGTTGAAGTGTATTTATTACTGATTTTCTTATAAATACGCGGATTTCCACGTCATTCTTACCGTTCATATTTTTAATTCGTGGATTTTTCGCATGCTCTTAGCTCCCAAAACCCATGAACTCGCGTTACATTTGGATCGTTTGTTTTCGATTTTACATCTCGAATTGAAGGTATTTTCGTTCCTTCTTTATTCTTGATTTTTACTGGATCATTGCGTGTATTTTCTTTCCAATTTCTTGCCGGTTGTTGAGGTTTTTCTTCCTTCTTCTTTGTGTTGTTTTGGAAAGGGTTTTGGGTTTTAGGGTTTATTTTCTTTTTGAGACTATCAATTGGTGTTGTTCCTTCCAAATTTCAATTACTTGCATGATGTATGGAATATGAATAACAAAAAAGAAAGGAAGTTGTGTATGTAGAAATTCAAAGGAAAGACTCATTTTTGTTTCCCGGATTTTGAAGGTTGTGTTGCGATTCAAAAGTCGAAGAACATTGGAAGCTCGAAGTGACGGGGTTTCTCAACATTCCGACCTCAACACTAAGTGCCGGGCATCTCCTAAGTTCCGTCATCGAAAGTGGGTGCGGGTTTCTCTCTGTTTCCGCCATTGAAAGCAAGTGTCGGGTTTCGCCAAGATTCCGACATATCGGACTGTCGGGTTCTCAAAGTTTTCTCGTGGGTTCTTCTCTTCTTCTTACGCGTGTCGGGTTCGGCGCATTGATCAATCAGGTTTTCGGTGTGCGCTGCATCTCGGAGTTTCGAGCCTTTCTCCTTCAATATTCTTCATGTCGGATCCTGGTTCATCACAGGAGAAGGCCGAAAAATCTAGCAGGATGAAATACAAATTTAAGAAACCAGAATCCCCGTCATATATCGACTGTAATTATGATATCAGGGATACTGAAATGGGCAACATAGATATGGACGACTTTTGGAATAGGGTGAAGAGTTCTTCTCAAACCCCATGGATGGTGGCTTTAGCTAACAGTGGCTTGCCCCTTGCGGCGAGCTTCCCCATATGCGCTTGATGTCGAGTTTGTTTTGGCGTGTGCATCCAGCTACGACTCAGCTTCTCGTTCCGTAAGGAATCAGGCTGGTGAAGTAGTTATCAAACTAGATGGAGCTTATTTTGATGATCTCCTGAAACTACCAAATTTTGAAGAGTATGGGGCCCTAGACATCAAGTCGGCTCAGAAGGCCTGGGACAGTAACCAGGAAAATTGCATTAGGGATGTCAATAAGAAGTTCTTGGTCAAGGCAAAACCAGTAATATCTAGATTTCCAAGAACTATCCCTAGATCGGATTTCATACAAGAAATCAACGATATTATCACCCCTCTTGAGCCGGGTTTTGGCTTCTTAGGAATCAAATTTATTTCATGGATGGATGTACCAATTTATGGTCACCATCAAGAAGAACAAGCAAGGGATTGACTGGGGGACCCTTATCAGTGATGAAATTGATTCCCAGATGACGACGGTCCTGTCGACCGGAAAGTTTTATATGTTCTCATATGTGGCCTATGCAGCAGCTGGGATGAGGAGCTATCCCGGGCTGGAGACTAAAGGAAGCAGAACGACAAATCCAGTCTATAAGTATTATCCTCAAATAACGAAGAAGGGGTCCAAGGATCATTTTAGGAGGGTAAATGACGCCTTTTTCTACGAGAACATCTGCCAGCTGAACCCAGGGCTGAGAAAGACAAGGGTCTCAGACGAGGCATGGGCTGAAGTATCTAAATGGGGATGTATCTTCTTACAGTTCAAGAAGTTTACCTACCTTCGAACGGTCATGTACTCTGGAGAGCCTTTCCGTCTGCCTCGCTATCCAGGGGATAGATTGATATTGCTAGAATTGGTCAGACAGCTATTGGATTTTCACAAATTCCAACAGAGCAAGCATAAGCATAAGCGTGTATCCTTCCCAATTTCTATTGGGAGATATACTTGCTCAACGATGTGGCAAAGGCCAAAAATGTTGAATGTGAACTCCGGGAGAAATTAAAGAAGCATATGAAGTCTCGGGATGGTTTTGACATCGAGGAGTACTTAGAACCTATGGAGCCCTACATGCCTGGCCCGACATTGAGGATATACGGGTGGATCTGCATGAAGAAGTTGCGGTTCGCGAGAAAAAGATAATAGTAGGTTAACTATTAATGAGATTGACGCTAGAGCTTTCGATTTGCGGATGGCACACCGACAATGAAAGTGTGTTGGATATGTCCTATGATGGGCTTAATGAAGATCGATACGTTTTCCCACCTATTGATTGGTCGGCCAGTGAAAAAGCCTCTATCACAGATAGGTCGGCTCTCATTCTTGCTCGCACCAAAAAATGGCTCTCTTCTTGGGGCATGAATTTTAAAGATGACAAGTTTCCAAAGTTGGCTGAAAGCGGAGGTGGGGCCCTCCCAAAAGAAAAGGACAAAGAATCTTACGGGGGTCTATAAAAATCGGGATTCCCAAGAAGAAGAAAGAAAGACAAATCTCTTGATTGTCTCTCCGGCTCAAAGCGGTGGTTGTGCGAGAATCACCAACACCACGAGAAATAGGGAGATTAATTTAGAAGAAGGAGGAAGCCGAGCTCTTGACTTCACCATTTGCTGATTGCTCAAGCTGGAGAGACCTTATCTCTTGCATTCAAGGCTTTGGGCCGAATCATGCCTCCCCCTCAGCAACCACTTCAGCCTCCTCATTCCCCATCCACTTCTTCAAGTATGGCCAATATTTTCTCTCGGGCTCTCACCCCTCTCTGCTGGAACCCAAGTGATCACCAACACTCCCCACTGACTGTGCCTCTATTCATTGCACCTCTTACCACGTTGACTTCTTGTTCCCCCTCGATAGTAGAATCTGCTCCCCTTGAGAGTAGAATACCGATTCTTACAACATTGGCAATTTTCCGATACACCACAATGGCTACTCGAGCAAACTCGAGGAAGAGGAAAGTGATTGTACCCCTACCAGACCTTTGATTTCAGCTCACTCAAGGCTTCTCTGCGAGATCAGCCAAGAAACCCAAAAGCAGTTTCAAGGGTTTTGGTGGATGCTTCAGGAGATAAGTTCGCGAGAGATTGCCACTCCCTCGGTGACAAAACTAGAGATGATGTAACATTTGCTGATTACCGGAGTAACCGGGGTGGCTCTAGGAAAGTGTGACACAAAGAGGCGCAGACAAGATGCAAAGGATTCCATAGGCGTCTGTGCCAAAAGTTGAAAGAAACAAAGGACAGCGAGAGAAATGAGCTTAAGGAAAAAGTGGAGCGATTGAGAGGTTTTGATCAAACTCTCAAAACCCCTGGAATCCATACCACCTTCGCTATGCTATCGCCGGATTTGATTTCTCATCGGTGCCTACGATTGAGAAGATTGCCAAAAAGGAAGAGTGGTTGATGAATGGATCCAAAAGTTGCTCCAACGAGGAAGGAAGTAATTCAAGGCGTGGTGAAAGTTCATCGAGTCCTTGGCGGAGATTCGAAGGAAGGAAGGAGAGAAGATGGATGAGGAATTCTTTGAAGAACTTGGGACGACTTGATTTGACTTGTGAAGCTCTCCAGTGCTAAAGCAAATACCAGCACATCTCTTGGTAGAAGAAGGCGTTCTTCCACATACGAGATAAACACTTTCAGCTGATCAAGGCCATCAAGTTGAGTAAAGATCCTCATGCGAAGCTGCGGCAAGTTGAGAGAATCAAGGATAAATTGATCGATGGGAAAAGTGATGCGGAAGAAGAATTGCTTAAAGATTTGTCCAAAGGTGTCGGTTGGGAACTCAAGTGCCCTATCGTGAGATGATCTCTTCAAACAAGTTCAAGAGGCTTTTCGGCATGAACTGTAGATGGATTCGACCTTGAAGTCATTGGTCGGTTGTGAGGATTGAACATACGTTGGAGGCCTTAAGAAAGCTCGTGCAAAAGGTTGAAAAAGCTTCCGGCGGTGCGTGATATCCATGAGACTGCGAAATGTGGAATGATCATTCCACTTGCTTTGAGAAAATGAAATGCAAGGCATTATTCGGAAGTTCGGGAGTTAGAACAAGCATCTCAGGTGGAGGAAGAGAAAGAAGAAGAATCAAAAGATGATGACTCGGATTAAGTTTCAGCGTCCCATGACATTTCTATTTTTAGAATGACATATCTTTTATTTCCGTTTTGTCATTATTTTTAATTCATACTTTGACTTGATCTCTGCGTGAGAATCATGCAAAGTGAACTCTAGTTAGCATGCTACTTTTCGAGGATCATCTGTTTTATCTCTAGCTTCTTTTGTTATAAATAAGGGATGCTTGTGCATTCAAAAAGGGTCGAGAATTTTGAAGCATTAAGAGGCTATTGGAAAGGAGAAAAACTTTGTGTTTTCTTTCAATCATTTTGAAGAATAGAAGTTGATATTGTTTTTCGAGACTTTGTGTTGTGAAATATATCTTATTTAAGGCAGTGTTCTTATGTTCATGATCTTAAAGCTATTCTTTGCATAGAATCTCGGTGTTTCTAATTATCTCGGACACTATATCGTGATCTAAAACTCGTATGATTATTTCGTGCTCTGTGTTTACTCGAAAGAAAATACGTTTCTCCCATTTCTTTTCTACCGTGCTTCTTTCTTTATGTGATTTCTAACCTATTTCACTTACGAAAGCAATATCCTTGAATCGTGTGAATGTGGATTTAGGATTTCATCCCAACCCCAATGGTTAGATTAGTGTGAATATTGTATATATTATTTCTTGTGTTTTAGATTAGCAATAAGCAGGCAGCCTCACTGTCTTTGAGGAGGGATTTAATCCCATGTACTGTGGTTGAACCTCATATTTTGGTTTGACAAAATATCCAACCAACAGTTTTTGGCGACTCCGCTGGGGAAATACTGATCAATAGTATAAAGCTTATCCTCTCGGTGTCTGGCGACTCCATATTTGCCTTATTTTTAATAAGATCTCCTTTCAGTTCAAGCTGGCCAGGAGGATCTTCACTCGGTCCCACCGAGCTCAAGGTGAAATTGATCCACTTTTTGAGTTGCTGCAACAGCATAATTTCAGCCTTTCTCCCAACAGCGTTGTCTCTAGCAAGAGCGAGAAGTTCTTCACTGTTCGGAGAAATCGGATCACGAAGAGCGGGAAGCATCTGCATGACTTGTCGTGCACTACTCTTGTCGATACCCGGATCCTGTCGCACTCTTTTGAAGGATGGCGGTTCAACTTTGTGCCTTGGGGTGCAGTCGTTATTGGTCCTCTTACTTTGACTCCTCCATTGAATGAGTTACCACGTGGATCACGTAAAAACATTCCCAAGTTCAATGGGGATGGGAAGCAACATCCTGATGAGCATATTGCGTCTTTCTTTGTTGCATGCGGTGTCCTCGGAGTAGCCCACGAAGATGTCTCTGTTCGACTCTTCGTTGAAACATTGCAGGGAGTAGCAGCTGAATGGTTTTATCACCTCCCGAATGCATGCATTCAGTTGGCTACCATGCGGACCAAGTTTGAGGCACGTTTCAAACCAGCCGAAGATTCTCATGCATTGTTAGCTCAGCTTACTCATATGAAGAAGGAATCGCATGAACCTATGTGGGAATTCGTGGCTAAGTTCAATAAGCTGATCCGGAAAATTCCAGTTATAGCTGTACCAACTTTGGAAAACCAAAAGTGCTTCTTCATCAATGCTCAACCTCGATATAAGCTTTTTTATTACGAAGGTCGGTTATCCCAGATCGCTCTTTGCTTCAGTCAGTCATGACTCTTGAAATTGAGGATGATCTCATCTTAGCCGGAAGGATCAAGAAAGATATACCCAAAATCAAAAATCAAGGTTCTTCTCAAGGTAATACTGACCCTATGTTTCAAAAAATGGCTAATGATTTGATTGCTTTAAAGAAGCAAGTGTCTCGGTGAGGGGGAGCAATGTTAAAATGCGGGATATCCCTAGGTGAATTTTAATAACAATGGTGCACACTGCCAGAGATAGGCCACGGTTAGCTCCTGCTCAACCGAGATTAGCAATTGAAGCTCCGCCTGTTAATGCAGCAGTGGAAATAATTGAAGAAGATGATGAACCAGAAGAACAAGATTCCCGTGAGGATTTCGAAGCTTCAGGATATGCTGATGAGTCTTATGATGAGTCAGCTGGCGACTCCAGCATTGGTTATTTGGAATATGATGAAGATGAATGTGAGCGGATGGTCAATCATTTCTTTGTGTTCACTCGGTCCCAATCTCAGGTTCCCAGAAAGCCTCTGGAAAATACTAAGGAGAAGAATAAGGAACCTCCTGTATCCATAGTCAAAAGGGGTACCCCTATTTCGGCTGAAAGAGAGGTTACTAAAAAGACAGCTGCTCCTTATTCTCCTTCTCCTAAGGTCAGTGCCCCAGCACAAGCTCATGTAATTAGAACTGAGCCTACTATCATTCCTTCTTACACTGCTTTCGATATTATTGATCATGCAAAGAGAACCAAAATTCAAATGTCAGAAGCAGAATACCTTCAGTCGAATCCCGAACAATTTGAAAAGCTGGCCAAGTTCATCAGAAGTAAAGCGGCCGTTCCATCACCTTCAAAAGGTCTCCTCCCAAATCCTACTCAACCCACACCTCGAGAATAATCGACCTCGCTTCTTCCTCAGGAAAGATTGAACCATTTTATTTGTCTCTACTTATAAATGGGTTTAAACTCAGCAATTGCATCATTGATTCAGGGGCCTCTGATAATGTTATGCCCGCAAAAGTGGCCCATGCCCTTGGGCTTACTTTGACTAAGTCATATGGACGGTCTTATTCCATGGAAACTAAACAAGTCCCTCGATTGGTCAAATTAAGGCCTTGTGATTTGCATTTGTTGCTTTTCACGAGAAGAGAGTGAAAATGACTATACAGTTTGCTGATATTCCTGCGGCTTATGGTATTCTCTTGGGTAGAGGATTTTGTAAAGATGTCGGAGGAGAGATTAGTATGGATTGGACCAAAGCTAAGATCCCGGTCAAAGGGGTTTCAATAGGTTCTTCATCTGAACCATGAGCAAAGTATTTGGTGACTAAATCGAGATGATCCTAAGGCTCGAGATTCTTTTCGAAGATGCTAGCTTCGGGAATTATTTCATGGCATCGAGAGATACCCATTGTAGATGTGAAGAGGAAGATCTCAATGCTATTTGGACGCTCGAATTTGATGGTAGCTGCTCAACCTACGGATCGGGTATTTGGTGTTGTTCTCATATCTCCTAGCTCCGAGATTTTCCCATCAGCTTATAAGTTGCAATTTGATAATACTAACAACACGGCCGAATATGAAGCCCTGTTATTAGGATTAGAATTGGCCAGACAGAAGGGAATCAGGAATCTCAAGGTGCAGGGAGATGCAGAGCTGATTGTTAATCAGGTCAGGGGTGTATATCAGGTGAAAAATGATCGGTTGAGGCATTACAGGAACAAAGTTTGGGATAGTATAGAATGCTTTGATGCATTTTCTATTAAGGCAGTTTTAAGAGATTATAATGACAAGGCTGATTCTTTGGCCGTGTCTGCATCTCTTCTTCTTCCTCATCCTCAGTTCAAGCAAGACACATACTCTATCGAGATTGTGTACCGCCCTAGCATCCCAGATAATGCAACTCACTGGCAGGTATTCAATGATGATCAACAAGTGTTGGCTTTCCTAGAAAAGGCTGACAATTTCAGTGAACTATATTTTGAAGGTTCGGAATCAGCCTTTCGTGAAACTATTTTAGATCCATATCAAGAGGTTGATGGTGAATTTATCCAGCTGAAAGGCAACAAGATACCAAAAGGTCTGGTTTCTCTGGAAGGTCTGTTTGACAAGCATGATCGCTTTATCCAAAACAAAAGGCAAGTTGAAGGAGCTTCTTCCTCTGAAGTGGATCAAATCAATCTAGGTTCATCTGATCAACCTCGGATGGTGAATATCGGTAAATGTTGTTCTCCTGAAGAGAAGGAAAGATTCACTTCGCTTTTGAAGAAATACATCGATGTGTTAGCATGGTCCTATGCAGATTTGAAATCTTTCAAGCCCAAGGATGTTCAGCACAGTATTCCTCTGAAGCCTGATGTGAAGCCGTATAGACAGAAGCAAAGACATTATAATCCGAAGATTTGGGGACCATCTGGCGTAGAAATTCAGAAGATGTTAGATGCTAGAATTATTTTCCCAATCCATCACTCCACCTGGATTGCTAACATTGTTCCTGTCAGGAAGAAGAATGGCGAGATCCGGATTTGTGTTGACTTCCGAAACTTGAATCAGTCCTCGTTGAAGGATAATTATCCCTTGCCGATCATGGATCAGGTATTGCAAACTGTTACTGGATCAGAAATGTTATCCATGCTCGACGGGTTTTCAGGATATAATCAAGTCGAAGTAACCACAGAGGATCAACACAAGACAGCTTTCACGACCCCATGGGGTACCTTTGCTTACAGGAGGATGCCATTCGGCTTGATCAACGCAGAGCTACTTTTCAGAGAGCTATGGACCTAGCATTCAGAGATCTGATGGGTAAGGTCATAGTCGTGTATTTGGATGACTTGACCGTCTTTTCTAAAAAGCGGAGTGATCATTATGGTCATTTAGAGCAGGTACTTTTGAGATGCAGACGTCATGGGATTTCATTGAATCCTAAGAAGTTTATGTTCGGGGTAATGAAGGAAAGTTCTTTGGGTCATATTGTGACTAGAGAAGGAACTAAAATTGACCCAAAGAGGGTAAAGGCTATTCAGAGCCTTACCTTGCCCACAAGTAAAATAGGAGTTCATTCTTTCTTCGGAAAGGTTAATTTCTTGAGAAGATTTGTACCTGATTTTGCTGACAAGACCAAGGATATCCTTGGAATGATGAAAGGCAAAGTCCCATTCAGATGGAGTGCAGAAGGGAAACTTTCATTTGAAGAAATAAAAAAGCTATTGCTTGTGCTCTGTTTTAGTATGTCCAGACTTCAAGAAAGATTTCATCATGTATAGCTATGCTTCTGCCCACACAGTGTCAGCGATCCTGATGCAGGAAAATGGAGAAGGCATTGAAGCTCCTATCGCATTCATGAGCTGTCCGTTGAAAGAGCATGAATTGAAGATGTCGCAGATTGAAAAACATGCTTATGCGGTGGTGCGAGCGGTGAAGCATTTCAGGTACTATGTGCTGAATTCTCATACTCGTGTTCTCGTTCCTGATACTGCTGTTAAATCCATTCTAACTCAACAAGAGCTGGGAAGCCAACGAGGTACTTGGATTGCTAAGGTTCAGGAGTATGACTTGGACATCAAACCTACCAAGTTGGTACGAGGAAGAGGCTGTGTCGATTGATTGCGAGAGAATCATCTTTGAAGCGAGTGTGAGAAGAATCAAGATACTTCTTCCGAGCTGCCTATGGTGCTTTTTGTGAGTACGACCGATGAATGGTACACGGACATTGCTTTCTTCTTAACTTATGGTGAATGCCCTCCGCATTTAAATCAAAAAGAGAAGAGGACCGTCAAGTTGAGATCTGCGAAATACCTTTTGTGGAATAATGCAATATACAAGAAAGGTATCGATGGTGTCTTCTTGCGTTGTGTTGATAAATCACAACAGGAAAAGTTATTAGAATCCTTTCATAGCCTAGCATGCGGAGGACATTTTTCATCTTCTGTAACAGCGTATAAGATCTTACGGGCTAGGTATTATTGGCCTACTCTTTTCCGGGACTCAGCAGAATGGGTGTCTAAATGTGAAGCTTGTCAACATTTTGTTGGTCGTCCCAAGTTAGCAGCTCTTCCTCTGAAGCCTGTGGTGATTGAAGAACCTTTTCGCCAATGGGGGATTGATTTTATCGGAACATTGAATCCTGCTTCCAGTGCTGGACACAACTATGTGCTAACTGCTACAGATTATTTTACCAAGTGGGTAGAAATTTGTACCCAATCAAGCAAGCAACAACCAAGAAGTTGTTTGCAAGTTCCTGAAAGAAAACATAATCGTCAGATTTGGTGTGCCTCATAAGATTGTAGCGGATAATGCTTCCAATTTCTCGTCACATGAGTTAACTGAGTTTTGCTATGGATTCGGCATTACTTTGGCTCACTCATCTGACTATTATCCCCAGGGCAATGGGCAAGCTGAGTCCAGCAATAAGAATCTGGTTACTATAATCAGGAAATTAGTAGACGAAAATCAGAGGAATTGGCACAAAGCATTGTATGATGCGTTGTGGGCTGATCGGATCACTCCAAAGCGAGCCATAGGGATGTCCCCTTTTCAGTTGCTATATGGGATTGATGCTGAAATTCCTATCTCAGTAGAATTGCCGGCCTTGCAGTTGGCAAAAGCGGTTGAAGATGTAGCTTTTCAGAATTCTATCGAAAAGAGGGTTATGTACCTAACCAGGCTAGAAGAAGAGTGAATTAAGGTGGTTGATCGTATAGCAGATCATCAGAGCAGGGTGAAGAAGATTTTTGATAAAAAATCAAAGCAACGTGACTTCCAGATTGGAGACCTGGTGTTGCTTTGGGATAAAAGAAGAGAACAGAAAGGAATGCATGGAAAGTTTGATTCTTTATGGAAAGGACCTTTCAAGATCCACGAGTTGAATGGTGAAAATAGTTTCCTTCTATCATATCTGGATGGAGGGTTACTCCCTTTGCCTTTCAGTGGACAACATCTAAAGTTGTTCCACCATTAATGCAAGATGCTCTCTTGCATTGTACATATTTTGCTTTTGTTGTGTGTTTGCTTTTGGTTTTCTTTCTTTCTTTCTTCGTTTTGTTTTGTTTTGGTTTTCTCCTTGACCCGTAGCCCAATGGATAAGACTGCGGTCGCGAGACCGAGAGATTCGAGTTCTCTTCCTTTGGTATTATAAAGAAAGTCCCCAAGCTGGAGCATTTGTTATCCCGTTTTGAGTTCTGGCGAAGCGATCGGATAACCCCTACAAAATTTTTGAAGTGATTTTGCATTATGACCTCTTTTAGAGAAAATCGGGTTTTCGGGTGTTACTAACAGCTTGACATAAGTTTTAACATGCTTTATGTCTTATGACCTCCGAAACCCGAAACCCGCCTTGCAATGAGAAAATCCTTTGTAATCGGGTTTTCGGAAATTCAACTCATCGGAACATACTTGAGTTAAAACATGCTTTGTGTCGCGTGACTTCCGAAACCCGAGACCCGCCTTGTGTTAAGACAATCCTTTGTATTCGGGTTTTCGGAACTCTAAAGCATCGGGACATTCATGTTCCAAAACATGTTTTATGCGCCATGTTCTCCGATTCGAAGTCGCTCAATCCTTTGTAATCGGGTTTCGGAAGATCAATGCATCGGAACATTCATGATTCAAAACATGTTTTGTGCTCCATGTTTTTAGAAGCCCGAAAACGAAATGCACTAAATCTCCTCGTGTCGGGTTTCGGACTCCTCAACATCGACGTGGCATTCATGCCGAGTGGTCGGTGAGTTGGCACGTGCCGAGTTGAAGTGTATTTATTACTGATTTTCTTATAAATACGTGGATTTCCACGTCATTCTTACCGTTCATATTTTTAATTCGTGGATTTTTCGCATGCTCTTCCGCTCCCAAAACCCGCAAACTCGCGTTGCAATTTGGATCATTTGTTTTCGATTTTACTGTCTCGAATTGAAGGTATTTTCGTTCCTTCTTTATTCTTGATTTTTACGGATCATTGCGTGTATTTTCTTTCCAATTTCTTGCCGGTTGTTGAGGTTTTTCTTCCTTCTTCTTTCTGTGTTGTTTGAAAGGGTTTTGGGTTTTTAGGGTTTATTTTCTTTTTGAGACTATCAATTGGTGTTGTTCCTTCCAAATTTCAATTACTTGCATGATGTATGGAATATGAATAACAAAAAAGAAAGGAAGTTGTGTATGTAGAAATTCAAAGGAAAGACTCTGTTTTTGTTTCCCGGATTTTGAAGGTTGTGTTGCAGATTCAAAAGTCCGAAGAACATTGGAAGCTCGAAGTGACGGGGTTTCTCAACATTCCGACCTCAACACTAAGTGCCGGGCATCTCCTAAGTTCCGTCATCGAAAGTGGGTGCCGGGTTTTCTCCTGTTTCCGCCATTGAAAGCAAGTGTCGGGTTTCGCCAAGATTCCGACATATCAGACCTGTCGGGTTCTTTTCCGATATCTTCTTACACATTCGGGTTCTTCTCTTCGACGCATTTTTCAGTCGTCGGGGTTTTGGTGTGCTGGCATCTCGGAGTTCGAGCCTTTCTCCTTCCAATATTCTTCATGTCGGATCTGGTTCATCACGGGAGAAGGCGAAAAAATCTAGCGAGGATGAAATACAAATTTAAGAAACAGAATCCCGTCATATATCGATTTGTAATTATGATATCAGGGATACTGAAATGGGCAACATAGATATGGACGACTTTTGGAATAGGGTGAAGAGTTCTTCTCAAACCCCATGGATGGTGGCTTTAGCTAACAGTGGCTTGCCCCTTGCAGCAGGCTTCCCCATGTCTGCCCAATGTCCAGAGTTTGTTTTGGCGTGTGCATCCAGCTACGACTCAGCTTCTCGTTCCGTAAGGAATCAGGCTGGTGAAGTAGTTATCAAACTAGATGGAGCTTATTTTGATGATCTCCTGAAACTACCAAATTTTGAAGAGTATGGGGCCCTAGACATCAAGTCGGCTCAGAAGGCCTGGGACAGTAACCAGGAAAATTGCATTAGGGATGTCAATAAGAAGTTCTTGGTCAAGGCAAAACCAGTAATATCTAGATTTCCAAGAACTATCCCTAGATCGGATTTCATACAAGAAATCAACGATATTATCACCCTACTGAGCCGGGTTTTTGGCTTGCCGGAATCAAATTTATTTCATGGATGGATGTACCAATTTATGGTCACCATCAAGAAGAACAAGCAAGGGATTGACTGGGGGACCCTTATCAGTGATGAAATTGATTCCCAGATGACGACGGTCCTGTCAACCGGAAAGTTTTATATGTTCTCATATGTGGCCTATGCAGCAGCTGGGATGAGGAGCTATCCCGGGCTGGAGACTAAAGGAAGCAGAACGACAAATCCAGTCTATAAGTATTATCCTCAAATAACGAAGAAGGGGTCCAAGGATCATTTTAGGAGGGTAAATGACGCCTTTTTCTACGAGAGAACATGCCGGTGAACCCGGTGAGAAAGACAAGGGTCTCGAGCGAGGCATGGGCTGAAGTATCTAAATGGGGATGTATCTTCTTGCAGTTCAAGAAGTTTACCTACCTTCGAACGGTCATGTACTCTGGAGAGCCTTTCCGTCTGCCTCGCTATCCAGGGGATAGATTGATATTGCTAGAATTGGTCAGACAGCTATTGGATTTTCACAAATTCCAACAGAGCAAGCATAAGGCAGCAGTATCCTTCCCAATTTCTATTGGGAGATATACTTGTGCAACAGTGGCAAAGGCCAAAAATGTTGAATGTGAACTCCAGGAGAAACTAAAGAAGCATATGAAGTCTCGGGATGGTTTTGACATCCGAGGAGTACTTAGAACCTATGGAGCCCTACATCTGCACAGGCCCGACATTGAGGATATCTGGGTGGATCTGCGTAACGAAGTTGCAGTTCGCAGAAAAGATAATAGTAGGTTAACTATTAATGAGATTCAGACGCTAGAGCTTTCTGATTTTCCAGATGGCACAACTGACAATGAAAGTGTGTTGGATATGTCCTATGATGGGCTTAATGAAGATCGATACGTTTTCCCGCCTATTGATTGGTCGGCCAGTGAAAAAGCCTCTATCACAGATAGGTCGGCTCTCATTCTTGCTCGCACCAAAAAATGGCTCTCTTCTTGGGGCATGAATTTTAAAGATGACAAGTTTCCAAAGTTGGCTGAAACGGAGGTGGGGCCCTCCCAAAAGAAAAAGGACAAAGAATCTTCTGGGGGGTCTATAAAAATCAGGATTCCCAAGAAGAAGAAAGAAAGACAAATCTCTTCAATTGTCTCTCCAGCTCAAACGGTGGTTGTGCCAGAATCACCAACACCACCAGAAATAGGGGAGATTAATTTAGAAGAAGGAGGAAGCCAGCTCTTGTCTTCACCATTTGCTGATTGCTCAACTGGAGAGACCTTATCTCTTGCATTCAAGGCTTTGGAAACTGAATCTGTGCCTCCCCCTCAACAACCACTTCAGCCTCCTCATTCCCCATCCACTTCTTCAAGTATGGCCAATATTTTCTCCGGGCTCTCACCCCTCTCTGCTGGAACCCAAGTGATCACCAACACTCCCCCACAACCTGTGCCTCTATTCATTGCACCTACTACCACGTTGACTGTTGTTCCCCCTCCAATAGTAGAATCTGCTCCCCTTGAGAGTAGAATACCAGTTACTACAACATTGGCAGTTTCCTCTGATACACCACAATGGCTACTCGAGCAAACTCCGAGGAAGAGGAAAGTGATTGTACCCCTACCAGCCTTTGATTTCAGCTCACTTAAGGCTTCTACTGCGAGATCAGCCAAGAAACCCAAAACAGTTTCAAGGGTTTTGGTGGATGCTTCAGGAGATAAGTTCGCAGAGATTGCCACTCCCTCAGCTGACAAAACTAAAGATGATGTAACAGCTGCTGATTACCAGGTAACCAGGGTGGCTCTAGGGAAAGTGACAGCAAAAGGGGCGCAGCAAGATGCAAAGGATTCCATAGACGTCCTGTGCCAAAAGTTGAAAGAAACAAAGGACAGCAGAAATGAGCTTAAGGAAAAAGTGGAGCAGTTGACAGAGGTTTTGATTAAACTCTCAACACCCCTGGAATCCATACCATCTGCTTCTGCTTCTGCCGGATTTGATTTCTCATCGGTGCCTACGATTGAGAAGATTACCAAAAAAGGAAGAGTGGTTGATGAATGGATCCAAAAGTTGCTCCAACAAGGGAAGGAAGTAATTCAAGACGTGGTGAAAGTTCATCAGTCCTTGGCAGAGATTCAGAAGGAAGGAGAGAAGATGGATGAGGAATTCACTGAAGAACTTGGACAGCTTGATTTGACTTGTGAAGCTCTCCAAGTGCTAAAGCAAATACCAGCACATCTCTTGGTAGAAGAAGGCGTTCTTCCACATACAGATAAACACTTTCAGCTGATCAAGGCCATCAAGTTCAGAGTAAAGATCCTCAACGAAGCCTGCAACAAGTTGAGAGAATCAAGGGATAAATTGATCGATGGGAAAAGTGATCTGGAAGAAGAATTGTTAAAGATTTGTCCAAAGGTGTCAGTTGGGAACTCAAGTGCCCTATTAGTGAGATGATCTCTTCAAACAAGTTCAAGAGACTGCATTCGGCATGAACTGTAGATGGATTCGACCTTGAAGTCATTGGTGGAGTTTGTGAGGATTGAACATACGTTGGAGGCCTTAAGAAAGCTCGGAAAAGGTTGAAAAAGCTTCCGGCGGTGCAGTGATATCCATGAGACTGCGAAATGTGGAATGATCATTCTTGCACTGAGGAAAATGAAATGCAAGGCATTATTCGGAAGTTCAGGAGTTCGGAACAAGCAGTCTCGGTGGAGGAAGAGAAAGAAGAAGAATCAAAAGATGATGACTCGGATTAAGTTCCAACGTCCCATGACATTTCTATTTTTAGAATGACATATCTTTTATTTCCGTTTTGTCATTATTTTTAATTCATACTTTGACTTGATCTCCTGCGTGAGAATCATGCAAAGCTGAACTCTAGTTAGCATGCTACTTTTCAGGATCTGTCCTGTTTTATCTCTAGCTTCTTTTGTTATAAATAAGGGATGCTTGTGCATTCTAAAGGGTCGAGAATTTTTGAAGCATTAAGAGGCTATTGGAAAGGAGAAAAACTTTGTGTTTTCTTTCAATCATTTTGAAGAATAGAAGTTGATATTGTTTTGCAGACTTTGTGTTGTGAAATATATCTTATTTAAGACAGTGTTCTTATGTTCATGATCTTAAAGCTATTCTTTGCATAGAATCTCAGTGTTTCTAATTATCTCGGACACTATATCTGTGATCTAAAACTCGTATGATTATTTCGTGCTCTGTGTTTACTCGAAAGAAAATACGTTTCTCCCATTTCTTTTCTACCGTGCTTCTTTCACTGTAACAGTTTCTAACCTATTTCACTTACGAAAGCAATATCCTTGAATCGTGTGAATGTGGATTTCGGGATTTCATCCCAACCCCCAATGGTTAGATTAGTGTGAATATTGTATATATTATTTACTGTGTTTTAGATTAGCAATAAACAGGCAGCCTCACCTGTCTTTGAGGAGGGATTCAATCCCATGTGCGTGGTTGAACTCTCATATTTTGGTTTGACAAAATATCCAACCAACAAATTATAAGGAGCATCTCCAACGAATGAGCCTACGTTTCAAATCTGATAATCAAAGTTACATGTGAACTCGAAATGGAGAAACTAGAGGCTCAAAGGAGGCAAACAACATCAAAGAGGCCAGAGGGTCTTAAGAGAGAAACCGGGAAAGGCTCAAAGTCTTCAAGCTTCACAAACAATTCAGTAACAATTGGTTAAGTATGGAAGATACGGTGGAAGCTACCACGTGTTTCAATGAAGCACTTTCAAGGGTTGATGCCAAGGGTGGTTCCCCAAACAAGCGTGAAGCTTCCACGTGTCCCAGGCCTGGAAAGGGATAGAGCCAGCCGTTGAATTGTCCAAAAAAGTGGAAAGAACCACTTGTTAGCTCGACACAATTTCAAAAGTAAGAGCCTAAGGCAAGGACTCAAACTATCGCCACTCTCTAGGTGATCGTGGTCCAATGAGAATTCAAATGGCGCGGACCCAAATTGGTTAAGTAAGAGCCCAAAGTGGAGACTCAAATGAGTGTGAGACTTCCACCTATATAGGGTTTGAGAAAGGAATTGGCCCGAATCAGCTAGGTATCACAGACTTGTGGAAGGAGCCATGTGTCGGCTCGTCGCATCTTTAAAGGTAAATAAAAAATTGGTCCCCAAACATGCGCGGCTTTTACACATGGCCATGCTTAAAGTTAAGGTGGGAAGGTGGGTCGTCTAAGGGAATTCTATATTTTTGGCTTGAAAAGGCGTAAAAGTGTAAAAATGAGCCGCACCACTGCTAACGCCCAAGGAGACACGTGTCAGGCCTAAATTACATGCAGCAAGAGCCCGAGGAGGAAATTTCTCCCAAATGGAAAATGTGGACCGACGGTCCCAAGATATTTTTTTAACAAAAATTAATTGCGCGATTGTGGGGCATTTTTACATTTCTATAATTGTTTTGCAAAAGGCACAAAGTGAATTTCGGCCCGCATGGACTCGTTTCGCTAAAACTCATTTTCACCATTTTTGTACGGACCGACTCAAACATTCAAATGGACATATATTTTGATCCAGGTCTTAAATTCAACAACTTTGGAACCATTGGAAAGGTCTCAACCTTGTCTATGTGATGGATACCCGAAACTTTAATTTTCATAAGGATAGGTGGGTGAAAATTGGGAAAACGTATTCTCGCCATTAATATGTGATCGATTGCTCCAACAACCAGATCATATTTGATTTGATCCGTTGTTCTTCCTTTTTTAACACACCAAATGACATAGAGCGGCGAACTCAATGATTGTTGGTGGATTTGCAGGGCATTGATGATTGGTAGTGGGCTCCAAAATCAAGTTTCCTACCTCTTTTCTTGTTCTCCTTTCACTGCATCTATAAAAAAGGGAGGTTGGCTCATTGTAAAGGGTTGGACATTTTTTTTGCACCCTCCCTTCTTTCCTTTTCTACAAGTGAATTTGTGGAGTTTTCCAAACCTCCCATTCAATTTTTTATAAAAAGTTTTGCCTCTTGGCTACTGTAATGTACTGTATCAACTCTGGAGCAATAATATATGTATGTGGATGATTCTCAACCCTCTCATGTGTACATTTTTATCTTTTGATCTCTCATTGCAGTTTTGTTATCTGTGTATGGTGGTTTTATTGCATTTCTATGGTCTATGTTAAATTTCAAAATGGTTGTTCCATGTTATTTTGTTGCATCACGTTGTTAGCTTAGGTTTATTTTCTTGCATCTTCTCAACCTTGTATCCTTGGCAAGATAGAGTAGGTTTGAGAATAGATCCTTAGGAATTTATTTGTATGCACTGAATAAAGGAATAGTAATCGGCCTTCATCTAGAGAGCTCTCTCGATTTCAAATTCCCACACTTTTAGAGATGCTCCATGTTGTGCAATCACACCTGAAATTCTCAACCCATCTAGTTACAGAACTCAACGGTGGTGTGATTCTACACTAACAGATTTTGGCATGCTCAGTGGGACCGAGAGGTCTCCATCTTTATTGCAACAAGATTGATGTGCACTTCCTATGAGTTTTTAGATTTTAAGAAGCTTTAAAATTACACATCCGACGACTCCAAAGGATCAAAGTCCACTAGTTCCAGCAACCCATGCTTGGTAGATTCATGAGAAGGATTCAGACGAGATAAAGAACTAGAGAAGAAGGATTGTTTATCTATCTCCACGTGTCCCTAAATAGAGGCGTAGGGGGAGAAGAACTCAAAGGTCTCCATCTCCACCGAACAAAACCTTGTCAACACCTCCCCTGGTAGGCCTTTTATCAAATCAACAAGGATTCTTAAGCCAATCATAATGGCACAAACAACCAACCCCTATGTAACCTTCATTGGAAGCAACCCACTTGCCCTCAATGCACAAAATCTAGTCCCAATTGCAGCATTAAAGAGCATCCCATATTTCACTGGAGAGAACTAGACTTCTCCTAGTGACCACATTCAAGACATTGCAAATGTTTGCGTAATTCATGAGATCACTGAGATAGACATTGTAGTCAAATTGTTAGCCTCTTCACTAAAGGGTAAAGCTTCAGAATGGTTTAGGAGTCTAACAGTGGGCTCTATTCAGAATTGTGACCACTATGTGTAGAGCTCTTCATAATAAATTTGGAGAGAAGGGAGATAATCTATCCTTGTTGGAGAATTTGACAAACATCAAGAGGGATCTTAATGATCGTGTGATAGATTTCAACTTCATATTTCAAATTAAATGGGATAGGATTCCATTGGACATGAGACTCATAGATGAATGTGCTTTGATATACTTTCTTAGAGCTTTAAATTCTTATATTGTCTTAATGATTCAATCAATGGGAGGTGTAAACTTACTTACACCTATAACATTTCCATTAGAGCTGAAATTTGTTTAATTCAAGGTGGTAAACTAGCACCTAGACAACCTATGCCTCTATATCCGAATTAGGAGCTCAAAGCACTAGTAAAACACCAACATTATCTCCCATGCCTATTCCAAGGAAGTAGAATTATGTTGAATCCTCCACCTCATCCTCTAGCACTTCAAAAGAGATACAAGAGGTTATGAAATAGCTACAGAACCTAGGGAATGAGCTAGTGACTATCAAAAGGTATCAAGCTCAAATTTCTAGAACATATCATCCTAAACCTCAGTATCAGGACTAAACCCCCATATCAAAAAATAGACACCTAACTCAGGTTGTAAATCAAAATGAAAACCAAGGACAACCTCAAGCTACCAAACCTTTCCAACCATAACTTCAACATTTAGGGCCTTAGTTCCAACATAAAACAACATGGGACAATAATATGATTGGTGTTTCCCATGCAAATCAACCCCATAACCAATCAATGTGTTTTAATGCTACACTAAACCAGGGCTTGATGGTACAAACCATTGGTGTGTCCTAAGAGCCCAGTCAAGTGGAAAATCAACAACAAGGAGCTCAGCAAGAGGTACCTCCAAGTAAAACTATGCTTGTCAATTGAAAGGCTGAAGACATTTGTGGAGTTAACTAAGCCCCTTCTCAAAGTATAACTGCCAATACATGGTCTAAGAAAAGGAATATTAGAGAGGGAAAATCATCAAACTCAGGTAATCCTCAACCCTCTATTACTCCACAAGGTATTGGCACTCAAATCACAACTCCCAATGTGCAGAGTCGGCCCAAGCCACCTTCCAGACCCACTTAGACACCGGTTCTAATGACC
Organism: Taxus wallichiana var. yunnanensis; assembly: GCA_018340775.1. NCBI lineage: Eukaryota > Viridiplantae > Streptophyta > Pinopsida > Cupressales > Taxaceae > Taxus > Taxus wallichiana. The sequence goes on from CM031241.1 coordinate 390,737,739, forward strand.
CATGTGCAAGTGAAAAATGTACCAGGAAAGGGGCAGCAAAAAGATAGCTCACCACCATTTAACATCATTGAACAAATGAAGAAAACAAATATGAATATTTCAATGTGGGATTCATTGGCTATCCTAGGAAAGAGAGACCGGTTTCAGGGTGCCATGGCCAATTGGTCAACCTCAAATTAGCCCCCCAACCAACAAGAAAAAGTGTTTACCAATGTGGCTCAACCCGAAGGAAACCATGGAGGAAAACAAGGTAAGAATCAAGCCCCCTCCATTCTATGTTTCATTAATCATTGGGGAAAAATTTCTACATAATTGCATGATTGATTCAGGAGTGAGTATCTCAAGAATGCCAAAGAAAATAGCTGGTCAGCTGGGTCTTCAATACAAATTCATCTCTAAGGGAGTAGTGCAATTGGATGGGACAATGGTAACAATGGTTAGAGTCATAAAGGATTTGACCTTCACATTTCACGCATGCCCCAATGTGACTTTATTGTAAAACGTATCAGTCATAGAATTTCGGCCACCTTTTGTATTGTGATTGTCAAGAGACTTCACCGCTAAAATTGGAGGCTATTTGTGTGTTGATTGGTCGCACATGATTTTTAGAAAAAGGTATGGAGTTAAGGCTACGATCAGATTTGAGCCCATTGTGGATTTCCATATTGAGCCTCATGTACCCAGCCCAATCAATGCAAATTTTTCATCTTTTGATCAGGAACACCTCCCAAGCACTTTTGAGGTAGATACCAAGATTGGGTGTATTCTATACTTGACCCTCGACGAGTGGGAACAAGATGCATGATTTTGATCCTTACAAGGAAATGGAGGAATCATAGCTAAGAGTCTACTATTTACATGAGGAGAATCATCCTCTTCCCGACATCACTCAGCCCAGATTGCAAGGATGCTAATGAGGTATGGCAGTTCTTCTTTGATTTCTCAAGAAGTAGACAAGGAGCTAGAGGAGGAGCTATGCTCATTTCACCTCAAGGTAAAAATACTATTCACCCTTCCATTTCCAATTTTTTTCTCAATCAACACAATAGAGTATGAACCCTTGATCCATTGACTACATTGGGCAAGGAAAGAGGGATTTAAAACTTGGAAGTGTTTGACGATAGCGAGCTAGTTGCTAATCATGTCCGAGGAAAAAATGCTGCCAAGAACAATTAGTTAAAGAACTCCAAGATCCAGGTATGTGGCCTCATCGAGGATTTGAAGCATTTGGCTTCAATACCATCCCAAGGAAGAAGAACGAAGCAGAGACAGATCGCACTAATTGGGGCATCATTTGACATATTAGAGAGTATCAAAAGTGATAAGTCTTAGCCCCATATCAAGGTGGTTGTAAGGCCGATGTCCCAGATAATAACACAAGTTGCGGGTCTTCGAGAATGATCGAGAAAATTGTCAATTTTCTACTATAAGAAGTTGAGTTCTCTTCCATAAACCAAGAGAAATTAGAACACCAGTATGGTGACCAAGTGGTGCAGCTAAGAACCAACAAACTACAAAAGGGTCCTATAACTTTGGAGTCAATCTTCAACCCAAATGATTAGTTCTAGAAGGAGAAAGCAAATATTCGGTGAAGGATGAAGATTCATAGCCCATAAAAAGAAAAACATTGTGAATTGGTAAGGTAAATACTCAACCAAAAAAATATGAATTCATTTAAATTTGTCAAGAATTCCTAGATGTCTTCACTTGGACTTACAAGGATTTAAGAGGTTTCAACCCGATTTTGGCACAACACACGATTTAGCTAGATCTCGGGATCTAATCCTTTCGAGATAGAAGTAGAGGTCGGTGAACGCTCACATTGAACCCCTCATGAGGAAAGAGTTGAATAAGCTAATTAAGGATAACATCATCTTCCCTATCAAACATTCAAGTTGGGTTGAAAACTTGGTTCGTGGTAGGAAAATAAATGGAGAAATCAGGTTGTGTGTAGACTTTTGTGATCTAAACAGAGCATCACTCAAGGACCATTATCCATTCCCATTGATGGAGAAAATATTATAGGTTGTAGATGGCTCGAGAGGTTTTCATTGTTAGATGGATACTCAAGCTATAATCAGATAATGGTGAAAGAGGAATATCAATTCAAGAAAACCTTCACCACCAAATGGGGTACATATGCTTATAAGAAGATGCCATTGGGAATGTCAAATGCAAGAGCAACATTTCATCAAGCTATGGACATGGCATTCAAAGGATTTATCAACAATATAGTTCTGGTGTATCTAAATGATATCACCAAATTCTCATAGAATGTTGTAGACCATGTCTTCCACCTTAGGGAGGTGTTTCAGAGGTGTAGAAGGTTCAAAGTTTCATTAAATCCAAAGAAATGTGTATTCTTGGCACATGAGGTAAACTTGTTGGGCCACATTGTCTCAAGAGAAGGGTTAATAATTGATCCTCAAAGGGTTGAATCCATATGAACACTTCCATTTCCAAAACACAAAAGGTCTCTCCAAAGCTTCTTAGGGAGAATAAAATTTTATGCAGGTATGTGCCTAATTTTTCCACTCTTGTGAAGCCTTTAACAATTATGCTAAAGAAGAGTCTTGCATTCAAATGGAAAGAAAAAGGAAAAGAGTGTTTTGAGGCCATTAAACTCGCAATATCACAGACCACAACTCTTGTTAATCTAGAATTTTCAAAGGACTTCATGCAATATGCTTTTAGAAGTTCAGACACAATCTCAGCTATCTTGGTTCAGCCTAACAAGGAAGGTTCAGAATAACCCATAGCCTTCTTCATTCAAGAGCTTGGAAGATTACGAGGTAAAGTATTCTTTCATTGAGAAGCATGTCCTTACTACCATTAGGATTTTGAAGAAGTTCAGACACTTGGTATCAAACAATAGGATTCAATTGCTAGTGTCTCATGCTCGTGTCAAGGATTTTATCCTAAAAAAGGAATTGGAATGAGAAGAGAGCAGGTTTTATCACTTGGCTAATGGAGTATGATATTGAAATGAAAGTGACCAAGCTGGTTTGTGGAAAGTGTCTATGTGAGTAGATCACTTCTAAGTAACAAGCTGAGTTAGTGGGTGAAAAAGAGGTTGTCTGTTACTACATAACGATCAAGAATAGCTAGCCAATGGTGCACCTTTTCCATGTTGGACTCATACCTTGGTGCACTATCTCTAAAGATGTTTGTAGCCTCTAGAATGGAACAAAGCAAAAAGAGATACTTGAGACTACAAGCCATCCCATATGTGCTTATTGATGGATTCTTGTTCAAGAAGGATAACAATAGTGTTCTATTGAGGTGCATTGGGACAAGAGAAATTGAGAGGGTGTTGCATGAGTTCTATGATGGAAAAGTAGGAGGCCACTTTTCTCCTCGAGTTATAGCTCTCAAAATCATGAAAGTTGGTTATTATTAGCCTAGAGTGTTTAGGGAATACTACTCCTGGATCAAGAAGTGCAAGAAGTGTGCATTCTTCATAGGGAAGGAAAAGTTAGCAGCCCTACCCCTTTCTCTAATTTCAGTGGATCAGCCGGGTCATGTAACTAGGTCTAAACTTCATTGGAGTGATTAACCCAAATTCAAGCTAGGGCCATAAGTGGATACTTACAACAACATATTATTTCACCAAGTGGACTGAAGTAGTGACACTTAAGGAGGAAAATGAATCCAACATCTTGGATTTCTATAAAGGAATGATGACTAGATTTGGAGTCCCTACCACTATTATATCAGATAATTCATTGGCATTCCTTGGTACAAGGATCACTGAATGGGTTGTCAAGAATGGTGTATACCTCAGCACTTCATCAAATTATTACCCTTAAGGTAATGGCTAAGAAGAGTCCATAAACAAGAAGTTACTAAGGATTATCATAAGGACTCTTGATGAAAATAAGAGAAATTGGCACACAAAACTCAAATAAGCTCTATGGGCTGATAGGATCACATCCAAAAGGGCCACAGCAGCTCCCATATAAGCTTGTATATGGAAAAGAGGCAAGATTACCCATATCATTGGATCTCCCACTTTGGAACTCATGAAACAGCTTGGCTCTAGCTGAGTTTGAACCTATGGAAATCAAGTATGCAGAGATGATGGAAATAGGAGAGGCAAGACAGCAAGATGCAACACGAGATCATAGAGAATGATCAAGCATTGATAAAAAAGAGCTTTGATAAGAAAGTAAGAACAAGAAACTTTAAAGAGTGGGAATTATTTTTGAATTGGGATGGAGATCGGGAAAAACTAGGAAGGCATTCCAAGTTTGATGTCATTTGGAGTGGCCCTTACATGATCACAAGGTGCAAAAGTAGCAATTCCTTCCAGCTAGCTAAATTAGATGGCGAAGAGTTGCAGATTATAGTCAACGGGATCCATCTCAATCATTGCTACTGAAAAGGAAGGTTCCACCCTTGTAAATATTAGTATAGGAATTTAATTTACCTAAGTGTGTATGTACATTGTCTTATTATAGCATAGGATTTATTTCCCTAAGTGCTCGCATGCACAGTTTTTATTGCTCCAGTTTGCATTCTTATACAATTCGATGTGCCTCCAGGTGAATGCACTAGACCCTTCAACATTTACAAGAGGGAGACTCATAGATTCTGTAACAGTTGCTCATTTTAAAATAGAAGAAATACAATGCAGCTAAAACTGGGTCTTGAAGGGTCCATTTCTAGAATATGGGAAGGTTCCAGGTTTCCAAGTGTAAATGTCAAATTCGAGCTTCAAAAACAAGACCAACGTCAAGCCACCACCCGCGACTCCATGCCTAATGGATACAATAAGGAAAATGATCTCTTCATCTCACATGTAAACATTCTTGTGAGTCACCAAACTTATATCTACATTTTGCCACCCGACAAAATTGATCAAACCCGACCCCGTACAGAAGAATTATAAGGGGCATTTTTTTCGAACGAGCCTATGTTTCAAATTTGACAACAAAGTTACAGGTGAACTCAGAAATGGAGAAACTAGAGGCTCAAGGAGACAAACAAGATCAAGAAGGCAGAGGCTCTTAGGAGAGAAACCAGAAAGGCTCAAATACTTTGGGCTTCACAAACGATTTAGAGCGGGCCCAAATTGGTTTAATATGGAAGAGGCAGCAAAAAGTGCCACGTGTTTCTAAGATGCATTTTCAAGGGTCGAGGCCAAGTGTAGTTCCCCAAACAAGTTCGAAGCTTCCATGTGTCCTAGGCCCAAAAAGGGACAGAGCTAGCCATTTGAAAGTATAAACGAGTTGAAATAACCACGTGTCACCAACACAATTTCAAAAGTAAGAGCCTAAGGTGGGGACTCAAAATTGCGCCAGCTCTCCATACGATCGTGGTCTAACAGAATTCAAATGGTAGTGGACCCAAATTGGAGACTCAAATGAGCACGAGGCTTCCACGTATCTAGGGTTCAAGAAAGGCATCGTACTGAATCAGCTAGGTATCATAGACTCGTGGAAGGAGCCACGTGTCATCTCGGTGCATCTTCAAAGGTAAATCCAAAAGCGGTCCCCAAACACACACCATCTCTACATGTGTCCATGCTTAAATTCAAGGTGGGAAGGCGGGTTATTAGAGGGAATTTGATATTTTTGCTTGAAAAGGTGTAAAAGTGTAAAAATGAGCCGCACCTCGATGACGCCCAAGGAGCCACGTGTCATGCCTAAATTACATGTGGGCGGTGGGCCTAGGCAAGACTTTTCACCCAAATGGAAAATGTGCACCAGTGGGCCTAAAGATGGTTTTTGACAAAACTGAATTGTGGAGCTACAGGGGGTTTTTGTATTTCGTAATTTTTATGTAAAAGGTGTAAAGTGAATTTAGGGCCTGCACAGACCGCTCTACTAATACTAGTTTTTGCCATTTTTGTACAGACCTGAGTCAAACATTCAAATGGACATATCTTTCGAGCGAGTGCCATAGATTTAACAAATTTTGCACCATTGGAAAGGTATCCACCTCGTCTATGCCATGGAGAGTTGAAACTTTAATTTTGATGAGGTTAGGTAGGTGAAAATTGGGAAAACATCTTCATGCCATTAATATGTGATCTGATTGCTCTAACAACTAGATCAGATTTGATTTGATCCGTCGTTCTTCCTTCTTCAACACACCGAACATACATAGAGCAGCAGACTCAACAGATTGTGGGTAGATTTGTAGGGGCATTGATGACTGGTGGTTGGGCTCCAAAATCAAGTTTCCCACCTTGTTTCTTCTTCTCCCTTCACTACATCTATAAAAAGGGAGTTTGGGTCATTGTAAAGGGTTGGACATTTTTTTGTACCTCCCTTCTTCCCTTGTCCGTAAGTGAATTTTAGGAGTTTTTCAAACCTCCCATTCAAGTTGTAATACAAATTTTTACCTCTTGGCTACCGTAATGTATCGTATCAAATTTGGATCGATAATATATGTTTGTGGATGATTCTCAACCCTCTCATGTGTTCATTGTTATCTTCGATCTCTTAGTATAGTTTGGTTATCTATGCATGGTGGTTGTATTGTATTTCTATGGTCTCTGTGTTAAATTGCAAAATGAGTGTTCAACATTCCTTTTGTGCATCACCCGGTTAGCTTAGATTTATTTTCTCACTTCTTCTCAACCCTATCTACTTGGTAAGATAGAGTAAGTTTTAGAGTACATCCTCTTCAATTTATTTGTATGCACCCGAACAGAGCTATAGGAACCCGATTTCATCTAGAGAGCTCTCTCAATTTCAAAGTCGCACACTTTGAGAGATGCTCCATGTTGTGAAATCACATTGAGAGTCTCAACCCATCTAGTTGCAGGCACTCATGGGTGTTGTGATTTTGTACTACCAATTTTGGCATGCCCGGTGGGACCAAGAGATATCCATCTTTGTTGCAAAAAAGATTGATGTACACTTTCTATAAGTTATCAAATTTTAAGAAGCTCCAAAATTACACATCCGGTGACTCTAAAGGTTTAGAGTCCACTAGTTTCAAAGAGTCTGTGCTTGATGATTCATGAGAAGGATTCAAACTACATCAAGAACTAGAGAAGAAGGATTATTTGTCTATCTATACTTGTCCCCAGATAGAGGGAGAAGGGGGAAAAGAGCTCAAATGTCTCCATCTCCACCAAAAAAATCTTGTCAACACCTCCCTCTAGTAGGCCCTTCATCCAATCAACAAGGGTTATTAGGCCAATCATAATGGAACAACCACCCAACCCCTATGTAGCCTTCATTGGAAGTAGCCCACTTGCCCTCAATGCATAAAATCCAGTCCCAATTGCAACATTAAAGAGCATCCCATATTTCACTGGAGAGAACCAGACTTCTCCTAGTGACCACATTCAAGACATTGTAAATGTCTATGTAATTCATGAGATCACTGAGATGGACATTGTAGTCAAATTGTTAGCCTCTTCACTCAAGGGTAAAGCTTCATAATGGTTCAGGTGTCTAACAACAAGCTCTATTCAGAATTGGGACCATCTGTGTAGAGCTCTTCACAATCAATTTGGATAGAAGGGAGATAATATATCCTTGTTGGAGCATTTGACAACCATCAAGAGGACTCCTAATGAGCAGCTAAAAGATTTAATCTTTAAATTTCAAAGGACATGGGATAGGATTCCATTGGCCATGAGACCCACATGAGATGAAAGTGCTTTCCTATACTTTCTTAGAGCTTTAAATTTTGATATTTCCTTAATGATTTAATCAATGGGAGGTGTAACCTTACATGCATCCTATTCTCTTGTTTTCCCATTCATCAAGAGTGAAGCTTGGGCTGCATCCGACTTTGGTATCTTCTTCATGGGTGATTGGATAATCGTCTTGATCAAATGTTGAACAATTTTTTTATGGGCTAGGTACATGAGGCTCTATGTGGAAATTCTTCCATACCTTGTTCTGAAAATCATGTGTGACCAATCAAAAGACAAATAGCCTCCAATTTTAGTGGTGAAGACTCTTAACAAACATAATGCAAAGAGTGGTAGCAAGTCTATGACTGATATATCTTGCAAGATGATCACATTGGGACATGCATGCAATGTGAGGCTCAAGTATTTGATTACTACAACCATTTTTACCGCTGTCCCATCCAATTGCACTGCCCCTTTGGAGATGACTTCATATTGAAGGCACAACTGATCTGCTATTTGTTCAAAAGTATGAGTGAGCTACTTGCCCCCAAATCAATCATGTAATTATGTACCAACTTATCTACAATGATCAATAAAATATATAATGGTGGGGGCTTCAAATATTTACCTTCATTCCTTCCATGATTCCCTTCTTGCTGAGTTGTATTGGTGAGCACCTTTTCTTGTTGATTGGGTGGTTGATTTGATGCTGACAAATTTGCCATAATAGCTTGCAATAGGTTTATTTGTCCTGGAATATCCAATGACTTCCACATTCAGATGTTTACATTTGTTTTCTTCATCTACTCAATGATGTTGAATGGGGATAAGCTATCCTTTTTCTTCCCCTTGCCTTGCACATTCTTCTCTTGCACATGGATCCTTACAACCGGTACTTGAGTGGGTCTAGAATATGGCTTGGGATGACCTTACAAATTAGGAGATGTGCTTTTATTACCCATACCTTGTGGAGTAATAGAGGGTTGTGGACCTTTTGAATTTGGTACTTCCTTTCTCCAATAATCCTTTTCTTGTATCTGTATTTAATGTTACACTATGAGGAGGTCTGATTCATACCACACAAATCTTCAGCCTTCCAACCGAAAAGTGTGGTCTCATTTGGAGGTGCCTCTTGCTGAGTGGCCTCCTGTTGTTGATTTCCTTCTTGGCATGTCTCTTGCTCCACACCGATTTTTGTCACAATAAGAGCTTGATTAAAATCACCGTTGAAACACATTAATCGGTTATGAGGTTGATTGCATGGGAAACACCATTTATATAATTATGCAAGTTATTTTTCATTAGTACTAAAGCTATAGATGAGGATGCAACATTAGGATTATAAGGCTAGAATGGTCTATTAGAAGGATATTTTCCTTGGTTTTGATTTGTAGCTTGGATGGGTGGTATATTAGGCTGATATGGAGGCATGTTGGGTTGAGTTTGAGGCTGATATGATCTAAAATTTTGAGCTTGTTGCCTCTTAATTGTCACCAACTAATTACCCAAGTGTTGTAGTTTCTTCATGCCTTAGTAGAGCTCATTTAAGGAGCTATAATATGAGATGGAAGATTCAGTTGAATTTTGATTCCTTCGAGTAGGGATGGGAGCTAATGTGGGTGCTTGACTAGTGCTTAGAGCTCCAAGTTCTAGGTATAGAGGCATAGGTGGCCTAGGTGCAAGTTTACTAGCTTGGATCAAGTAATTTCCAGCTCTAATAGCATTGTTATAGGATGAGGGTAGGGTTCTACCTCCCATGGATTGAATCATCATGGAAATAACAAAATTTAAAGCTATAAGGAAATATAGAAAAGAACCTTCATTTGTTAATCTTACGGGCACCGTAGTACTATCCCACATACACTAGAATCGAGGTTGAAGTCCGTAGATTGCTCATTAGGAGACCTCTTGTTTTTTTTAACTTCTCTAACAAGGAAATATTATCTCCCTTCTCTCTAAATTAATTGTGAAGAGTTGTGCAAAAATGGTATCAATTCTAAATGGATCCTACGGTTAGAATCTTAGACCACTATAAAGATTTACCTTTAAAATATGAATCCAACAATTTGATCACAACATCCATTTCATTGATTTCATGAATTACACAGACATTTACAATATCCTAGATGTTGTGAAATGGAGTTATTTGGTTCTCTCAAGTAAAATATGGAATGCTCTTTGGTGCTGCAGTTGGAACTGGAATTTGTGCATTGAGAGCCGATGGTCGCCGCTAGTGAAATTGACATAGGGGTTGGGTTGTGCAATCCTAATTGGTCGGAGGACTCTAGTCGTTTGAACAAAGATTCCACCGAGTGGAGGCGTTGACAATGTCTTTCTTGGTGGAGATGGAGACCTTTGGGCTCCTCTTCCTCTTCTTTCCCTATCTGGGGATAAATTTAGATAGACAAATAGCCCCTGCTCTCTAGTTCTTGACCATGTTTGTATTCTTATAATGAACTTGACAATCTTGGACTGTTGGAACTAGTGGATTCTCGCTCTTTTTGAGTTACCAAATGTGTAATTTCAGAGATTCTTAAAATCTATGAACTCACAAAAATGCACATCAATCTTGTTGTAATAAAATCAAGACTTCTTATCCCACCAGGCGTTCCAAAACTGTTGATGAAAAATCACAAAGACCCCCGAAGTATGCAACTCGATGGGTTGAGACTCTCAGTGTGATTGCCTAACATGGAACCTCTCTCAAAGTGTGGGACTTTGGAAAATGAGAGAGCTCTATGGATGGAGGTTGGTTCCTATTCCTCTGTTCAGGTGCACACATATAATTCATAGAGGGTATATTCTAAAACCTATTATAACTTTCTAGGAGATAGGGTCAAGGAGATGCAAGAAATTAAACATAATTTGAAAGAGGCGATACACCAAAGGAATGTTGAACATTTGCATTTCCCTTAAACACAAACCATTAAAAATGTGATACAATATCCATGCACAGATGACCAAAATTGCAATGAGATATCAGAAGATGCAAATAAACATAAGAGAGGGTTGAAATCATCCACAAACTTATTCTATTGCTCCAAGAATTTGATATAGTCCATTACACTGGCCAAGGCAAGATTGCATTACAATTGGAATGGGAGGTTCGAAACTTCAAAAATTTCCTAGAGGGAAGAGAAGAAAGGAGGGTGCAAAGCAAGATTTTCCAACCTTTTGAAAATTGCCCCCTCCTCACAATATATAGGAATAATTAGAGAAGGAGGTAGAAGAAATCGGAATCTTGTTCAACCACCCTAAAAGGGAAATTAATTCCCCTACAACAATGATGGGTCTCACTGCAATACCCATACCCCCATCACTATTTCATGTTGGGAATGAAAGGAATCCCATAATCCATTATGGGGGGTATTATCCAAAATTCACCCCTCGAGGTAATTTTGATAACATGCATCAAATTATTCAGTCCCGAGTAAGTAGGATTAATTCAATGCCCAAAATCATGTTTTTGGGGTCCCCTTGGTTTCTATCTAACTCCCCATACAAGGAAAAATCCAACGAGTTAGAAAAAATTGAAAAAATCCAAAAATTCAAGTCATAGGCTTGTTTTAATGCATTGGGTCCGGAGGCGGTGGATCGTACTCAAGGTTCGTCATACGAAGTTTGGAGTTGAAATACAAAGGAATTGGCTAAATCAGACATTTTTTTCCCAAGTGATTCGTGGGACAATTGGGATGTCGGGGACGCACGGGACATAAAACCCAAGTTTTGCACAAGTCAGTCTATCGGGTGGTGGTCGAAAGTGTTTGGGACGGTCGAAACAAAAGTACGCAGGGATGCACGGACGCGAAAAGGTGAAATAACTACACAAGGAGCCAAGAGAAGTGGGATGCAGCCAATGTGGAAGTCAATGGCCCTCACGGCTTGATCAACATCAGACTTTCAGGACAAGGAAGCCCAAATCGGGTGATGTAGAGATTTTTGGTCGGGATAGTGGGACACGCGGACCCGATTTTGCCGCAATACGTGCAATTCAAAGGAAAAGTCAACATTTGACCTCAGAACTTCAAGTGGCCATAAATTTTGACTCCAATATTTGATTTTAAATAAAAGAAACATATTCAGCTCCAGTCAGTTAATGCTCATTCCCGTCAAATGACAAAAATGCTTCAGTGCAGACTCCAAAATAGTTGCTCTGCACTCGAGAAGGCCATAACTTTTGCATTTCTCAACAATATCAAAGAAAATTGGCACTTTTGGAATCATGGCTTTGATCCCAACACACGTAAATCAAGAAATTATGGATTTGATGAGAAACCAATGGGGATTTTTCATAAAATGTGCTCAGTTCATAACAATGTTTTATTTGGTAGTTGGGAGTGCAATTAAGAGGCACGGTCAACATTCTTTCTCTGTGTAGCACCGGGACAGACATATGGGAGCCTTTTGTAAGTAACATACAATCATTTCACTCCATTTAATCCATCTTACAAGTAGTTGAAGGGTAGATTTTGGGATTTCCATTTTCCCCTCCTCTCTCTCTTCTTCTTTTTCTATAAATTGGAGTGTTGGGCTCATTGTGAAAGGAGGTAGTTTTGTTGTAGAAAATATCTTTCAAAATTACTCTGTGAAGCCAATGTGCGGCAGGCCCTTGTATTAGACTCCTTGCATGGTGATCTAGGTCCTTATCTAGTAATTTATTGAAGTGTGCATATCATGAAGCAATAAAATACAAGTTTTGGATGCATCTTCCCCTGCTATGTTTCCTTGCATTCTTCTTGCCCCTTTAACCTTGATTACAAGTGTATTGTGTGTATCTTTATGCTCTTGCAAGGATCCATTATTATTTTGCATGTATGAAATATTTTTGTGAATGCATTTTCTAGATTGTGGAGAACTGTCATCACCCCTTCTAGTATGCATTGTACTTCTATTTCCACATATTGGAAGACTACTCTCACACCCCTCCTTTTCGGTGTATCACCACTTTAGTGTAGATTTTCATTTTTATGCATTCTCTCTCCTTGGTCCCTTGGAAAATTTAGATTAGGACAGTTAGTTTTCACCGCATTAGAGTAGATTGTAAGGTGTAGTTTAGGAGGAAGAACCACCTTTCTCTAGAGGTCTATCTCAAGTAGCAAGTCCCACAACTTGGAGATAGTACCCATGTTATCCAATCACACCATGAGCTCATGTATATGCACTTGTGTAAACATAAGGGTGATGTAATTTGGTGATAATAGGGGGTAGGTGAGAAGCCTAACACAATCAAGAATGGAGTACTAAAACACTATGGCTGTGGGTGTGAAGCCAAGGTCAAGAGCTTCCCAAAAAGTCTTCATTATTTAAAAGATTCTTACCTGTGAAAGATCCACATGGCAGCCCTACGTGCCTTAAGACTTCACCCCCTCCCTTCACTCTTGAAGTTACACTAAAGAGACATGTGGCATCATCTATGAGCCTTCTCTATTTATTTTGTTTTCTGCCTAAGCCTCTCCTATGGAGGAGAAATTATGCCTAACCCAAGAAACGTGGAGGGCTAGTGCACGTTTGGGACATGCCTCTTGATTTTGCTTTGGAATTTACACTGATGAGGCACATGGAGGTTTCCACTAGCTTTGTCCCTAGCTTGGACTTTCTCAATGGCCAACAAAACCTTTCTCGAGACCCTAGTTAAGTGGTGTGTCGACACTCATTTGGGGATCATCTTTGGATTCAACCCTTGAAGGATCAGCGATGAGACATGTGGAACCCTCCACCGACCCTTTTATACACTTAGCCGATTTGGGCCTCGAGTGAACACTACCTTCCTCATTCCTTTGGGTAAGTAAGGGGGGCCCACTATATATAATTCCAAAAACCGCTTTATGGATGGGAACCTTGTAGTTAGCTCATGAAATTGTGATGGTGGGACACTTGGCATCATCCATGGGCCATCCCTTCATTTCCTTATGTTTTGGCTTAGTCCCTTCCACTTGGTGGAGCAATATGTCGACTCTGACACATGGAGGGCTAGCACACATTTGCGACCTACCTTTGGGTATCACCTTTGAAGTCGTGCTGAGATGACACATGGATCCCTTCATTGGCCTTGGACTTTTCAACGTTTGAATCTATATTTCTTGCCCATTTAGGAGAAACTTGTTAGACCCCTAGACATGTAGAGCCCTATGCGATTTAGAGACCCTACTCGAACTTGACCTTTGGGGGTGTGCTAATGGGATGTGTGGAGGCTTCCATAGGATCTCGTCTATATTAAGACTTTTCAACAACGGGTGTAACATTTTTGGACTCTTTCCATGTGGAGATCTTGTTCTCGCTTGGGTACCCCGCTTTGGATTCTACCCTTGGAGTTGCACCGATGAGGCATGTGGCACCCTCCATGGTTCCTTTTCCTTGCTCATTTCTGGACTCAATTTTGGGATCTAATGTGAGCCCACTTGACCGAGCCAACCCCTTCATTTCCTCTGCGTGCAAGGTTGCATTCGACCAATTTTTCTTGAGGGGGTTAAATGTGGGATAATAGGATACTATCATTGTAAATCTTTCCTTGCTTTATGGTGGCATGTTGAAACTTTTCGATTAGTAGTCATCAAAGTGTATGGCCCCTACATGTATATACATACGTAGGTACTACACATCATAGTATGAGGTCTATATAAAATAAATGTAATTCCCTGTTCAACGTTTACCTTAGTTTTGTCTTTGGTCACCCTGTTGTTAATCATGGAATGGTTGTGTGTGCCCCTATTGGCCATTAGCTGAATTTGACCTTGTCTTAGGGAAGGATTAGCATCCTTCCTCCCCATCTTGTCTCCCCATGTCTTTTTTGATGCTTCTAGTTGAGGGCCTCTACAACGTCCTTTACGATTACCCTATTAAAGGCAAATTGTGTTCTCGAATCCAAGGAGGTGGCTTGATTGGTGGTTTGGTGTTGTTAGGGTGATTCCATTAAAAGGAGTTTCCATCTAATAATAATTATTTTGAATTTTTATCGTCGGTCTTTTGCTATTTTTTAAAATTTTTGAGCTTGACTATTGACCATTATTATTATGATTAATAATTATTTTAAGTTATATGATAATATTAATAATAATAATAATTATACTTTAATTTCCGAATGGTGATTATTTCATTATTTTAGTATTGATTGATATCAATATCATAATTAATTATCGTTAAACTATTTGATTGTTTTGTTGGCCTCTTCCGCGGATCGAACCTCAATTTATAAAAAAGAGGAGGAGCTTGTTTTGTTGTTGGCGCCGCTGTTTGGAAGAGGTGTTCATGTTTAATAATTAACTAAAGGCTTGAACCACCGCATCCCACCTTGGCCGAACAATCCTTCATGCATGGGTTATTTTAATTGCTAAATTTAAGGGTGAATTTAATGTGCCCCACCGACCTTGCCTCTTTTTTGATCCGTATGTAACATGTTTGGCATCAAGGAGATGTGGACTCTAATTGTTTGTTTTTGGTTCTTTGTTTGGCTAGAGGTTTGTGGACCTACCATTTATTAAATCCTTTTTAATGATAAACATGTTTGGCCTTGCCCTGTTGGTCTATAAACCAAATGGGGAGTTGGTCGTATAATCCTTCTAATTATTATTTGATTTACAAATCTTCTCTGGCATTTGTTTGAATGCATATGCCAAACTTGACTTACCGTGTGAGTTTCTCTTATAGAGGATTGTATATGGGGGTTGTTGAAAAAGGTTTGAAACTTTCAGATAAATATTGCAGAGTAAACACACCTTTTTTGGTGTTCATTGCGTGTGCTATTGTGGAAGAATGGGTGGAGCTTAGTAAAATTAAAATCACTATTGTTTACTTGGGATTCTCGCTGGCTTGTCCTCCTTTCCCGTGCCTCCCAGAGGATCCTAGAATGAAGTGGGAGCATCAAACTAGTAGAAGAGATGAATTTCCACCTAAGGATAGTTGTTGGTCTGGGATGTGTCCTTGCAGATGGTATAAAATGGAAAATCAAGCATGATAAGCTTAACCTTGCAATATTTTGCTATTTTTTTAACAATCCCATGAAATAAACTGTTCTATTACTAAACCTTTCTCTCCTGTGTGTGAATCAAAATTTGAAATAAATGTGTGATGATTTGAGTCACCCTTTTAAAAAAAATCTCCTAGGTGTATTTCAAATTTTTGAAATATTATGTGATGATTTTTGTTACCCATTACTTAAAATCATTCTCTTGGGTGTATTTAAAATTATTGAAATATTCAGTGGTGATTTGTGTTGCCCATTGCTGAAAACCATTTTCCTGGGTATATTCCATATTATGGAATGATTTTTGGTAAATTGATGTTAGCCGTTTCTTCGAAAATTGCCTTCTATGTGGGTTTTGAATGGATCACACTTAAGCATGGGATTTTGACTCTCTTTCCCCTTATTCTTCTTCTAATTTAATGAATATCACTGGGTTTGTAGATGTTTGAGATGTATATTGTTTATCAACATGTTTGGTTGATAGGTACTTAGAATTTTTCGTGAAATGGGTATTTTTTGAAATCGTTGCTTTTGTCAAATGAAAGTTGATGGTTTCTAGATCCATTTGGGATCGATATTAAAAGTGGCTTAAAATATGGAAGGGTATATTATTTTTTATATAAATGTTGTTGAAGTGAAATATTTAGAATATATTTTGTTGTTTCCTTCTACTACGTTATTTGAAAAAATCTGTAGATTTTCCTTTCGTATGGAGGAATGATTTACATTCCATGCTTTATCTAATTTGGTAACTCTTTAAATTATAAGGTAGAAGTTTTATATAAACTATATAAACCTCGATGTAAAGGGAGTAAGAAGTATATCGTCTTTATATTGTTGTTTGCCGACATTTTCAAATTTCAAGGTTGTAAGGAAGGGTTTGAATTAATTGTTTCGAGCATGATGATAGGTTTCATTTTCTATATTGGGTCATCAATGCCAAAAAAAAAATAAACAGTGGCTTGTAATAAGAATGAAGAAATTCTATTATACTATCCCCTGGCTAGTCTTTTGCTTTAGATTGATAATGACTTGATGCTTCACCAATTTGGACGGAGTTGAATCAGTTCGTTCCCTCAATCGCATTATTCTTTAGTTAAATATTTATATGATATAAATAATTGGGTTGTCTGCTGGAATATTGAAGCTCTAAATAGTTCCAACCTTGGATACTAATTACTTATTCTAATATTATAATAAACCCCACATATATGAACCCTTTTACCAATGGGTAGATTCAAGGAATTTGTGATTTAATGAACTCCTTATGCATAACTGGAAATAGGTGGCTTATAGAAAAATAAATCAAGTTTCTTCTCTCGTTGTGGATTGTTTCGCTTCATTGAATTATGTTTATTACCCTTCTTTTGATTATTAGGTGCTTATGCGGTTGATGTGGAATATATATATATATATATATGAGATGCACATGTGATGTTTGTTACCTTGGCTGTGCTTTTAAATTTAATAGGAAAGTGGATTGATTTCAGCAATGGTAGGGTCTTTTAACCCCACAAAGATGTTATTGTCTTGATTTCAATTTGATTTTGGTTTATTAAACAAAAAAGTAGATTAGAAGGATCTCAGATTGATAACTATGAAAATATGTCATTTCAGCCACCTTGCCCTGCGATGCTTGAATTGTTTAATGTCAAAAATGAGTTGTCTTCTCTTTAGCGATCTGCAAGAAATATATTGATCGGTGAACAAGTTAGATTATATTCAAATGTTCATATTAATTTTTAGTTTGCGGTGTTGAATTCCATCATATAATCTAGATAATTATATGATTGAATTCTCAATACACCTGATATTTTGTTTTGAATTATTTACATCTTGCTTAGTCTTTCTTTTTTATTGCCATTAGTAACTGAAATATAAATTGGGAGATAATGAAATTTTGATTGATGGTTCAAGTATTAGATTTCAATCATATAATCTACATGATTACATGATTGAAATCCTAATGCACTCGACACCTCGTGTTTGAATTATTATATCAATGGTTCCCACTTGTTTGTTTGTATTATCCTTTGTAGTTTATAGACAAGGTTTAAAATTGATAGTTATGAATTCCTTCTTGTTGCCATTATGAAAATTTTAGCATGAATAAGAAATTGCTAATGTTTTAGAACTTGAACCATTTCATTAATTAGAAGTTCCTTTCTAAATATTGTTAAATATTAGCATATTGTTTCAACGTGTAGTCTCATCATGCTTAGTTCTCGTGAACTAATCGAAGTCAATACTTATGCAAATGGCTTTTGCGATTAGATGAGGGAACAACTTGTAGAAAATAACATCAGTGTTGGTTATGAAGTTCCTTGTACAAATGCTTTTTATGTTGTAAAACTCTGGAAAGGGGTCCCGTGGAAATTTTAGAAGAAGGGACAAAGTGCCTTAGTATAATGTATTGTGGAGTATTGTTTTCGTGAATCATTGAAACCTTGACTTGTTTTGCTATAGTGGAAACTTTGTTATAAAAAAATTGATTACCATATTTTTATGATTGATTTTAACGTATTAGAGAAGTTCTAAGAATAGTATAACGTCTCCGACCAATGTTGTTACTCTCTTTTTCCCTACTCATGGTTTTATAGAATTGTTTTGTCCCTTTTGGTTGTATGTCATGTTGAAAAGAATTTATGTAACCATGTATAGTTTTCATAAGAGACGAATGGTAAAATTTTCTCTTGGGTTAAATGTTGTGTTGTAAACCATTCTAGGACATAGTAACAATGTAATTTTAAGAATAATAAATGGTTAGATGATCCTTATAAAGGTTAGTGTGTGTGTGTGTGTGTGTGTGTGTGTGTGTGTGTGTGTGTGTGTGTGTGTGTGTGTGTGTGTGTGTGTGTGTGTGTGTGTGTGTGTGAATAATCAATGTAGATATGATCTACTTGATAACATGATTGAGTCCTTAAGAAATCAAAGAGAAAACTATCCTTTGTAAAGAAAAATATATATACCTTACTAACCCTTTTTAAACTAAGGAACATTATCCTTCCATGGTGAATTCTAAAACGATCTTAAGATGAAATCAATGATTAGATTTTGGAAGATATTATGGTCATAATAAGTAGGAGGAGACTGATTAGCAACCTTTCAATCTATCTCACCCATTGAAAAAGTAATTTGTATATTTCTTCAATCTCTTTAAGAGAAGCCCAAGTGAAATATTTAGTCATTTTGGATAAATTCCTAGCCCATCCAAATCCTAGTTAATAACTAATGAAATATTAAAGATGTATCCAATCCGATCTTCTAATTGTAACTTCTTCCTAAGTGAGTTGTATTCTTCTCTTATTTATGTTGTTAAACGCTTGATCCTTGCACAATGAGGTTATAGTGCCGAAACTAAAATGACACTTTTCCCACAACTAGAGCTTTTACTTGTCACCTTATACAATGGAGGTAGGAAAAAGATTCAGTATCTTGGGTATGTTTATGTAACCTTGTGAGAATTGGAAAATGTTCTTTTAATCAAACGAAGTAAGCAAGTTATTGACATATAATTGATGATCCTCTTTCAGAAAAACTTGGTCTTAAGCTAATTAGTCAATAGTATAAAAGAAAGAAGTTCACCTTTGTAAAAAGAATTGTGTGAATCAAAACATGAATCTTCTAGATCGTAAAGTCAAGTTTGAATGACATTTTTAGTAAATACATAACCTTAAAGGATTTTACACCATGGGATTCCCTTAATTGTAATTGTGTATTATGGTTGGAATTTTTCGTTGTTCCTTGTCGAAGAGAAAATTGAATTGTTCATGTTGGTTGTTATATGTTTCTTTGTTGCCTATGTGATCAATGTTGTGTCAAGGTCATTGAGAGTTGGTCATAGCCCCTTCTAGTCACCTATGTTGCCATGTAAACTCCAAGCAATAAAAAAATTTATCCGAGTTTTTAGTGTTACATTTGTGTTTGTTTTTGTGGGTGTTACATTTGGTATTAGAGCGGAAGTCCATTCTCTCGAATCACTGGGATGATTGGAGTGGTGATGATGTTGCATGGTGGTGGTGGTGGTGATTGGAAGAGTAATGTGATTCAAGCATGACAAGAGCTATGTTGTAACTGTAATTTTATAAACGCACATGTTGTGTATGTCACCTAGTACGTAACTTTTAACATGTTGATGTGTTGGAGATGAGAGTATTCTCCCTCCTTTTCAAGAATTCAATGACAATTTGAGTGTGAAACATTTTCTTGTTTTGTGTGTCAAAGGAATTTGATTGCTAATTTAGGAGTGTTGGACCCTTTTGGCATTTGTGGTGTGTGTGTATGTTGATATGTTGTATGACACGGTTTTATTTGTGGCGAACTAGACTTCATATTGATTTCATTATCATTTGTATAGAAATGTGTGTGTCCCCATGTTATATGATAGTTTATTGTATGTTGTAATTGAATTCATCATAATTATAATTCATGTGATATGTAATGATTCATGTCGTGATTTAGGGACATATGGTGGGTATATGATCCCTATCGTATAGTGATTGCACTTGGGGTGCAACATGTGGTGATGTGGTGTGTTATAAACCATGAATGTAATGTATGTGACATACCCTATATTGGTACCATGTGTTAGACGCTATGGTTAATGTGCATGAACCACCATTATGTTAGTGATCTAGTTGCATGTTAGGTTGTGAACCTTACGCTAACCAATTTTGAGAGAAATCAGTAAAAGTGTATGTTTAGAGTTAGGGGATGTGTACCATGGGCTAAGAACATGAGCCGACCTTGATTACGTAAATGACGACATGTGCTCCTTGTTCCCTCTCTCCTTGTGGTTGTTGTATGGATGCAACCTAAGTGTAGCTATGACTGTGTTTATCCTTGTTGAAGTCGTGGTGGGATGATTCCGATATAGATGATGATATTTTTACTATTGATATGTTGTTTTACGAGCTGAGGCTCAATGTTTCAAGTGCCAGAAACTTGTTGAGTACCCCCTTGTTGGCCAGATAAGGCCACATAATCATCGTAATATGTTATTTCTATATATGTATTTTATTTTTAAATTGAACTTTTCATTTTGTTTATGTAAGGAACAACAGTTTTCTTGATTTCCATGTTTTATATTTTGGGTATTTCCTTGTTTTGTGGTACTAACATGTGGATTCTTGCACTAACTATGGCTATTTGCCAAAATTTTTTGCTTGGATTCAGATCTTCATTTAAAATTTTAAAATTTTACTGCCTTTCCCAAGGCTTGTACTTTACCACTTCGCATTTGAATCATATTTCTATGGTGGTTCTATTGTCATGATGTGTGGAATAGTGTCATAGGATGCACCATGGAATGGTTTGACCATGGACCCGATTCTTTATGTTGGTGTATGCCCCAAGGAGTTATAGATAACTAGCAATTTGTCAAATCACGAGTTATTATGTAACTTGGGTTAGGGGTTTTTGGACTTTATGTTCCTAGGGCCATAGGGAAACTAGCATCTTTGGGGAGCGAAAAGGGAAATTCATTTATTTATTTAGTACTACTTGAGGGAGGCATAAGATATTTGTGTGCGTGTGATTGATGCTTCGGGAGGTATGCAAAGTTGTTATGATGTTTTGGTTTTGGTGATGTGATGTATGTGTTACTCATGTTAGTTGGATATGTTTTGTGGTATTTTGGATATGTCATTGATGCCCTTGTTGACACTATGTGCCTATAGCTATTGGTTTGAGTTATGTAAAATCTTCATCTGTGGAATTGTGGAAATTTTTGGTTGTTGTAGTACACTTTTGTTCAAGTATCATATGCCAATGATAGATGTGTGTCAAGTATGATGTTATGTGGACCGTGCATGTTCTCTTCCATAATTTGGTTAAGCTCTTGTGGTGTGGTACCTTCATGAAAGTATGTAAAATTATGCTTCAATCCTTAGTGTTGCGTATGACCCTAGTAGGGTGTTGTGATAGCAGTTCATGTTGGGAACCCACAAGAATGAATGCAATAACATTATACAACAAAATAATTTTATAAACCTTGAATTAGGAATAATGTAAAAATGAAAGAAACTAAGGAAATAATGAATAAGAGGGAACTACTAATATTCAAAGAACATTGAAAGTTAAAATTCTTCCAAAATATTTCTAAGGCTACCTCGTGGCCGTGCTTTTAATGATTAAATTTTCCCCATAGGGTGTACTTTCATATTTATTTTTTCTTTGATGCTTATCATGTTTCCTTCCTTCAGTGTTGTGCTTCATCGAGGAAGATTCTTTCTTAAGGAGAGGAGAATGTAATGTCCTATTCGACATTTACCCCAGCTTCTTTCTTCGGTGACCATGTTTCTAACTGTGGAATGGTTGTGTGTGCTTCTATTGACCATTAACTAACTTCAACATTGTCACAGGAAGGATTAGTATCCTCCCTCCCCATCTTGTCTCCCCATGTCTTTGTCGATGCTTCTAGTTGAGGGCCTCCACAATGTCCTTTACGATTACCCTATTAAAGGAAAATCGTGCTCTCAAATCAAAGGTGTCTTGATTAGCTATTTGGTGTTAGGACGTGTTCGGTTAAAAGAAGTATCCATATAATACTTATTATTTTTAATTGTCAATCTTTGGCTATTTTATTTTAATTGTCGAGCTTTACTACCCACCATTATGATTATGATTATTAATTATTAAGTTGTAAAATAATAATAATAATAATATTTTAATTGCCAAACGATGATTATTTCATTATTTTAGTGTCGATTGTAATAAATATCATTATTAATTATCGTTAAACTATTCTATTGTTGTATTGGCCACTTAGTAGATGAAGCCTCAATTTGCACAAAAGAGGAGGAGTTTGTTTTGTTGCTGGAACCAATGTTTGGAAGAGGTGTTTATGTTTAATAATTAATTAAAGGCTTCAACCACCACATCCCACCTTGGTCAACCAATCCTTCATGCATGGGTTGTTTTAATTTCTAAATTTAAGGGTGAATTCAAAGTGCCCCCATCGACATTGCCTCTAACTTTTTATCTTTATGGACCATGCTTGGCGTGAAGGGGATGTGGACTCTAATTGTTTGTTTTTGGTTCTTTGTTTGGCTGGAGGTGAGTGGATTTGATGGCCACCTACCATTTATTTAATCCTATTTAATTCTAAATGTGTTTGGCCTTGCCTTTTTGGTCTATACACCAAATGGGGAGTTGTTGCATCATCCTTTTAATTATTATTTGATTTGAAAATCTGATGTGGCATTTTTTTGAATGCATACACAAAACTTGAATGGTCGTGCGAGTTTATCTCATAGAGGATTGTATATGGGGGTTGTTGAAAAATATTTGAAACTTTCAAATAAATATTGCAGAGTAAACAAACCTTTTCTGGTGTGGGCCGCGTGTGCTATTGTGGGATAATGGGTGGAGCTTCCTAAAATTACCAGTTATTTTCTTTCCCTTATGTTGGCTTGTCCTCCCTTCTTGTGCCTCCCAAAGGATCCTGGAATGACATGGAGAGGACCGGATAGTAGAAGAGAGGAATTTTGACCTGAGGATAGCTACTACTAGTCTGGGAGGTGTCCTTGTGGCTGGTAGAAATTAGAAAATTAGGCATGATAAGACTAACCTTGCAATATTTTGCTATTTTTTTATCAATCCCATGGAATGAACTATTCTATTACTGAAAATTGCTATCCTATGTGTGAATCTGACTCTAAAATAAGTGTGTGAATATTTAGGTCACCCTTTATAAAAACTAATTCTCATGGATATATTTTGAATTTTTGAAATATTATGTGATGATTTGTGTTACCCATTACTTAAAATTGTTCTCTTAGTGTATTTCAAATTATTGAAATATTCAGTGATGATTTGTGTTGCCCATTACTAAAAACCATTATGGACTGATTTTGTGGTAAATTAATGTTACCCATTTCTGAAAATTACCTTCCTGTGTTGGTTTCGAATGGATCACACTAAAGCATGGGATTTTGACTCTCTTTCCTCTTGTTCTTCTTCTAATTTAATGAATATCACTAGGTTTGTAGATGTTCAATATTTACATTGTTTATCAACATGTTTGGTTGTCATTACTTAACATTTTTCTTGAAATGAGTATTTTTCGAAATCATTGGTTTTGTCAAATGAAAGTTCAGGGTTTTTAGATCCATTTGGGATCGATATTTAAAGTGGCTGAAAATATGGAAGGGTATGTATTTTTTTAATATAAATGTTGTTGAAGTGCAATATGTAGAATATATTTTGATGTTTCCTTCTACTATGTTATTTGAAAAAATATGTAGATTTTCCCTTCTGTACGGAGGAATGATTTATATTCCACACCTTAGCTAATTTGGGAACTCTATAAATTATAAGGTAGAAGTTTTATAAAAAACTATTTAAAGCTTGACAGAAAGGGAGTAATAAGTATATCCTCTTTATATTTTTGTTTGTCGACATTTTTAAACTTCAAGGTTGTAAGGAAGGGTGCAATTAATCGTGTCCTGAGCATGATGATAGGTTTCATTTTCTATATTGGATCATCAATGTTGTTGAAAAAATATTAAACAATGGGTTGTAATCTAAATGAAGATATTCTATTATACTATCCCTTGGCTAGTTTTTTGCTTTATATTGATAAGAGCTTGATGTTTCACTCAATTTGGAGGGAGTGAATCAGTTCCTTCACTCTACCGCAATATTGTTTAGTTAAATATTTATATGCTAGCAATAATTGGGTCACACTAGAATATTGAAGCTATGAACATTTCGACCTTAGATACTAATTACTTATTTCAATATTATAATAAACCCCGTATATATTAACCCTTTTACTTATGGGTAGATTTAGGGAGCTTATGATTTAATGAACTCCTTATGCATAATCGAAATAGGTGGCTTATAGAAAAAGAAATCAAGTTTATTCTCTCATTGTGGATTGTTTCGCTTCACTAAATTATGTTGATTACACTTCTTTTATTGGGTTCTAATGCGGTTGTGCTATATATATATATATACATGATTGTCATGCGATCATCAAATGTTGAGCAAGTGATTTGTAACTAGAATCGTAACCATATAGATAAGATGACTGACATATAGAATAGTGTAACGCCCATCTAAAACTCCCACTCGAGACCCAAGAACAACCTAGGTTAGTAAGAAAAATTATGGAATACTTTTTTTTCTTTAAGGTGAGACTACAAACAAGCCTAGAAACAACAGTTGCACAAGGAAGTACATCAAGATTAATCATGTTAAGAAGATAAGGTTTTCCATTAGAACAAAATATAAAAGACCACATTACAATTAGTGAGTATAATTAACCAAGTATAGTTTAAATTTCCTTTAGGTGATAATTTAATAATCAGATTAAATTAACACTAGGGTTAAATATTTCTTAATTACACTTAGAGGGCTACAGGGGCCAAAACAATAAAACAAAAATCTCATTACAAGGGGTTAGGAAAACAAACCCTTGCCCCATAAGGTTTCCTCAGAATGGTCAACTCATGCTTTTAGAGAAACACATTCAAAATAAGGAGGGTAATTTTCCTCTTACCCACTCACATACTGACCTAAAAGATTCAAACTAATTTTTCTCACATTTCCCACACTCAAAAACTCTTAAACACCATTCCATTAGATAGTAAATTTATTCACCTTTCCGTATATATAACGAAGTCCTTCTAACTCCCTATAAAACTCAAGTTATGGGCCGACGGGCCTTGGGAGGAAAATTTTCTCCAAGGGTAGGCTGTAGGCCTAGGGGAGAAATTTTTCCCCAAGGGCATTCAAAGTCAGCGGACTGGGAGGAAAGTTGGATTCTTGGTGCTTGGGGTGAAAAGTGAACTTTACCCCCATGCGCCCACGAGTCCGCACTGGACTCCGCGCCCGAAAATGAAATTATACCCCATGCCGCAAGGGACACGTGGGACATTCTAAGCCAATGCGGGAAGCGGGTTAGTGGGGACAAACAAGCATTTTTGCCTTATGGATTAAGAAGGCATAACATCTGCCGATGGCTCACGATTCCATGTGTCAGACATTCATTGGATGTAAATCGGTGGGTTGGCGGGAAGAATTGAGAAAAGTTGACTTTTGAAGTGCAAAGCTTCGGACACTTTGTGCCTCCACCAACGCGTCGTGGAGACATGTGTCACCACCATTGGCCACGACTCTACAGAGCTGTGAGGAAAATTTGGGAATTTTTACAAATTTTCTTTTCAAGCACTACAAAAAAATGATCCACACCTCCGCCAATGCCTCTATAAGCCACGTTTGATCAATGATTGATCAGGGATGCGGGCCAGAGAATTTTTCCAAAAGAACAGTTTGGTCTTAGAAAAATTTTGTCAAGGAAAGAAGGTTTGGGCTAATGAGGAGGCAAGAAATTTCATGATTTTTGCACCCTTTGGGCAAAAAGCAAAAAAACAAGTTTTAACTGCAAGTCTGCCGGTGAATATTTTAATAATTTAAATTTGATAGTTAGATTATTTTTGAGCCCGAAATGAAGTAAAAATTTCAGAAGGCCATAACTTTGGATTGGGAACTTGGTTTTTGGAAAATGAGGACTTTTCAGAAATCTCTCAAAGTCCTCTTTGCACAAGAACCTTAAGATTTTAATTTTGAGGAACTTTGAAGGGTAATTTTTAAGAAAATGTTCTACAAGCTTTTAAAAGATGAACTGAACGTTTTAACTTACAAAATTTTCTCAAATCCACCATTCTCTCTCCTTCAATATGTCAAACAAACATGGAGGTCTATGCTTGGGAGAATTTAGGATGAATTGCATGGGTTAAATGATTGATCGATTGTTAATTTAAAATTTCCAAATCTGACAGCAAAACAACTGTAAATTTGACCATGCCCGATTTTGAAGGATTTTTTTTGTTATAAAATTTTCTTAAGTACTTTGGTTTGTTTAGGACCATTTTGATCTTCCTTAGATTTTATTAGTGTTTCAAATGTTTTTCATAGTTTTACAGGGTTTTTCTGCATCTTTTAATTAAAAATTTGCAAAGTTTACAGTGAAATAAAAATGAAGTTTATACATTTAAAAAAATCAGAGATTAATCTATTTCTTTTGCCATACTATAAAAACATTGAGCTCATTCCATGCTAGTCTTAGATAGTTATCTTTCCTTCAATCAAAATGTAGAAACAAGAATACAACTTCTATTTTTCAAATCATGCATTTCAACAAATAGAGTAATGTATTTTCTTCATACGTATTTCTTTCTTCCAAACAGAAATTCCTCAACATATTTCAACGCAGATTTTAAATAGTAGTAACTCCATTTGTGGAAAAGAATACAACTTCTATTTATATTGATCAAATACAACTTTACAAATTACAACTCTTTCTCTTTTCCTATCATTCAAATACACTTTCATGTTTCTTTACACAATACAAATTTCAGTGCATATCTCTTTCTCATTTAAACATAGGATTTCATTTCCAAAACAGAATAACTATCCAATACAAATAATATTACAATTCATCCACTTCAAAGTGGGAAAAGGTTACAATAAGAAATAATCTCAACAAGGACTATCAAACTTTTCTTTTTCCTTTTCTCTAGTACAGCAACATGAAGATCCTTCATTTTCCAGTTTGATCACAACAAAGGCAGGGGGAAAGGCAATGCTCTCCACCCAACCAAGACATCCAATGAAAAGGAGAATCCATCCTTCTTCATTGGCCCCTGATCCCCAACCACAATGCAATAAGAAATGTGTTTCAACTCATGCCAACAATAGGCTTCCACAACACACATGTAATTTCACATTTAGAACACAATCCAAAACAAAACAGTAGTTTGCAACCACAAATAATGGACAAAAAAACTCAGCTTCCTCATGTAAGCCAAAGGAGAAATAACTATGGGGGATGCTACTTATTCCTCCCACATGGGGGAAATGGGTATCACCATAGGATAAAAACCACAAAAATATAGTATATCAAAACCCGACATGTCTTTATGCCTCCCCAAGTACCCCTTATTCCTCTAATTTCCTTATGCCTCCCACCTCTTATGGTACCCCATAATGAGTAAAGAAATGTCATCTATTTATTTTTGCAAGGTGAAACCCAAATCCCAACTCCCTCTACACTTATACCTCCCCATAAAACTTATGTCTCCCCACAAGAATCCCAATAGTATTATCCTACACCATTCATAGGCCATCTACCCAACCAGCCAACAAATAAAACAACACATTCAAACATTCAACCATTCACATAAGCATAAAAATGAAATAAGAGCATTTCAAGAGCCAAGATCCTACCTCTCCATAATGGATTTTGTTCCAAGGTTGCAAAACAACAAAAATATTTCCAATGCAAAATAGTCCAAGAGATCAACAATCTACAAGCATGCAACAATCTCCAATCTTCTCCAAAAGCAAGAGCTCGAACAGCAAAATAAGTCACCAAAAATGAAGTATCCAAAAGTGAAGCAACCCAAAACAAGCCAAGGAAATTCAAATTTATAGAAGAGGGAGGAGAAGAGGATGAGGTGGATCCATGTGGGATGCCACTTCACACCTCCTCAATTCCAACACCAAAGTCAACTTCATTCTCCAATGCATAATAAATAGGTGGGTGAATAATATGACAGTTTTACTTACACACTCAAATCAAGCCCACACCCCATAAGGACTGAAATTAAAACATGTAAGAAAAGTGCAATTAAAACATTCAACTTGACTTACAAAAATGCATAATGAAAGTCTAAATTTAACCCTCCAACCATAGGTATGGTTGGTAAATAAATTTAAGAGGTGTGGGACAAGTCTAACTTGTCCCACAAGCCTCCAAAATCAGCCTCCAAGGACAATTTCGAATTTCAAAAGAAGGTGGAGTGTTTCATACTCCAAAATTTACTTACACATCCCTTACACATTACTTACACATATCTTACAACACTTTAATTTTAGGCCAACAACTCTAATAATTACTTTCTTATGACCCAATTTGATTAATTAATTTTAACAATATGATTACTCACATTATTTACCACAATTTAATTCAATAATGAAAAGGGAAAGCACATCACTTATAAAACACATACAACATTAACAAAGGACCAAATAAAAGAAAACATAAATCCCTTGGTCACATTCAAAGGGGATCCCCCCTCATGGGAATCCCTAACAACAATCAAACACACACAAACAATTACAAGTTGCCATGGTGACCTTGTTGAATTCATCTAGAATTCCAATGTGGTTGGTCTCCAATCCCCGATGTTTGTTATAATATTTTAACCTACAAAACAAAAATACCTCCTTCAGCCTCATGACCATATCAAAACATCCAAATGAATATAAATATAATAGTAAAATCATCTATATATATGAATCTCAACAACATGAAGGTAGCTAATGTTCAATATCATTTGCAATTTTATCAACTATATGATCATCAAATTAATTCCACTTTCTATGTCTACTCATTATATCCAATATCACATGTCTGAATAACATCCATAAATATAACCATGTCGAACGGTATATCATTATCAATATCTAAAATTTTCCAATAATTATCATGCCTCATATATAAATCCAAGTCAACAATAATCCATGATCTATCATCTATCATCATACTAAATAAAAACTATAACAATGTCCATAATATATTTAGCAAGTATTAGTATCAATAACTAAAGTTGTCGAAGGAAAGTGGGTACTACATCCCCTCCCCTTAGACTCCAGTTCCTCCGGAAGTCACTTGTATAGATGTGGAAACTAAACTCATAACAATGTAGTATCCTCCCAAGTAGTTGAAGTCTCATCATATTTGTCCCACCGCACTCACACTCGATCAATATCTATGCCTCTAAGGCCTAGGGTCCTGTGATATATAATGTGGATGGGATCCACCATCACCTACCCCTAATCTCGCACTTTGTAAAGAGGTCTAATCCAACATATGAGAAGGATCAGCAATGTATCTCCTAAGCACTAAAACATGAAAAACATCATGTACAAGAGACAAGCTACATGGCAATTTTAGATGGTTGGCCAAAGGGTGGATACACTCCAAGATCTCAAAAGGACCAAAAAATCTAAGAGCTAACTTAGAACCTTTTCCATAACGTATAGGGATGTTATGTGGCCTAACACAAAGGAATACCTTCATGCCCACATAAAAACTACGGTCGGTATTAAGTTGATCGTGTACTTTTCCGCCTATCATGTGCCTCATGCGTCTCTATATCGATCATAACCACCTACTGCTCCATGTCCTGTAACAAAGCTAGTTTAAGAGAAACCCTATCCTCTAACCTATCCTAGCTAAGAGGTGTCATGTACTCCCTATCATACAATGCCCGAAAAGGAGCCATACCTATATAAATATTAAAACTATTATTGGAGGAAAACTCCACCAAGTACAGTACTCCTCCCATCTCGATCGGTGATCCATAACATACATCCCGAGCATGCCCTCTAAAATCTGATTCACCTACTTAGTCTATCCATCCTGTCTCGGGGTGATATGCTTTGTTGAAATTGATCCTTGTCTCGAGGGCATCTTTGCATGGTAGTTCAAAAATGAGAAGTATAAAAACGATCGAGCCACAAATAAGGTTCTGTGGAATCCCATGCAACTTGAAAATCTCATCCAAATAAAAGCGTGTCAATGCACTAGTTTTATAGGTTGTCTTCACCAGAGAAAAATG
Source organism: Taxus wallichiana var. yunnanensis (assembly GCA_018340775.1). Lineage (NCBI taxonomy): Eukaryota > Viridiplantae > Streptophyta > Pinopsida > Cupressales > Taxaceae > Taxus > Taxus wallichiana. Next base: position 390,767,932 of record CM031241.1, read on the forward strand.
AGCCACTTTTATCAATTTATCATCCATGACCATGATGGTGTTGTGGTGGTATCTCGACATCGGTAGCCCAACATTGAAGTCCATGGAAATGGTGTCCCACGTCCACTCCGATATAGCATGAGGAAAGAGAAGGCCAGCTATGCTTCTAATTATCTCCATATCATATTTTAGACACCTATAACTATGCCCAAGAAATTTAAATACTTAAATTGCGCTAATATCATGCAAAAAGACACTCATTTTCCCTCATATCATCATTAATTAATTACACTAAGCTAATTAATTAAGTTGCCTATCCAACAAATACCCTAATTAATGACCTTCCGTTAATAAATCACCCCTTCTACCTAGACTAATTAATTATTATTAATTAATTAGCTTTCCCTTCCATTTAACCAATAAATCAATATTTAATTGATTTAATCCCCTTATAATAGCCTAAATTGTACTAATATTCCTCTAATTATCTTCTATAAGCTTACATCTACCTATTAGTTAATCACCTTTGATTAATTAAAACACCCCCAACTCCCATGACTTGCTAAGCATAAATTAAACCCTTCTAAAGTAAGGTTACCTTTAATAAAGCAACCTTATCCATTCCTAATCATGTTTTACCTTTATCCCACATTCATGAGAATGTGTTGAATCCTTTATCCTTTGGGCTATATAAAGAGCCCTCCACCTACCTTTTTACTTACACCTAAACTCCTTAAGAGAGCAAATGCAAAGCATATAGCAAAGAGACTAAGAGCTTGCACCTTGTTTTCTTGAGAGTTCATCATCTTGAAGAGTTAAGCCTCTTTCTTAAAGTGCTTGGGTCATATGGGAGGTGTCAAAAGGGTCTTGTAGCCCAACTTTGATTAGCCCCCATTCCTAGGTTCTTGGAACATTAAGGACAACTATTTTTGATAGCCATGGTACCTACCTAGGTTCCTTCATTTATATGTTGTTAGAGAATAGAGGATATTTAGGTGCTTAACATAGTTGATTTCATAGTTTTGTATTGATAATTGTTAGCATCTAACCCTTGATTAATTCTTATCATGATGGTGTTTATAATGTTGTTTAATTCTTGTTAATTAAGACTATTTAGGTGTTAGTCTTTGTTTACATTAGCATTAGTTTAAAAACAACACTTGCACACATTTGGCACACCTGGTGGGACTTACTCCATTGTCCTTTGCACTTAATTTCAAGTTTTTGTAGTTAAGTTTCATTTTTGGTTACTAACCCTCTTTTACACATGTTGATCTAACTTGTTTTTCTTAACTTGTTTTGTTGAGTTTGCATGTGTTGAGTCTTCCTTGTAGGTATAAAGGAGGTGAAGTGCTATCAAAATTGGAATTGATGGGAAAATTTCAAGATTTCTCCATGTTTTCATTTTTAGAGCTTACTTTTTTAACATTCTACATGCTAGTTTTGTCAATTTCTTGAAAATTTTAAATTCTTGAGCATGTAGGTTAGTGTTTGATAGTGTTGAGTCTTCTATTTACATATTAATGTGGTGGGTTGCTGTCAAAATTTAATCTTGGTGAGAAAATTTCAAGATTTCATCATGTTTTCATTTTTAGAGCTTACTTTTTCATCATTCTACATGCTAGTTTTGTCAATTTCTTGAAAATTTTAAATTCTTGAGCATGTATGTTAATGTTTGATAGCGTTGAGTCTTCTATTCATATATTGATGTGATGGGTTGTTGTCAAAATTGAATCTTGGTTGGAAAAATTTGCCCATTTTACAGATTAAGAGACGTTTTTTTGACATTTTTTGAGTGCATGTCAAGTGCATACCCGTGAGCATAAGAGCATATGCGTAACCCATCTTCCGAAGGCCATAACTTTTTGCTCCCAAACTCAAAATGACTCCATTTTTTTTTATTGGAAAGGTATTGAAGTTAACTATGCAATGAAAACATAAATTTGGGATTTATACTTACAAAAATTATAAGTTTTTCTATTAGTTTAAAACTGGTCATTTTCTAACATGTCTAATGTTTTGATGAATGTTGTATTTCCATGCTTCCTCGATTTAGACCAAAGTGTGTGTATGCTCTTCTCTTGCACCTTTTGGTGATCTTGAGAATAAAAAACAACTTTGATCTATATATTTTTAACATTGGGATTAAACTTAGAAATTTGATTATTCATTTTGCTTAAGGGAATGAACCTTTTACAAAGCATTTTTCAATGGTCCTTTGATTTGAAGTTTTCCATTTCTATATAGTTGGGATAAAGTTTGTGTATGCTCTTCTCTTGCACCTTAGGGTGATCTTGAGAATCAAAAGCAACTTTAGTCTTCATTTTATAACATTTGGTAAATTGGAAACTTCATCTTTCACTTTTGGTTTAAGGGAATGAACCTTTTACAAAGCATTTTTCAATAGTCCTTTGATTTGAAGTTTTCCATTTCTATATAGTTGGGATAAAGTTTGTGTATGCTCTTCTCTTGCACCTTAGGGTGATCTTGAGAATCAAAAACAACTTTAGTCTTCATTTTATAACATTTGGTAAATTGGAAACTTCATCTTTCACTTTTGGTTTAGGGGAATGAACATTTATCAAGAATTTTGTATGGTTCATTGATTGAAAAGATTTTCTTTACTTTTTAGTTAGATTATTTGTTGTGTATGCTCTTCTCTTGCATCCTTGGATGATCTTGAGAATCAAAAGCAACTCTTAATCCTCTTTTAAATAATGTGATTTTCTTGGAGAACTACTAACGCTTGAGTGCAGGACCTAAAAATGCTTGTCAAAGAAAGGAGGAATCAAAACAAAATCAAAAACTACTAATACAATTGTTATATAGGTTGCCAAAAGGTGTTCAAGAAAACCACACCTAATTAAACAAGATAAAAAGAACAACATATTCAAAACATCTGTATTGCAGGTTTTGAAAAGGGTACGTCCCTCTCCGCTCAACTGGAACATAACCCCTTTGGCATAATGCCTTAAGCTACAACAATGGGGGTGGTTCCAGGAACCCCAAAGTAGTCCACGCAAGAGGGAACCTTGTGGATGAAATGGGAAGTGCTCCACACTACCTACTTGACTAGTGATTCCTTTGTGAGATAGTGTTACAGGTTGTCCATTGTGGTGACCCCAGTGATAGTACACGTAGACGCACTAGTTGCCTACTGTTCTTGAAGGGGGTAAAGTAAAGCCGAGATACTCCCAAACTAGTTAGTGTGACTTTTTGGGTAAATCATGCTCGCTCGTGGAAACTTTGTAACACCTAGGGTGAGAGAACCACCTAGGAGAATATACTTTGGCCAGGAGCCCACTTTGACCATTTTAAAATAGTGTTGAGTTGTGAACCTTCTTTTTGAGAAATGTGTGACATATTACTTTCCTAGTTTTTACTTGCCTTAGGGCAAGGTGAAACTCTGCCAAAGTGAGGCTAGCATTTTTTGTCATTTTTCTTGATTTATTTCCTTCATATTCTTTTGACACTTTGTTGATCAAAAGAGGTGTGATTACCTTTGTGTTTGCCATTCGACTGTTTCTCTCACTTTTATGTCCATTTACGCCCATCCATGTTTGTGGCTGGGTTAGTTAAACGTCTAAAGTGAGCGGAGGTGTTTTCACGTCATTTGGTAGCCATTGTGATCTTGATACCCACGTCAAGATCATCATTGTAGTTAGGCGTGGTTCATCACCATGGACTTCCATAGAGGAGTTAGCTTGTTTGTCTCGTATCATTACAATTTGATATTTACGTCTTGTTTCTTGTAAACTCGACATAAATACCTATATTGTACGGTTACGCTGCACACATTTTTAACTATTCCTAGCTATACTTTGAGATTTTTAGTTCGGTTCTATTATTACCTTGATTTCAAAGAGTGCTAGGTGTTACCATTTGTGCGTGTTATATCAATAACACCTCGATATCAATACTTCACTTTCTAGCAAAGTGGGTTAACATATCTTGGTGATATTGTTGTGTCATTCACGAATTGTAATTGGCACTTTTTGAGATATAGGTCTTAATCAAGTTTGAGCTCACTCATCATATATCTTGATTGGGAGATCACATTGACTTCTTGTATTTACTTACGTTTTGTTCATTTCCTTGAACTTGGCATAAGTGAAAACATCTTGTTGATCATCTTGCGACGCAAACTACTTTTTGAAACGTAGTCTAGGAAGTACTTCCTTTGATCAAGTTTTAATACCAAACACTTGTATCACGGGTGATTTATCACTCTATCATATTGGTATTCTCACATTGTTGACATATTCATACTCTTAGCAATTTCATTTTGCATTTCACTTAGGGGTAGTCACTAAGCTTTGCACATATCTACAACTCACCCTAGTGAAACTATCACGAAAAACATGGCTCCCAAAACACGTCTAGGGTTGAAGAAACAGACATATGAGGAACAAAAAGTGCACGCTTGGGAGACCTCTAACAGACAAGGGTCAAACCCCTTCATTGGACATGACTTAGGGCCATTTTTTTTTGTAGAAAAGGAAACCGAAGAGATGGTCGATCATAGTGGAAATGAATTAGAATCACCACACGCAGACTTTGATTTTGACCCCACTCTACTAGATGAGTTTCTCCTTAGAAACAAAGATAGATTTTTAGCATGGGTCATGGAATTAGGGGCCAAATTTCCCACCGAGAATGAACCAATATTACCTACAAATGACACTACTAAGGAAGAATGCCCCTTATCAATATGGAAGATATTTTAACAGGTGGGCATGCTTCCACTTCTTACGTAGAAAATGATAAAGTGGTAGGGCATAGAATACCCCTCATCAAAGTGCCATGAAGAAACAAGATAGAACATGAGACAGGGGAAGAACCTCCACAATATGAAGAGGAAGAACCTTTAGAAGAAGAAGACACAAACCAAGTCACAATCCAACAACAACTCAGTAACCTAAGCTGAAAACTAGCTTTGCTTACTTTCCAGGTACAGAAAGACACAAACAAGAACGTTCAAAAGTCAAGGCCTAAGTTTAGGATCCATGAACTCCATCGAGAAAACCAAGGAGAAGAAGACACGGGGTATCATCGTGTACACGTCCCCGCTTCTCCCACTAGAGAACAATTGCTCACACAAGAAGTGCAATCTATGAAAGCAACACTTGTGAGCATACAAGAAAGCAATATAGGGAGTATTAGGAAATACCAATATGAAGAACTATGCCCCTATCCTTTTGACAAGACAATGACCCTTCAACCCTTTCCAAAGAAATTTGATATGCCAAAGTTTGACAAATACAAAGGAAAGGGAGACCCAAGGGATCATGTTAAAGATTTCTACATGGCATGTCAAGAGGTGTCTTATAGTGATAATTACCTCATCAAACTTTTTCCTAAGAGTCTCGGAGGTCAAGCATTGGAATGGTTTACGTGCTTACCACGAGGATCAATTTTCACCTGGCTAGAATTGGTGGAAAGATTCATGCGTCATTTCTCATATAACATAGAGAGTGATGTCACCATGGCAGACTTGTGCGGTGCAAAACAACACCCAAATGAGACCTTCGCCAGCTTCCTCCAACGATGGAGAGGGATAGCTAGTCACTTCCCTTGCGCTTTCCCTGAGAAGTAGTTGGTCAGTATTTTTGTCCCTAATCTCAACCCAGATATAGCTTTCCACCTCCAAATGCATTGTGTCCGCACCTTTGAGGAGGTTATCGAGAAAGGGATTCAAATAGAAAAGGCTCTCATTGCCAAAGGCACCCTCAAAACCCAATCTAAAGACAACCAAAGTGTCAAACCCACTGAAAAGCCGAAGATCTTTAACAAAAAAAAACATGGTGGGAGACGGAATCACTGATTCCAAACGTGTTCAAATGGTCCAAACCAGTCAACCTTTTAAACTGACCAAGGGCCCAATTCAACCACCACCAAAGTGATGAACATTCACCTCCCTCAATGAACCATTGTCCATCATACTAAAATAGTTGGATGTGGCCCACATGATGACCTATCCTACAACGCAACCATTTTGATGACAACGCTCCTAAACCTTCATGGTATAAGGAGCATGAATACTATGAAATGCATCACGTTAAAGGTCATAAGATACAAATGTCTATGTGGCTTTGCCACTATATTCAGGACCTCATTGATAATGGGGAGATAGAGGTGGATAACCCTGGAAAAATGCAAACACCTAATGAGAAAATGGGGATTTATAAGGAACCATTCCCTAAGCATGATAAGTCAGAAAAGACAAAGCCGGATCGGGGAGACTCATCCCAAACCTATAAAGCCATGAATTACTTGTATACCAAAAGAGATAACAATCATTATGATTCACTTATCGGATGTATTCACTCCCCTACTGACCGTGTCAATACCATCCGGATCAAGGGAAAGGACTGCACTGCGGTAACAAGGCGTGCCCACCTCGTGATTCGAACCCTCTCTATTGACCCCGCAAACTGGTAAATATAACCTTTTAGAACAACTTGAGAGGACACCTGCTAAGATCTCGATCTTAGATCTTCTCAAGATATCCAATGTGCATAAGGACATTTTGTATCAAACTCTTTAGGGGTCGGGAGTGCCTTTAGAAGTCGATCCTACGTACCTTCAAGCCACGGTGGAAAATATTGCACCAAGTGAGCATCTCACTTTTAACCATAGGGAGGTCCCTACCGAGAATCCTAAACATAATCTTCCCTTATACATTGAGGTAGTTGTCACCCGCAGGAAAATCAAATGGGTGCTTGTGGATAACGGATCTGGATTGAACATCTGCATGCTTAAATTAGTCAAACAATTGGGACATATGGAGGCAGATCTTGAGTCCCATATCATCACTATCACCACATACGACAACGTGGAAAGAGAGTCAGCAGGCACCATTACGCTGCCCATGGAGGTGGGCCCCACTTGCCATCAGACAAAGTTTCACGTCCTAGACTTGGAACTTCCATATAATATGCTTCTAGGCCGACCATGGATCCATGCCATGCAGGCCGTGCCATCAACATTTCATCAATGCATCAAGCTGAAGCATGAGGGACATATGGTAACAATACCAGGAGACTCAGAGCCCTTTGCTCATTGTAGAGCTCTCAATAGCTTTACACGAAATGGTACATATGCATGTCCCTCCATGGATATGGCCATTCCTTTTCAGTCTGAGGCTATGGAATCCCAGTTGGATTCAGATTCTCTTAGGTCTTGCACTCATGGGGCATCCACTTCCACATCTCCATTTGATTCATGGGAGATGAAAATTTTGGAATATGGCTATGGGGAGTATAATGTACAACAAGCACTCTTGGTTTTTGACCTCTCCTTGTCACCCAAGACTAGAGGTCGACCCAACTACCACTTCAGGAGACCTAGAGAGGAACACACTATTGGGTCATTCCTACCTGGAGGCTTGTTAGCTGAGGAAAAATTGCTTGATCCACCTACTACTTGGGTCCCTGAGGACACTCAGCCATCTTGTTATCAAACCCTGAATATGAAAAATCTAGTAGAATGATGTACTCCATGGGCTACAAAGGCCTAGGATGTGGGAGGAATGAACAAGGACAAAGAGAACAGTCCCTCTTCCACATTTCAAAACAGAAAGATATGGCATTGGGATTCACCCTTATGGAGCACACCCCAATGATCAAGATGTGACTTGTTCTGAGCATGAGGATAGCTCCGAGTACCTAGACAATGATACGGATTCCCATTGTAGCCTATATGAGGATCTGGCCTCCACGAACCTTTTCATGAACAATGTTGTCCTGACCATAACCCTCACCGAACCAACCCTTGACCTTGTGTACCCTTCCCTTGTTGAATGGGACCAACAACGTCACGTGCCACTAGATTTATTCGAGAATGATGAGGCTATTGCAGAGTTCATGGGCATAAGGGATACAATTCCCATTGGAGATCACAAGAAGGGTTTCTTTATCGACTTAGACACCTGCGCCTACTTCGGCGAGGAGGCTGAACTTCGTGGTCAACAAAATTTAAAGAAAAGTGAGGGCAAGAGTTCTAAAGAAAAGCCTCGGCAAAAATGAAGTCCAAGTCACACAGTGAAAACCTCTTTGAGGCACTTGGCTGACAAACAAATAAGAAAATCAAAGGACAAACAAAGTGACCACGCCAAGGATGAAAATCTCGTAGAGACATCCTTGGATGAAGATCTCAACCTACCTCCCGATCCTACGTGTATGGAGGATTTATCAAAATTGTTAGTCGAAGAAACCATTGATGTCAACATTGGTACTGAAGAAGATCCCAAGATAGTAAAATTGGGGGCATCACTCTCAGCTAGAGAACAAAAGACGTTCACTATGTTGTTGTGAGAGTTCATTGATGTGTTTGCATGGTCTTACCAAGACATGCCGACCTAGATCCGACTTTGGTCGTGCACAACCTGGTCGTGCACGCAGATGCCAAGCCTATCAAATAGAAACTCTGAAAGATGCATCCAAGAGTGGCCTTGTTGGTCAAGGAAGAGTTGGAAAGGTTGCTTGCAGCAGGATTCATCCGACCAATTGACTATTCTGAATGGATATCGAACATTGTTCTATGTCCAGAAGAAACTTGTCGGTATCCGAATCTGTACGGATTTTAGAGACATCAATAAGGCTTTCCCTAAAGATGACTTTCCATTACCCAACATTGATATGATTGTTGACTCAACAACAGGATATGAAATGCTATCGCTCATGGATGGCTTTTCGGGTTATAATCAGATTAAAATCGCTGAGGAGGACCAACACAAAACAACTTTCACAACTCCTTGGGGCACCTTCTGCTATCAGGTGATGCCATTTGGCCTTAAGAATGTGGGAGCAACTTATCAGTGGGCCATGATAGTAATATTTCATGATATGATTCATGACATCATGGAAGACTACGTAGATGACATCCTGGGAAAGTCCAAAACAAGAGAGGATCATCCTATCATTTTGTGGCGTATCTTTGAACGCCTGTGAATACAAAGTCAGGATGAATCCAAAGAAGTGTGTCTTTGTGTGCTATCTGGGAAACTATTAGGCTTCATCATGTCAAGATGAGGTATTGAGGTAGACCCTGCTAAAGTGTCTGCCATCATAGAAATGCCTCCACCTGAGAATATCAAGCAACTGCGTAGCTTGCAAGGGAAAATTCAAGCCATTCACCACTTTATCTCCCAGCTTGTAGATAAATGTCACTCATTCACTCATTTTCTTAAGAAGGACGTCACTTTCATCTGGGGACCCGAGCAACAACAAGCCTTTGCTTTGCTTAAACAGTACCTGGCTAATCCACCTGTCCTCATGCCTCCCACTCTGGGAGAACCACTTTTGCTCTATATTTCACTACGCAATACGCTATTGGTGCACTGCACCCAATACGACCTTAGCCATAAAGAGAAAGTAGTGTACTATCTGAGTCACACCCTCATCGCCTATGAACTTAATTATCCTCAGATTGAAAAGGCTTGCTTGGCCGTTGTTTTTACCTTTCAGAAACTTTGCCATTACCTGCTAAATACTAAGACCAAGCTCATATCCAAGGTCAACCCACTCAAGTATTTGTTGTCCAAACCCACCCTCACAGGTAGAATGGCTAATTGGATCATTCTACTCAGTGAGTTTGATATAGAATTTGTCCATCAAAAATTAGTTAAAGGACAAGTACTTGCCGACCAGCTAGTGGAAGCACCTTTGCAAAGCACAGAACCTTTGAGTCTGGATCTGCCAGATGCATCTTTGCTCTACATTGAAGAATCTATCGTATGGCAGATACATTTTGATGGATCTTTTACGTTTCATGGTTCAGGTGCAGGAGTGGTCCTTATTACTCCTTTGGGTGATCCTATACCACAAGCTTTCCACCTGGCCTTCCTCGCACTAACAACATTATGGAATATGAAGCACTCATTGCAGGGATGAAGCTAGCCATCAAGTGGAATATTCAACATGTTAAGGTTGTAGGTGATTCACAGCTAATCATCAAATAGGTTAATGATGAGTATAAAGTTAAGGATGACAAGCTCATACCTTACAAGAAGTTGGTGGAAACTCTGAAGGAGTATTTTGTGTGCATTACCTTTGAGCAGATCCCAAGAGTGCAGAACAGATCGGCAGATGCCATGGAAATGGTGGGATCTATGCTTCGTATTCCACCAGGGAACAATGATATGCCATTTTTTGTAGAAAATCTACACCAGCCCGCATATGACGTGCCAAAATCTTTCCTGGCTTGTGAGGTTGTTGGTCCCTATTCCCATGGTACGAACCCATTTTCACCTATCTTAAGGATAGTACTTTCCCTCCCAATATCTCCCATTCTGAAAAAAAGCCTGATTCACTAGATAGCCCATTACACCCTTTTAGGAGGTACACTTCATTTATATCATCGCTATGGCTATGATGGGAATCTATTACGTTGTCTGGATGTGATGAGAGTCAATCCAAGCAATTAAAGAAGTACACGAAGGAGTATGCGGAGCACATACAAATGGAATGGTCTTGGCTAAGAAACTGTTAAGAGTAGGTTACTATTGGCCCACCATGGAAACTGATTGTTGTAATTATGTTAGAAAATGTGTGCTTTGCCAAAAGTATGGAAATTTCATCCATGCTCCATCGCAACCATTGCAACCAATCACTACCCCATGGCCATTCTCCAAGTGGGGACTTGATCTAATAGGGAAGCTTACTCCTACCTCATCTGATGGTCATACACATATCATCACAGCTACATAATACTTTACAAAATGGGTGGAGGTTGTCCCTTTAACCTATGTCACAGGAGCACAGATTTCTAAATTCATCATGAATCACATTATTTGCCGATATGGTATCCCTGCAGCCATTGTCACAGATAATGGGAAGTCATTTAAGAACAAAACTGTGAAAGGTCTTTGCCAATGGTTCCAAATCAGATTGAAATGGTCCACGCCATATTACCCTCAGGGTAATGGACAAGCTGAGGCAACAAACAAGACTTTGGTAAGGATAATGGAGAAGATGGTTAGCAAAACCGGTCAAAACCGGCACCTACAAATCCACCCAGCCCTCTGGGCCTACCGAACATCAATTCGCACTCCTACGGGTGTGACGCCATATTCCCTAGTGTTTGGGATAGAATCTATCATCCCTTTAGAGATCGAACTCCCATCCCTGTGAATTTCTCTTCGGGACTATTTGGATAAGGATGAAGATTATCGAGTGGCAAGATTGGTTGAGTTAGAGCTCCTGGATGAGAGGCGCATTCGCGCTCTTAATCACCTGAAGGTATATCAACACAGAATCTCCCGCAACTACAACAAGAGAATCATCCCTCACCAGTTTGAGGTGGGTGATTTAGTTATGAAGGAGAACCAGTTCAACACTAGAGCAGAGCGAGAAAAGAAAGGGAAGTTGAACCACACTGGTTAGGACCCTATGTCATAGTTGCCAAGTATGGCACCGGGGCATACAAACTGGCTCACCCCAATGGTGATGAGCTCCGAGAGCCAATGAATGCCATGCATCTTAAGAAGTTCTATGCTTGAACATGGCACAAAAAAAAAAAAAAAATAAAAAAAAAAAAAAAAAAAAAAAAAGAAAAAGAGAAAACAGGTCGTCCACTAGTGAAAACCACAATTGTGGCACTTTGGACAAGTCCTTGGGTGAAAACCGGTTTCCGGCGCCTCGGGAGGATTCGTTGTTCACAAGCATTCTGTATTAGAAGGGTAGTTGTCTTTGGCCTGGACCTGGTTCTGCCTTCGAGTTTCCTTGTGCACACCATCTTGTCAGCCTTGATCCGGCTTTGCCTTCTTCTATTCATCTGTAAGGGATGTGGTCTTTCGTTATTTCCCATCTTACGCTGGGGGAAACTCAACGACTTCACCTTCTTGTTCATAAGCGCATGGCTTCTACCCTTGTATATTCCCCACCTAATGCTGGGGGCATCCATGCTTTCTTGGTTACCTACACATAGCTTTGGAAACTGTTAAAAACACAAAAACAATATAAAGCTTTAGAAAAACACAAAACAATATAAAATTGTTTCAAGAAAAACACAAAAACAATAGAAAATTGTTTCGAGAAAAACACAAAAACAATAGAAAATTGTTTTGAGAAAACACAAAAACAATAGAAAATTGTTTTGAGAAAACACAAAAACAATAGAAAATTGTTTCACAAAACACAAAAACAATATAAAATTGTTTCACAAAAACCTAAACAATAGAAAATATAAAATTGTTAGAAAATATGAAAACATATCTTACAAAAACATTTACTTGCATTGTCTTGTTTTCTTGCTTTGCTTGTTGCTTGTATAGTGTTTTGTGTGCTTACTTTTGAGTTGTTTGTTGCTTGGGTGTACTTTGTCATAGTTTATCTTTTCTTGCTTAGAATAGATTCATTCTTGCTTGTGCATATTGTAGTGGGTTTCGACATGCTAGTGTGTTAATTCTTTATTTCTTTCTTAATGCATTTGGTTGTGTTTTGTTACTTGTTAATAAGGCATGGTGATTCATGGTGTATTGCATTAATTCCTGGTGTTCTTTGTAGCATTTGGCTGTGTTTCTTGCATGTGCTCTATTTTTTTATCATTCACATCACATTACCATCACTATCATCACATCTAGCATCATCTATACATCATATATAAACAAAAATGCTAAGTTTTACATCATGCATGTATGCTAAGCTAATCATCACATATCATATCATCAATGGGGGCAAGAGGGGTTGCGCATAATCAAAAATCTATCCCCCACACCAATATCATCATATCATCCCATCCATATACATCAAAATAACACTTGAAAACAACATTTGATATTGTCTACAGATCTATCATCTACAATCTACAACACGCCTCAAACGATCACGTGTGATCACCATCTCTCCTGAGTGTCAGAGCCTCATGGTAAGTTTTCTAAACTGAGTGGTTAAAATGAACTGATTGCGATGTTTTTACCCCCTGGGGGGTATATTAACTATTTTTTTCACCGATCGGATGGCCGGGACACCCGTTTAGCTCACCGTTTTTCTCCTTGTTTTTGTGGAATAATTATTTTTAATTAAATAATTATTTTTCTCTTATTTTTCACCGTATTGGGGCATTTTTTGTCCAATACCCCTTTCTTCTCCCCTGGACAATTTTATTGCTCCCTGGAAATTTTTATTCTTCTTCACACCCTCGTAAATAATTATTTTTCAAATAATTATTTTTTCTTAATTTTTCCACTAAACAAGGACATTATTTGTCATTTGTTTCTCTTTTCTTCCACCTAGGGCACTTTCTGTTGCCCCTAGGCCCTTCTTTTTCTTCTTCTCCTTTCTTCTATTGTTTATCATGGTTTAGAAAGCCAAAACAATACAAACATTTACTATATCAAAAAAATCCAAAAACAAGGCAAATTTTTTCAAAAATTCCTAAAAAGTAAAACACCCTACAAAATGGTAACTTGCTTCTTATGGCTGAAACTTGTGTCTTGTGCATGGTATTTTCTCCATATCCTGTTGGTTTGTCTCACATCTTCCCCGATTAATATGACTCGTGGATCACCGGATTCACAACCATTCACAAAAGCTAGCTGCTTGCTTTTCTGTACTCTGGGGCACTTTTGGTTGCCTGGTGTTGTTTCGTTGTGCACAAACGCTTTTCATGGACCCCGTGTCCATTTTCATTTCCCCTTGCATGTATCCTTTCTTGGGGCATCATTTTTTAACCCTTTTCATCAATCATGAACTTGTGGATCTCTCCAGCACTGATAACAAAACATTTGTACAACTGTCTTGACCGTTGTTGGGTTGGATATGTGCATTCGTACTTGTTTTCCCTGTTAGATGAGCTTGTTTCCTTCTCGTATTGCATTGCATTTTTGTATGTTGTGTGGAGTTGGTATTTTCAGCAATGGACAATTGTTCGTATTATGGCTTTTCATGTCATTCTACCTTTGTCGTATGCTTATATTTTTCATAAGGACCGATGACGTAGTTCCTATGGCAATATGATGACATCCAAATTGTTTCAAACAAATACGCGGCTAGAGGCTAAGCTCTTCTCCCCCCTCATCCATATTTCTTCTACACCACTTCCCTTTCACCCCTAATTCTCCCTCTCATCGAGGCATCCTGCCTCGTCCCCCTTCTTCTGCCTATATCTCACCTTTTTCGATCATCGATCGGCTTCTTCCATCACCCCATCGACACTCGAGGGGGCATCTCTCCCTCCTACTAATTTTTCTTCTATCCCTTCAAAATCTCTTCTGTCTACTATCTTTGAAGTGGCATCACTTACGCCACCCCAAAGAGGGGAAAATGTAGACACCTATAATTACGCCCAAGCAATTTAAATACTTAAATTGCGCTAATTATCCCCTTTCTCGCAAATCAATGACATATCATCAAAAGCACTCATTTTCCCTCATATCATCATTAATTAATTACACTAAGCTAATTAATTAAGTTTCCTATCCAACAAATACCCTAATTAACGACCTTCCGTTAATAAATCACCCCTTCTACCTAGACTAATTAATTATTATTAATTAATTAGCTTTCCTTCCATTTAACCAATAAATCAATATTTAATTGATTTAATCCCCTTATAATAGCCTAAATCATACTAATATTCCTCTAATTATCTTCTATAAGCTTACATCTACCTATTAGTTAATCACCTTTGATTAATTAAAACACCCCCCAACTCCCATGACTTGCTAAGCATAAATTAAACCCTTCTAAAGTAAGGTTACCTTTAATAAAGCAACCTTATCCATTCCTAATCATGTTTTACCTTTATCCCACATTCATGAGAATGTGTTGAATCCTTTATCCTTTGGGCTATATAAAGAGCCCTCCACCTACCTTTTTACTTACACCTAAACTCCTTAGAGAGCAAATGCAAAGCATATAGCAAAGAGACTAAGAGCTTGCACCTTGTTTTCTTGAGAGTTCATCATCTTGAAGAGTTAAGCCTCTTTCTTAAAGTGCTTGGGTCATATGGGAGGTGTCAAAAGGGTCTTGTAGCCCAACTTTGATTAGCCCCCATTCCTAGGTTCTTGGAACATTAAGGACAACTATTTTTGATAGCCATGGAACCTACCTAGGTTCCTTCATTTATATGTTGTTAGAGAATAGAGGATATTTAGGTGCTTAACATAGTTGATTTCATAGTTTTGTATTGATAAATGTTAGCATCTAACCCTTGATTAATTCTTATCATGATGGTGTTTATAATGTTGTTTAATTCTTGCTAATTAAGACTATTTAGGTGTTAGTCTTTGTTTACATTAGCATTAGTTTAAAAACAACACTATCCATAATAGCTCGAATCTTGGAAGGATTGACAATGATACCTTCCTTAGAAATGATGTGGCCTAGATGTTGTACCTCTTTTTGAAAGAATGTACACTTCTCCAAGTTCTCGTAAAGTGATTGCTCACGATGAAACCGAAGAACCCGTCATAGGTGCCCCTAATGCTCCTCATGTGTATGTGAGTAAATCAAAATGTCATCAAGGAAGATGAGCACAAAGTAATCTAAGAAGGTGTTAAATAGCCCATTCATCAAAATCATAAACACTGTGGGGGCATTGGTCAAGCCAAAAGGTACCACTATGAACTCATAGTGGCCATATCTCGTATGAAAGGTGGTCTTATGAATATCTGCCTCCGAAATCCTTAGCTAATGGTAGCTTGACTTAAGGTCTATCTTAGAGAAAATTGTGGCTCCCTTCATTTGATCAAACAAATCATCAATGCATGGAAGGGGATAACGATTCTTGATCATTACTTTTTCAGCTAGTGGTAATCGATACACAACTACAAGAATCCATCCTTGTTCTTTAAAAAAATCACTAGTGCACCCCAAGGGGATACATTTGGATTAATTAGGAATTTCTCTAGAAGGCCCTCAAAGTTGTAACTTGAGCTCACAGAGCTCGGGGTAATCATCCGATAAGGTTCTCGTGAGATAGGCTCTACTCCAGCAACTGATCTATATATAAATCTATCTCATGTGGGATCGGTAACCTGGTAGGTCCACGGAAAGAAATCAAAAAATATGTCAAAATGGGATGGTCATCTCGCGATGGTCCACTAGACCCATCCTCTCGATTGGTCACTAACTATGATGAGAAAACATCCGACAATCCCGTCACACACACCGCTTAAGCTACATAACAGAGATGGTGTGAATAGAAATGGGTCTCTTGACCCCACTATCACTACCTCAACTCCTAGATCATCTATACAAGATCTGATCTTGTCATAACAATCTAATCTAGCTCGTGTATAGATAACCATTCCATGCTCAAGATACTCTATAAGAGCCCAACGGAAGGATACAAAGATCCAAGGTAGTGGTAAAAGGTCCCAAATTCACTATACACTCCTAAACTAAGGAGTCTACAAAGATCTTTATTCCAGAAGCCATCTCAACATCCCAATTATGACCCTACCTAAGCGCCACAAGCCTACATCACTCTACTAAAGATGGTACAATAAAAGAATCGGAAGAACCGAGAATAAAAAAATGGACATAGGAATACCACCAATACTACTTGTAGTCTCAATAACTACACTTTGATGCTCAACCTGATGATTCTCAACTACTACGTAGATCCTATGACTACACCCCATGTCACCAACATTAGGGTTTGATATTTGTGCATTACCCTTGTTATTAGGGTTATGTGGGTAGTCTCTCCAAAAATGTCTAGCAACACCATAACCAAAATATCCGCTTGATCCTCTCCCATGAGTAGCAGCTCCGGTGCCCTAGAGGGTTGTGCTATGGATCCTGATGAGCTAGCTATATACCGATGAGGTCTCTACTACCAAGCTCCAGCCTAAGCGAGATCTAGGTGCTCCCCGTGTCCTAATGGTACCCTTAGGAGGAGGCCCTATACTTTGACCTCTGTGTGCATCAAATCTCTATGGATGTATATAAGGTGGTCGGGAATGCTATTGCAGCTATCTAAAAGATGATTGTGCTTAACCCTTTCCACCACAAGGAGGAGGTATTGACCCCTTCGATCTGTTGTATGCAGCTCTAGACTCGGTATCTAACATGTTGGGTCTTTCCCCAAGTCTCCTCTACTATGTAGGCCTTCTTAATGGCCTTAACTAGTGTATGTGGACAATGGATCCGCACTGCACCTCCAATGTCTAGATTCAGGCCCCAGATGAACCTATGGATTTGCACCCACTCATCCTGCATGTAATCAACATACTGGAGTAGATCCAAAATATACTCTCATACTCAGCCACTGTAAGAGATGCCTGTCGAAGGTCATGAAACTCATCAATCCTCTGTTGTATGAACCTCCAAGATAAATATCTACTCCTGAACCACTCCTCAAAGAGCTCCTAGGTAACTATCTTAGAATCAACATAGAGCTTCTACTCCTCTATCCTCCACTATACACCTGCTCCATCCCTCAGTAGATGGATCGCAACATGAGCTTTCGTGTTGCTAGAATAAGGACAAATCTTGAAGCACCCGCTCAAGCTCACTAACCAGGCCTCTTCCTGAAAACCACCCGGGTCACCCGAATAGTGTGATGGCCAAATATTCAAGTATCTCCCTAATATGATCTCGTAGTTTGTAGTCTAATAGCCCCTAGGCCTATCTACATACTCATCTCTAAGCATAGGGCTCCGAGACCTATCTATGTATCCTGAAAATTGGTCCCCTTGTCCCCTCTACGACGACTCTTGTGCCTGGTGTTCGCACATGGGATTTCTCTACTCTGTGATCATCACTATGTTGAGAAGGTGTCCAAGCCTCATCTGATGGCTCTCTATCATGACTAGCAGTATGTGCTCCCACGGACCCTCTGCGTAAGGTGACATTAACGTCCTAGAGTGTCTATAAAATCTATGGTAGGATGGCTACTACAACATGATCCGATGGTGGAAAGTCTAATTCTATGTGAAAATACCCCTCATCTTGTCTACGCCTCTTGCATAGACCAAAGCGAGAGTTAGTTCATTATTCTATGTTTCATTCAGTTTTTCCATGTTTACTAAGATATGTAATTTCTAAACAAATTTGTTTTCTAAGTCTAAAAGTGTGTTGGGTTTAATTCTGTACTAGGTTTAAAGTTCATGTCTTTGATACCAAGTGTAATTCCCATCTAAAACTCCCACTCGAGACCCAAGAACAACCTAGGTTAGTTAGAAAAATTATGGAATAATTTTTTTTTGTTCAAGGTGAGACTAAAAACAAGCCTCAAAACAACAGTTGACACAAGGAAGTACATCAAGGTCAATCATGTTAAGGAGATAAGGTTTTCCATTGGAACAACATATAAAAGACCACATTACAATTAGTGAGTATAATTAACCAAGTATAGTAGAAATTTCCTTTAGGTGATAATTTAATAATCAAATTAAATTAACACTAGGGTTAAATATTTCTTAATTACACTTAGAGGGCTACAGGGGCCAAAATAATAAAATAGGGTTCTCATTACATGGGGTTAGGAAAAACAAACCCTTACCCCATAAGGTGGCCCCATAATGGTCAAGTCATGCTTTTAGAGAAACACATTAAAAATAAGGAGGGTAATTTTTCTCTTATCCACTCACATATTGACGTAAAATATTCAAACTGATTTTTCTCACATTTCCCACACTCCAAAACTCCTAAAAATGATTCCATTAGATAGGAAATTTCTTCCCCTTTCCAAAGATATAAGGAAGTCCTTCTAACTACCTATAGAACTCAAGTTATGGGTCTGCGGGCCTTGGGAGGAAAATTTTCCCCAAAGGCGGGCCTGCGGGCCTAGGGGAGAAAGTTTTCCCCAAGGGCATTCGGGTCGTAGAGGGCTAGGGAGGAAAGTTGGATTCTTAGCGCTTGGGGTGAAAAGTTTGCGGTGGGACTCCATGCCTGAAAATGAAATCATACCACGTGTCACAAGGGAAATGTGGCACATTCTAAGCTAATGCGGGAAGCGGATTAACGGGGATAAATAGGCATTTATGCCTTAAGGATTAAGAAGATGCAAGGGGTTAAATCCCACTTGTGCCTCGCCGGTTTCAAATGACGCCACGTGTTATACATTCATTGTATACGGATCTTCTATGCTAGAAGCAATGTAGTTTTTGCCAATCTCGTCAAGAGAAGCCCAAGTGAAATCTTTAATCATTCTTGATAAATTCCTATCCCAACTAATGAAATATTAAAGATGGATCCAATCTGATCTTCTACCTCTAACTTCTTCCTAAGTATTTGTATTCTTATCTTATTTTTATTGTTAAACGTTTGATCCTCGCACAATGAGGTTATAGTGCTGAAACTAAAATGGCACTTTTCCCGCGACTAGAGCTTACGCTCGTCACCTTCTACAATGGAGGTAGGAAACATCATCCAAAGTAGCTTGGGTATGTTTATGTAACCTTGTGAGAATTGGAAAATGTTATTTTAATCAAACGAAGTAAGCAATTTATTGACATATAATTGATGATCCTCTTTAGAAGAACTTGGTCTTAAGCTAATTATTCAATGTATAGAATAGAGAAGCTCGCCTTTGTAAAAATAATTGTACGAATCAAAACATGAATCTTCTAGATCGTAAAGTCAATTTTGAATGACATTTTTAGTAAATACATAACATTAAATGATATTACAATGTGGGATGCCCTTAATCAGAATGTGTATTGTGGTTGGAATTGTTTGTTATGCCTTATCGAAGAGAAGATTGAATTGTTCATGTTGGGTGTTATATGTTTCCTAGTTGCCTATGTGATCAACATTGTCTTAAGCTCATTGAGAGTTGGTCGTAGCCCCTTACGGTTTCTGTGTTGATGTGTAAACTCCAAATAATAAAAAAATAGTTATATGAGTTTTTGGTGTTATATTTGTGTTTGTTTTTGTTGGTGTTACATTAAATTCGATTATATGGAAACTTACATTACCTATTATAATTTGTGGTCAACATCGACGTTACTAGTTAACTAATGGTTTCATACCTAGAAAAATTAGGAGACCATACATGTTAAGCCCATTGCCAATTAATAGGTCATAATTTGCATGCTTTTATATGTTGGATAGGTGGAGGTATTCAGGGAGATTTGTTCCCCCGTATCGAAGACATGATGTGAAAAAATAAAAATTGATCTCCCGAGGTATAACCCTAGTATATTATTGTATGTATAGATATGCATGTACCTCTAATTCTCTAGAAATGTAGGAGATTCTTGAATGTTGTTTCCATTACAATAAAGACCATACTTACATGTTTATCGTTCCTTGAAAATTCCATTCAAGCCCTCGACTATTATGACCGAGAAGGGTGGAAATTTTTTTGTATTACCCAACAACGCATGCTTTAGAAATTGGCTTTTTGAAAATATTATACAAATGCCTTGGCTAGGGTTAGTTTATTATTTCATATTTTTTATTATATGCGATGGAACCAACCTCATGTATTATGTTTAGGTCTATAAATTTTCCTATTTTTTATACCCATTTATCGTAATTACTTGGTGGAAGTCTTGGGTCTATAAATTAAATGAGTTGTAGGTTTATAGTCATTTTTTTCTCTATAATGACCTTCCATACAAAGGTAGAGATCTTTATTTTGTTTGGTAGGTGGTGTGATTTTATTTGTGTTTTTATTATGGTTTATTGATTTTTTTATTAAAATATCCTTGGGAAGTTTCATCTTTTAGTAATGCAAGCTTTGTGTTATAGATGTCATGGGTGGATGGCTTCTCTTAGTGATGCGTTTAGAGTTACCTTAATTTAACTTTAATATTTAAAACTCTTTACTCTTTCACCTCTAGACCCGTCAACTGTAAATTAAAAAATTACTTTCTAATTAATGAATAAGTAATTACCAAGTCTGGATTCAATGCTGAAAATTGATTACCATTTTCCACTGGAGTTATTTCCTTAAAAAAATTAAGCGCTTCCTTAGCTATTTTAAAAAAACAAATTTGGCATTTTCCCTATTTCGTAGCTCGCATCCTATATAGGCTAACATCTAGGAGCCTTGAATATGACGCAAATAGCTATTCATGGTACATAAAATTTGGATATGTGTGGGCACTATACATGTCTCTGAGCTACCTTGGGTGTTGGTTTTTTGTGGGAATTTTTTACTAGGTACTTGCACCGTTACCCAATGTCACTTGTGACTTTTACAGATTTTGTGCCAAAATGTTTCCTATACATAGTAAGTGACAATTGTGAGGTGCACATACATGTTCATGTCCTACTCGGTGTAACCCCAGTGCAATGTGGCGAGCCGGAGGAAGGCGTGCAACGAGGTGGAGATTTTGGAGCCCGCTCCTACCAACTAGTTTATCTAGGGTCTTATATACCCCGATCACACCATAAATTGCAAGCGGGCTACATTGAGTGCTACTTACTAAATTTATTTCCATTATTTGTCTTTAACCCACCCCTATATGGGGTTTATGTTGTACATATACTTATGTACCATTTGATATGCTCATGTAACATGTTGGCTTCCTTGAAATAGTTGTTCATATTCTTTGTAGTGGGCATATTTGGTGTTGCATGGCATTGAGTTTTTCCTTCTCCTCTCTACTTTTGCATACTTTCATTTCATGGTTTTTTGCCTATATTCTTATCTTCTATATTTTTAACCCAACACTCTATGACTACTTGTAGTGCAACAATAGCTGATACTAGCCCATCGTATAACTTAGGCCCAAACCCTGAAGCGGTTGCACAGAGCACCCTTGGCAAAGGAAGGCGCTATCTGATGCCCCGGTGATAACGCATATCTAAAAATTAAATCCCTACCAACCTGAGTGGACTATTAGAGGGTGGGTCATGAGGAAAGGCATTGTTCACCATTTTGTTAACACCGGGGTGGCAGGGAAAGTGTTTAACTTTTGCATCACAAATGTTGCTTGTGATGATTTTTCCGTAATAGTTTTAGAAAATATTACACAAAAAAAAAAATTGACACCATACTGATTGGTGAGGTATACAACATATGGAATTGCAGCTTGAAATGTGCTAACAAAAAATTTAGCCAATTTGTGAGAGCCTTTGAGAAATAATACTAAATAAAATCTTAGTTTTCCAACTATGTTCTCGAGTCGAGGGAAAAATACCTTTGTATAACTTCCATTTTATGAGTATTGTGGGTATTAAACATATATCCATTAACACCCATATGGATGTAATTAGGAGGGCGGGTTGTACCTCTACAATTGTGATCATCCATAAAGCAAATGGCTTAGAAAGAAAGAAAAAACACGATATCCATTTCCGACATCTCGACATCTCCGACCATTCTATAGGCGTTACTTTGTGGTTTGTTTTTTCTGCGACAGAGGGAAGTTTGTTAGATATCTTATGACTTGCAAGTACAGGAGAGATGCCAATTTTTTCTCTGAAATGAGGTAAGGTCACTTCTTTTAATGGTAGGTCACTTTTGACTTGACTTAACTCACAATGTTTTGTCAACCCCACAATACCAAAGACCGAGTAACTAAAGAGGTGCTTTCCTTCTAAATCCAATGAGCACATGTTGATGGCCTTGAGTAATGCCAAACTAGAGGCCGAAGATGTTGCTAGCATTCAAGACCTAACACG
The DNA here is from genome assembly GCA_018340775.1 of Taxus wallichiana var. yunnanensis. Classification (NCBI taxonomy): domain Eukaryota; kingdom Viridiplantae; phylum Streptophyta; class Pinopsida; order Cupressales; family Taxaceae; genus Taxus; species Taxus wallichiana. Next base: position 390,790,440 of record CM031241.1, read on the forward strand.
GTTGCAAGTGGCGACAAATTTCTTAGTGCGAGCTAGTATTATTCACATTAACATGAACAAATTCTATTACACAACTTGTGTTAACATAATCAATCATAAGCAATTCCGAGAAGAAGGAAATTCCCATAGGGGAAAATATATGAAATTTTCCTAGATGTAATATAGAATTTCAACAATGTGAGTACCAATATGCACTTAAATTACTACTTTGGAAGATACAACAGTGCACTTTTGGTAACGGATTTTGAGGATGTTGGCATTCCTATAATGGGTGTGTCTACGTAGAACTTATACCACATCGAGCCATCATCATCGGTCGCCTTCCCATAGTTCTCGAAAGCAGTCTTATTTTGCACATATTACTTTGTTCTTCTTGCTAAAAAAAATCTATACAATGATAGAGAGAAACTCAAATGTACTCTTCTTTATGCTTCTCAGAAAGAATATTCCCCAACACATGACATTGTTCTTGATGCATTATTAGATGCAAACAACCCTTGAATACTTGTCATGTACATATGTAACCATGTTAAATATAGGTATGGATGTTAAATTATGGAGATATCCTTTGTATCTAGTAAATGTTAATTAACGTAGAAAACCAATGGCATTTGCAAAAAAACATTTTCTACTAGTTTAAAGAAAAAACCCACTAAAACCTTGTAATACTAAGAAAACTCTCCTAGAACAATTTACCATTTACTTTATTTGATGTGGTTAAGTAGTACTCACAGATTTAAAAGAGAAATAAGCAATTGAATTTCGTATATTTACAGTTCTATTATTTCAATTTAGCATGTAAATATAATTAGTTTCTCTACCATTATTGTTATCAATAATTTGTTGAATCTAGTCGAAACCTTTGGTAAAATAAAAAAAATGCATACGTAATAATTGCATTGTTTAACCACATTTGGGCAATATAATGTTGTTTTGTGGACTTCTATTTATTTTTAAATATTTGTATGTTGTATGTGCTTGTAGACTCTTTATTGGATTTTCGATAGCTAATTATATAGCATCTATTCAAGTTGGTATTAGAATGTCCTGAGCCTTTGCAAAGTGTAAGAAAATTGAAAAAGGTTAGAAATTAATTGCAAAGAACTACATTTCCGCTAGCGCGGAGTAGATCCTGGTATTACATGCCATCAATGGTTGGGAGTCGACATTGAGTGTTGATAGCTTTTGGTGCTTCCTGTAGGAAGCCACCATCCCCATGTTGAAAGTTATTACACCAAGTGCACTTGTCTTGTTTTTTATGAGCAACATCGTTGAGTAGGATGCTTAAAGACAGATAGATAAGAATTTGAGTCATTTTGTAGATGGGGAGGTATCTAACTAAATATTTATCACTCAATCTTGGAAAAGTTGGATAGCACCATGCTAAAGTTTTCACCTACCCTCACAACTTTAGGTTGCGCCTTAGACTAGGGTGAGAAGACATTTTTTTTAACCTCGTATTTGAAAGAGAAATGAATGGATCAACAATATTTGACTCTCCTTTTTAGGACATTTGCGAAATAGCCTTGAGAAGGCATGGTCAATGCAACATAATATAACTCTCATGATTTTTCTCCTTAGAGTATGCATATGCCCTCTAGACAAAGTTCACGTTACTAAAGACAACAATAAAACTAGCTTGCTTTTGCATATTTTAGGTAAAGGATGGCTAAATTAAACATATCTCCTTGGAATTTATGGATAAGAAGTGCAACCATGTGTGGTTCTTGTAGAATTTATCAGTTATAGATGTATTTTTTGGGGTAATTAAATAGGATAAATTCAATTATACCATATCTCAAAGAATTTTTAACAAATGATGAAAATAATGCCAAATAAGATGATGAAAACACTTCAAATAACCAATAGTGAACCTTCAACCAGAAGATGTGCACCAATGGAAGACCAAAGATACACAGTTTCACACAATTTTTGAGAATTTAGACATAAAATATCATGTCAAAGACTCAATCAAACATCAATAATCCTTGATCTATCATGCCTAAAATACACTCATGGACTAACAAATAACTTGTATCAACAAAATGGAAGTAAAGTGAATTTAAAACATTTTATTACGTAATGAGATGAAATATCTTCTCACAAAGCACAATTACAATTACCACAATCTTACCATAAGGGCAATATCTTGTGTGATTCAATGAATTTCCTAACGTAATATTGCAACACGAACATGAAAAACTACCTAAAACATCTCAACTTAAATGCAGAAACAACAATGCTCATGATTAACATAATTAACTCAAGGCTCATCAAATTTATTAGTAAGGGAAAGTTTCATTTACAGTCTCAATGCTTGTCAATGGTTGTACACTTGTAATCATCTTGACATGATTTAATTGGAAGGATCAGAAATTAACGGAGTTTTCGGGACAAGTTCTTAGGAAAATAGTTTCTTTAAGTTTACGTCTTTCTCTAAAATAATTTAAGAAAATTTTAATCTCCCTTGTGCAAGAGTATTCTCATTGCATTTATACAATCTAAATCACTTAGTCACTTTTAAGTTTTCCCCTCAGAAAGATTGACTTTTCCAAATAATATTCTCCTTTTTGGATCTAAAATCTGATCCGCTATTCTTTCATGTCAAATATTCCATTCTTATGTTGTCAGGTGGAAGTATTGCAAGCAAATCACATTTTTCACTTTCATCAAATATGATTGGGATGCCATGTTATTACCTCTTGATGGTTGTCAAATCATTCCCTTTGTTTTTTCATGTAAGGAACTCCTTTTAATAATTCCCAAGTGCTTTCATATGGCTTACTGTGACATACAATCATTTTCACCTTTTTAGAATCATCCTCGAGTAATACATACTTGTGTATGTTCCTTCAGAGTTGAGTATCCTCGTGTGGATCACATCACATCAATCAACATATTTTGTTGCATAGCGGCAATCCTTCTCAAATTTATTTGCTTCGTGTGAGCTAAGTAAAAATATTCTTTCATCGAATGACAGTTATTCTACTTGGCTCAACTCGCCTGTGCGATCCTTATTATAAATTCAACTCTATTTTTTTACCAATATGCTTCCCTTTTCCAACCTCTAAAGTGAATAGTTATTAAAAAGATTTTTACTAGCACAATGGCAAGTTTGGTTGTAGTGAACAGTTTGAAGGAGATTTCTAATTAAGATTTAAACCATATATTTGACCTAACTGGTCAAGATTAAGCATTTGTCAGTGCTTTGTTTGACATTGCAGACCTAGGGAATAGTAAAGGGCCCCTGACATATCGAAAATCTCGGATCTCACTCCTTCTATGATTAATCAAGATCAATCCTATCTTCTCAGCATTCCAATATATGTAATACCATCTCTTCTATTGGGAACACTAAATGATTCTAGAAGAGTTGAAGAAGTTTTGGATTGAGAGGAGGCCTTTTGTGATAGGTGTGTTCAATGAAATGTTTTGCAAAGAGATATGGATATGGGGTAAGACCCCAAAGCTTTGTGTAAAGTCCCTCAATGGACCATCAGATAAGAAATGAGCAAGGAATCCTATTTGCATGTGTTTAAAACTTGAAATAAGCAAGAAATCTAACAAATAACATTAACCTTTATTCTTGAAAGCTTAACAAAGTATGCCTACTAAAGACTTAAGCAATCAGTTTTGTTGTTTACTCCATGAGGGTGAATGAATCTCACTAAATGGATACATGGCCAAGTTTAGCTATTTCATTACTAACCTAACATGGGTGTAAGATGAAGCTCTTTTAATGGAGGATAGCCAAGATCAAATGCCTATTAGCTTAGCTAATGCAAATGAGGTCTAATGCCAATATCTCCAAATATGAGAGATTTTTGTTATGAAAACAAGGTGTAAGGTTGAGAGGGAGGAGTGACCCTTTTATTTATAGTTTTCCAAATGGAAGAGTTTGGAATTTGGGTGCATGTGGGACTAAAGCTCAAAAAACACTTTTAGATTAGATTATGATAAACATGCTTTAGGCTTAGATAAGCTTGGGTTAGGATAGTTAACTAGGGTTTAGGCTAGTTAAACTTGATTAGCAAGTGATTAGAGACTCGTTGAGAGTTGGGAGGGGTCTGAATATCCAATTGCGACTAATAGATATCCTACGAAGCCAATATAACTGGTCAGAGAGAACTAGGGAGGTTCATAATGGTCGAAAGGAGGAATGTTTAGCTAATAAGAGATATATTAGCCAAATAGGCTGATTATAGGAGGAATATGACTAAAATAGGGTCGTGATTGGGCATCCGAAAATGGAGCGAGTAAGGGGGAATTAACGAATCTGTCGTCAATTGGTTGAATTAGATGAAATGGTAAGTGTAAACATATTTTAGGTGTCTACATTTGCCCCTCTTTGAGGTGACGTAAGTGACGTAACTTCAAATAAAGTAGACAAGCATAAACAAGTAGAAAATGTTGAAGGGATAGAAGAAAAATGAGTAGAATGGAATATGCCCCCTCGATTGTCGATGGGGTGATAGAAGAACTCGATTGATGATTTAAAAGATGATAGAAAGAGAAGAGAAGAAATAATAGTGTGAAGAAGAAAAAATGGGATATAGAAGAAAAAGGAGTATGAGGAAGATGGAATGAGGTAACATTCATCTAGTGCCTTTTAAAAACTTTATTTTCATCATATTCTTTGGTGATCTTCATCATTGGTCCTTATTAAAAAGAATGAATAAAAGTGTAGTATGACATCAAAAGCCATATACAAACAAATTTCCATTGCTAAACACACCAACTCCATGCAACATACAAAATTTAATGCAATATAATAAAGTAAAAGATGCCTAAGTCCATGCAACATACAAAACGAAATGCAATACGAGAAATTAAAAGAGTTAAACTAACAGAGAAACACAATGTAATGTTTTGTTATCGAGAGTCAATTCGACCTATGCGAATTAACGACAAGGGTTGAAGATGGTTCCCGAAGCAAGGATAAATACAAGGGGAACAATGAGGGACACCTGGGTCCTATGAAAAAGCAATGTGCACTACAAAACAATATTAGGAAACTCATTGTGCCCTAGAGTACAAATGAAGTAAGCAACCTAACTTTTGTTGATGGAGGTAGATCAAGATGACCCGCGAGTCTCACACATGAATAGGTGAGAACTAAAGAGTGACATTTTATAGGATGATTTATATTGTTTAGAAGTTTTATGAAACATATTTGAATGTTTTTGATGATTTTTCTAACATATTTGAATGTCTTTTTGTTTTTCTAAAATATTTGAATGTATTTGTGATTTTTAAAATTTTTCGAAACTATGTACAGAAGACAAGGAAACATGGACACACCTACCGATAGATAAGATGTACAAGGGCATAAGACCATGTGCGTGTGAGAAAGGTGAAGATGCAAAAATGCCTCGGTTATTAGGTGGGAGTATTCAAAGGAAAACTATTCATAGGTAGAAGTGAGACCCAAGGCCATTATGGGTGGGTTCAACATGATGGTAAACATAAACCAATGAAGTGTTGGGAAGAAGCAAGGATGCCCCCAGTGTAAGTTGGCCTAAAAGCACATGATAGAAAGGAAGGAGAAGATTGTTTTTGTGTGAAAGAGGACAAAGGTCTCCGAAAACATGGAAAAAAATTAATCTTGTACACATGGATGTTCTGAACGAAGTAGAAGAATGATGTGAATGATATGAATGTAGCTTAGATGCCTCATGATGAAGAAGTGATTAGCCAAAGGCACAAATTGTGAGACAAGATACAAACTAGAGTAAGAGTCTGAACAAGGTCCAAGAAAGACACTTGGTAACATACTAACCCTACTTACTCATAGAGATCTAGTGTGTGCACGTGGAATTTAATTACCTCTTGAAGGGAAGATTTAATAGACAAAAAGTGAAAACATCCTAGCCAATGTGTAGAAATGATTTATTTTGACAGTGATAGGTGATTTTGATGGTGGAAGCATAACCGTACATTACTCCGCTACCAGCTAGGCGTCCATAGCCCTGACGGAGATGCATTTGATTCTAATTGCAACATTGCTCTCTTTGCAGTCAAGTGTCCATATTCCCAATAGACATTATTGGACATAACCCAAGAGAGAGTTATATATCAATTTGCTTTTGCTTTTAGCTTGTAGCTTTTGATTTTTTTTTACTGATTTTGTTTCTTTTTGCTTTCTAAAAAATTATTTCAGCTCTCTTGTTTAACAAGGGGTTAAGAACCATTGATGGCTTGATGGAAGGAGGTGGAAGTGAATGTGATGATGATATTGGATAGTGTTAACAAATATGTCCAAATTTATTCGTAACAAGTTTATTAGATGTTAAATGTGATAGGATCTCCAAGAGGTCAGTCGTTCTTTAATTTACCAAGGTGATAAAAGACCAGGGTCAAACAGATACCATAGAGATAAATGTCACAAAATGTGTGCAAATAATCTAACCAAAATATCACCGAAGGGATGAAAATGGTAGGAAGACTTTCAGAAGAATAGAAAGGAAGGGAAGAAAGAAACATCCATGTGTACGCAATACTTGATTGCAATGTTTGATCTTTGTACCTTTGATTTTTGTTGTTTTTTCTCATGTTTTTTTGTATTTTTGCATTTGTTTTTCAATTTTTAGCTTTTTGATAGTTTTGGAAAGGTGGGACTAAAAAGTGACTATGTGTGGTAAGATCCAACAACGATGTTTATGACTTCCTTAATAAGGGAGACTAGGCATGTTTGTGTATCAAGAGTCATATTATCTCTAATCTCGATGATCGTGGTGAGATCGTACTCAACAAATGAGTGCAATTTATCTTGAAACATGGATTTCTTATGCGAGATCTTGAGTTCCCTATCCAAAGGTTTATGCACTTTGTGTCATACTTGTTGGCTATGTTGATGTGCATTCTTGAATCGCGCTTGATTTATAATTTTGAGATTGTTTGAGTTGTTGGGGGATTTAAAGCTCTTGAAAGTTTTGACCTGATCTTGGTAATGAAACTGTTTAGGTTTCTTATACACTAACGTGTGACTTGTTTGATCTCAAGAAGGAGAAGAAAGTGAACGTGGACATTTAGAAGTGATGTGAGAAATGACTCCGAGCTTGCCACAACCATTGATAGAAGAAATATGTGATGGATGAAAAGGATACGGTCTAAGAATTGAAAAGGATGGGATACGGGAGATGAGCCACTAATAGTAGATGACGAAGGGCTACGAGGACATGGCCCAAGAATACAAGAAGATGATGAAGGGTTATTAGAGCGTGGCCCAAGTATAGCTAAGGAGGGACTACGAGAGGTATCTCATAGATAGAAGAGGATGAAGGGCTACTAGGATGTGGCCCAAGAATAAAAGGTAATGGGCTACCAAGAGGTTACCCACAAGTAGAAAATGGAGGGCTACCTAGGGGTGGTTCAAGATAGAAGAAGATGATAGGCTACTTAGCAGTGACTCAAGGAGATATTTTGATTGAGGAATGATGATAGATAAGGAATGATTGGGCAATGAGAAGATAGGCCATGGCTCAATGCTAGACCCTGACATCTCATCATGCTTAGAAGAAGGTGAAGATGGAATAGAAGAAGAATCAATTTCCATGACTTTTGGATCTTCCTTTATATTATGACAAAAGGGATAAACTTCTTTTCCCCAATACGTGAGCATATCAAGTTCAAGAAAGAACCCTTGTTTGTTATCCTCTAGAGGGCTATCATCATGTAGTTTGATTGTTTATTCATTCTGAGAGAAATCAATCAAGTAGAGGTTATTGTTCTTTGGCCATAGAAGGCTGAATAGAAGAAATGGGTTCGACAAAAGGGGAAGATTGATTGATAGAAGTTGATGACTCAAGCTCAAGGAAGTAGGATTAGAGGTAGGTATTTCATGAATGGAAGATCTGGATCTGGGCCTAGATTCCTTTTCTAGAAGACGATGCAATGTAGGAGAGAAAAGAGGATCACATAGCCATCTCGTTAAGTTGTGACATAGGAGTTGAACTAGATGATTGAATAGAGGGAATCTGAGTCATGGAACTCTTAGATGGAGGAAGAGGTCGTTGAGATGAATGATGAAGGAGGTCCTGCGAAGAAAGGGAGGACCATGACTCAAGACCCAAATTAGATGTTTGATTAATGGAACTTGGAGTTGCATGAGTCTTCAAAGGAGGGAGAAGTAGTTGAGGTGATTTGGAATAAATATCTTGTGAAGGAAGGGAGGACCATGATTCAATATTTGAACTATGGGTATCTGAACAAAATTTGGGATCTGAGTCTTCAAGAGAAGAGTTGGAATCGAATGGTAGTTTGGATCTGAATCAAAAGAAGAAGAGTGGGGGAACCTGAATAATAATTTGGATCATAAGCATCCAAACCATACAATCAACTAAGAACTGAAGCTGGGAATAGGGTACCCAAGTGGGCCCTCTAACATGAAGAACCAAACAAGGTTTAGTTATAATGGGAATATTTTGATGTGAATACCTAAACCTAGGTTTCATATTGTTGTAAATGTGAGAAACCGCGTGATAGTCAGTCATTGTTGGTGTCATTTAGGTGCAAATGCCTAGACCTAGATAGTGTGATGGAACTCCTTCAAAGGAAGGAAGTGACATGTCGATTAGGGTAGCATAAGGGAAACCAACTAGACATTTGTTAAGTATGGAGATGCGTGCATGATTTTTTGAAGAAGGTATAAGGAAAATAGACATTGTGATGATGTAATCTCGATGAGATAAAAAAGGATTGTCCTAGAAAATAATTTTTCTAGATGAATAATCACAAGGAACAATCATGCAAGTGTGAAACACAAATCCAATCAACAAGGAAATACACCCTATGCAAATGCATGTGCAAAGTGAGTTTGATGAAAATATGATCAACACAATGTCAATATTTACGTCAAGCTCGAAATGATCAAGGCGTAAATATTAACAAAGGGTAGATGTGAATCCCAATCAAAGGATACAATGACACGTTCAACAACCAACAAGGCCAAAATGTTAAAGGGTAAGGTTTACAAATGTAAGCCACGTAACCACACCAATTTGGACACGTCTATCCAACTTCATAGAGAAGTGAGATATTAGTGCCAAAGTGGTATTGAAATGACGCAAACACAAAGTAAGCGACACCTTTCCAGATTTGGGACAATGTTTAAAGTAAAAACAAGTCAAGGTATACTGAGGATGTGTTAAAATGTGTGCAACGTAAGACCATAATGTGGATACGTAGATCACATTTATGAAAAATATGACATAAGTATCTTAATTATGTCGAGACAATGCGAACAAGGTAACATGTCAAAGGGAGATCAAATGATGAATCAATCCTAACTATGATGATGATCTTGAAATCAAGATCAAGTGGCCACCAAATATATAAGGACGCATTGATGCACTTTATATGTTTAACAACTTACCGCAAACATGGATGAGTGTAAAGCGACAAAAAGTGTTGAACACTATCTATGACAACACTCTTGAAAGATTCCTTTTGTTGTCCCAAATGGGTAACAATAATGCAAAGGTGTAGATAAAAATATGTGAAATAAACTAAGCGCCACTTGGGAAGATTTTTTCCTCGTCCGAAGGCGAGAATGAAAGCGAGCTAAGTCATATGTTGTTTAATTTCCATGATGAAAGGCACTTAGATCTAACTTAAGTGGATTATTTTCCTTGTTCGAAAAAAAAGGTTAAAAATCAAAATAAGTTATCACTTCATGATGGCCAAGACGTGATAAAGGACTACAAAAGTGGGCCTCAAGAAAAAATGGCCTCCGTAATAAGATCTCTCAACTAGGTATTACAAAGTTGTCTTAAGCGAGCGCAATTTACCCAAAAAGACACAATGACTAATTTGGGAGTATCTCAGCTTTACTTAACCCACTTCAAGCACAATGGGAAATAAATGTTTCCACATGTACTCTCATTGCGGTCAAAATTTAGATAATCGATAACTCTAACTCACAAGGTGTACTAGTCAAGTGGGTAAGCAAGGCGCTTCCTATTTCATCCACTAGGTTACACAATGGTGGACTACTTTAGGGTTCCTAGAACCACCCCCATTTTCATAGCTTAAGGCATTATGCCAAAGGGGTTATGTTCCAGTTGAGCGGATAGGGACGTACCCTTTTCTAAAACCTGCAATATAGTGTTTTGAATATGGTGTGTTTTTTATCTTGCTTAACTTAATGTGGTTTTAAGTAGCACACCATTTGGCAACCTATATGAAAACACATTTTAGAAGGTTTGTGTATTTTTGGTATTGACATATTTCTTTGACATGTGATTTTGGTCCTATATACCAAGATTAGTAGTTTTCCACAAAAGATCATGATAAAGGAGATAAAATGTTGTTTTTATTTCCCGGATCGTCCTAAGACACAAGGAAAGAGAATACACAATAAGGTATCTCACTAAAATTTGTAATAAATGGAAAATTCATAAGTATAATGCAAAAGTTATTTCTTTTTAACCAACTTTTAAAGCTAAATAAACCATTTTGCAAGTATGAAGAAAGTGGTGAAACGTTTTTATTCCCAAGATCACCTAGAAAGGCACGAGGGAAGAGCATACGCGTTTCAAACCTTCAAAAGATGAAAAATGTTTTTGATTAAGTTCTCCTAAAAAATTAATGCAAAGGAAACCTATAAACCACTATTAGAACCCTACGAGAGTTAGAAAACCAAGAAAATCAAAAATTCTAGATATCCAATTTTTGCACTTTTTAACAGTTTTTAGTAATTTGCATTTTTGAGGTTTCTTGGGCATTTATGGAGTTTTGTGATAGGATTTAGTATACCAAATGTATCTAAATTTTTGAATTTCCCTTTCAAATTATGTTTCCTTATCTTTCTAACGCCTATTCAAACTCGAAAACTAGGTTAACGACTCAAAAGATATGATCAAAACAAGTAGCACTAAAAATAAAATGTATGAATCCAGACTACACAGAGACACCTACGCAGCCAGAATGATAGTTGCACACCCCATCCAATGGATACATTCCCAAGTAGATAGGTACGTGGGAAAGGTAAACATGTAAATTCAATAGAGTGAAATAGGACACATGCATGCCCAGAATGATGCATACGCGCCCTAGCCAATGGATACGCCTATAAAACAAAAATTAGTGAAATCCATAATATACTAAACAAACAAACACGTCCAGACAGAAAGAGATGCCTAAAAATCGACGTGGATGCTTAGGTTTCAATAGATACATGTCCGAGCATAAAACAAAAAGCTTCAAATTTTCACACACAGTAAGCTTATTTACGCATACACGGCCAGAGAGGCGGATACATGACCCGGATGCAGAGACACGTTCGCATCCCCTGTAGAGACAATTTATAAATGATGAGGACTGCTAGATAGGTACATGCTTGTTCTAATGGGGATGCTGGGGTTTCAATGTGTACGTGCCCCTTGTTAACACCTACGCGCACCCTATGAAAAACTTGCAAAACTCACGGATTTTCAAATTTTCAAGAGCAAAAGTTAGTTGTTAGTTCAAACCCACAAAATATATGTAAATAAGTGTGATTTAGCTAGTGTTAGAAATAGAAATGAGCAAATAACAAGTTATTTTATCCAAAAAACTTGCAAATGAACTTTGAAGAACTCAAAAGACATCCATTAATGGAGGATGGACATAAGGGTCCCATCAGGCGTGCCAAATGTGTTCAATGAAAGGTTTTGCAAAGAGCTATGGATATGGGGTAAGACCCCAAAGCTTTGTGCAAAGTCCCTCAATGGACCATCAGATAAGAAATGAGCAAGGAATCCTTTTTACATGTGTTTAAAACTTGAAATAAGCAAGAAATCCAACAAATAGCATTAACCTCTATTCTTGAAAGCTTAACAAAATATGCCTACTAAAGACTTAAGCAATCAGTTTTGTTGTTTACTCCATGAGGGTGAATGAATCTCACTAAATGGCTACATGGCCAAGTTTAGCTATTTCATTACTAACCTATCATGGGTGCAAGATGAAGCTATTTTAATAGAGGATAGCCAAGATCAAATGCCTATTAGCTTAGCTAATGCAAATGAGGTCTAATGCCAATATCTCCAAATATGAGAGATTTTTGTTATGAAAACAAGGTGTAAGGTTGAGAGGGAGGAGTAGGGTCTTCGATGAGGAAGAAGTATGGTCTTCATCTCCTCATCATTCCAAAGTGTCACTATCTACCACCTAGGAGGGTAAGGGAAAGTAAAATCTTGAACCTTCTATTGCAATCCGGTGGGCTTCTTTGATGGATAAAACATTCTCGGGACCTCAAGCTATTCCTCTGCCAAGAGAGCACCCACATTTAATAAGGATTCACAAGGGTGGGTCTAGTTCCAAATCCCTTACTCCATTAGGTCCCCAACCTATAGTAATTGTTCTTCCATCCACTCCAGATGTTACCTCCGAGCCCGATTCTTCCGGTTCACTAACACCATTTCTTTCACTATAAGGAAAAAGGTAAAACAAGATTTATTACAGGTGGTTTAGATATTTTGGACTGGGTATCTTCTTATCAAAAGAATATTGAGCTAATGAATATCTTGGATGGCCCCAGGATAACAATTGAATCATTGAGGGATATGGGGATGTCTTGAAATATGGTGGGGTCATTTGTATTTGTTCATACGACTCAAGGTTAAAATTAATTCTTATCTAGGAAGAACAAGTTGTTTAACAATATAACCCCATTCAAAGAATATTTTAAGATTAAAGTGTAGGATAACCGAGCGTTGTTTCTTTTTGTGTCCTCTTTTGATGTAATTTTTTAGCATCTATATATCTCTCAGGGGCAAGGTCCCCTATAGAATCCCCATATTACATACTATTTCTCATATTTACATCTCCACCTTGTATCATATGGGCATGTATAGTGTCAAAAAATGTGGTTTTTCATTTCAGAGCAGCCCATCTTGGCCCATATTTTCTTTGCATTCCTGAGGTTTTGATTGTAACTCTACAATTCCTCGATATCATAATGGTGTCAATGGTTTTGTTAAACCACTAAGTTCATGCATTTATTTAAGATCCTCAATTTTAATTTTTATCCATGCCTTCAACTGCATGCCTTGGGGCCCAAAACTACATTCAATTTTGCAAAACACTAAGTCCCCTTCCTATTTGTTTGGTTCTATTACCGGTGGTGGCCACTTCACACAATAGATGTAGACCCAAATAATCTTTGGGTCTTCTCCCTCTCTCTCTTCTTCTGAATCTAAACTTTGGTGACATGTGGATACCCACGAGCTTTCTCTTTTCTTCATTGACTTTTCAGCCCACCTGGGCCGCCTTACCGTGCCTTAGTCTCGTGGCAGATCCTCTCTCTTTGAGAGTTTCTAATACTTTGCATCTGTCCAAAGATGTGTTGAAGGGACATGTGAATACCTTCCATGTTTGGTCCCATACCTAGGAAAAATTGAGGCCTACGAAATACAAGAGAATACCAAGAGGAAAGGAGAGTCCATTTTTCATATGGACTTATAGGGGCAATATAACTATTACATTCCTCGAATGAAAAAGAGGATCCACACCCTAAACATAAGACTTTCATTCACATTTAACATGATTATATCTTGAAGCATACATGTTTTACATGGACAAACAAATCAGAGTAAATTTTTAAATTCATACACTAGCAAAAAGGGTGAGATCAAAATGAGCACTAACTCCATCTCCAACTTAGGGATGGGAAGCCCCCGTGGGTGCCTCAAGAACCACACAATCCATACATAAATATACCAAGTGCATAAAACCCATTGTGTTATGGGTTTAATTTAAAACATGCACAAGGTCAAACCGAAACACCAAAACCAAAAGAACAAACCAAGATACCAAGGAAATTTTTCACTGTAGACCAGGAAAATAAAAAGGGAAACAAAAAACCAAAAACAAAAACAAAAGAGCATACACTGGATAGGAGTTTTCTCTTTGCTTTAAAATTAGTGCAAGAAGTGCATTGGATGTCTTCCATAAATAGTAAACTCGAGAAAATATCAATTGAGATATTTCAGGAAAAAGTTATACTCACTAATTATTATGTCAATGGAATAGGAACCCATCCACAAGGTATTACATTTCCCAAGATTTCCCTTGTCTTTGTGGCTTCTATTACACAATAAAATAAGATCTCCAACATTAAAAGTTTTGGTAGTCACCTTCTTATGAAATAATTTCTTTAGTTTCTCTCTTAACTTAAGGTGTCTTCGGTGAGATTCCCTTCTTTCTTTATCCAACTCAATTATTTGATTAATCCTAGCTTCATAGGGATTCACCTTTTTATCCTCAAGTTGTTAGAGGAACTCATAAGAAGAAAATTGCATATGTATGGGGAAAATACCTTGGACTTCATAAACTAATTCAAATGCACTCTTTCCAAGTAGCCCTTTTAGTAGTTTTTCTATCTATCCATAAAAAAATTCAACCGCTCACCCCCATTTTATCTTGTTAATCTCCAATGTCCTCCTAATAATCGTAAGCAAATTCTTATTGTTTGATTCAGCTTGACCATTGCCTTGTGGGTTTTAGTTAGATGCATATGTCGACTTATCCCATATTCCTAGTACATAGCTATTAATGGATTAGCTTGAAAAATCATGGCATTGTCAACAACTATCTTTGCAAGTAATCAAAATTACAAATTATATGATTTAGGATAAAATTCATGACAATTTGATGAGTTGATTTTTTAGTAGGGATAGCCTTAACCCATTTGGTAAAATAATCAGTAGCCACTAGTATCCATTTGTTCCTTGCACTTGACGGATCCAATATTTCTCCAATAAAATCCATGCACCATTATTTAAAAGGAGATTCAATTGACACTTGTTGCAAGGGTAGAGTACCTAAAGCTTTCATTATTCTTGAGAACCTCCTGCAACTTTAAGAATTTCTAAACAACAAGGTTGCATCCTTGATAAGAGTAGGCAACTAATAACCTTCCCTTAAGATATTGTGCAAATTTACTGCGCCAAAGAAAGTTGCCTCCACACATCCCCCATGAAATTCTGAGATACATTTGGAATCTTCATCCTTTGTAATACACGTCAAAATATCCCCTTTAGGATTCTTACAAGCCAACCAATAATCAGTGATGATATAATTTTGGAAGGCTAGTTTGGGTTTCCTTATTTGATTGTTATCTAGATGACCGAGAAAACTCCAAATTTGTGAGGTAAAATATGATGTCCTTATACCATGTAGAAGTAATTAACTTCTCATGATCATCCATATTCCCTTCCTCAATCTCAATTGCATCCATCATTTGTAAGTTACTTTCTCCTATCAAATTTTCTTGGCCAAGACATCTGATCGGCTTAGTGTTTTGTATTTCCATGTCAAACTCTTGCAGCTTGTTCACCCAATGACATCTCTTGCTCAAAATTTCCATCTTTGAAAAAATATATTTGACCATAGTGTGGGGAACATAGTCTACAATCTTGGAGCTCAAGATATAAGACAAGATAATTTTAGTTTCTTTAACCAAAGCAAAATATTTTTTCTCCATAATGGTATACTTCAATTTATCCCCTTATAATGCTTTACTTAAAAATTATATAAGCATTTCATTCCCTTCTTCATCGTTTTGCAATAACACAAATCCAATACTTTTTCCAGATGCAAAAGAAAAAACATTTGAAAATATTTCTTATAATTAGGGGCTGCTAACACTAGAGCATTTTTTTATGCCTCTTTAATTGTAGTGACAACATGTAGAGATTCTTTCTCCCATTTTATAAATTTTCCTTTTTAAACATGTTTTTAATTGGGATAGTCATTTTAGAAAAATTTGAAATGAAACTCCTGATAAAATTTATTTGACTAAAGAAGGACTGTATTCCTTTCCTATTTTTTATGACAGGAACTCTACCAATTATGTCCACTGTTTTAGGATCAATCATGACCCACTCTTTTTATACAATACATGCCAATAAATTTTCCTTTTGAATGTCAAAATGAAACTTCTTAGGATTCAATGAGATGCCATATTCTCTACATCTCATCAACATCTTCTCAACATGACTCAAATGATCACTTCTATGTTTGAAGAACACTGTCACATCATCCTGATAAACTACAATAGAATCATTTATGTATCCTGAGAACGCAACATCTATTAGTCTATGGAACATAGCCCCAACATTCATCAAACCGAAAGGAATTTTCACATACACATAGGTACCCTATCGGGTAGTAAAGGTAGTTGTAATTCTTTGACTATTTTACTACCTCCTAATTGTACCATGAGGATCCATCTAACATAGACAATAACTAAGATCCCATGACCAATTGCAGCATATTATCCATATTAGGTAATGTATAGTTTTCTTTTATTACAAGATTTTAATTAGATAATAAATGAGGAAACCGCCGCCTGGGCCCAGGAAATATAAAACTTCCTTTCGAAGGTGGTCAGTTCCCCTGCTAATATGAATTAACACAAAAGACTATAAGATATTAATTAAATTGCTTTGTTGAACTGGGTAGGGGAAAGGCTGGTTATTGGTTATAGTCAGTATAACCGATGCTAAGCATCGATAACCGATGGCGTTTCGATGACCGATATATCGGTAGAGTCTAGGATCTCAAGGTTAGTTGTTTTGTGGGGTGGTGGTGTTATTTGGTAGTTGTGTTATTTGTAGGGCTGTATATAGGTGATATTAGGAAATAGGGTGATGAGAGGTAGATGAATGACAGTTAGATGCAATGATACGTTGGGTAGTGGATCCAAGAATGGATTTGTGGGGACATATGATTTAAAAAGTCGAAGAAATGTTATTAAAGAGGACATGCAAGAAGTAACTTACTGATTATTCACGGAGATGCAGGTCCAAGAGCTCTGATGGCAAAGGCAGAACTGAGGTAGGATGGTCTGGCACACAGCAGATCAAATCACCGAGTATCACAGGCTCGTATCCAGTCATGCCTCCTTGGCTTACTCTCTCTTGTCTCTTCACTTGTCTCTGCTCGGTCAAGTGAAGATCTGGACTCTCTTGATCACTCCCAAATGATCTCTGTTGATTCAAAAATCCTTCGACCTTGATCCAAAAATGAAATTCCGATCCTTTGTTTTTGGTTTGGGGAGGCCATTTACAGGGAACCGATGGCGGTTACGTAACCGACGGCGGTCGAGTAGGAACCGGCATCAGTAAGGAAAAAGTAGGCTATTTTTAGTAAAATAGCCCACCTTCCCTGCTTTTCTCCCGAGAGATTAGTTGTGGGCTTGGTCAAGTGACTAGAAGGTCGGTTTTGGGTGCGAGAAAGGGGTCATTAGTCATGGGTGTAGGTATAGACCAAGTTTTAGGTCTTAATTAGGTTAGTTTAGGATTAGGGCTAGGTCATGATGAGGTGGCAAAATGAGGTGGTAGGTGAGGTGATGGGGATTTATCAATTACAAGGTAATTAATAAATAATTGTGTAAGGTTTAGGTAATGAGGTTAGGTTGCGAAATGGGATGCGGGTCACAAGGGGTCGTAAGACACGAATTTGGTGTCTACATTAGCCCCTTATTGTTATGTAGCTTGTGTTGTAAAAGCACATGGACAATAATATGAAGTGGTTTCTCCTGTTAAGGATATAGGTAATCCCCCTCAAATCTAGCACAGATTGAGCGAACGGGAAATCAGGGATAGGGTTGATAAAGGGTGAATGTTGTAGAGGGGATGGTAAGGTGGTGGGGTAGGTCCAAGGAAGCAGACGCATGTTGAAATGCAATCGTACGACTAGGGTACATGATTTGACTAGCAAACCAGCAATGTATAGGCAAAGGTCGATAGTTTATCCAAACAAGGGTGATATAATCCTGGTATCCAAGGCATAGGAAGTAGCTCCAGGGTATATAACAGGTAAGGTACAGGAACGTTTAGGCGTGTTCGGCAGTACCAAATGGTTGGTTTGGTTGAGATAAACGTCACGGCCCAGGTCTAGGCAAAGTTGGTCGACGATCAAGTCAAGGACCCTAATCATGCTAAAAACACGAACAGTGAGCTCGATTCAACAAAAGGTACAGGATGGATGGATAAAATAAAACGTTGATGTGGGTATGGTATTGAAGTGATACGGCCGTGGGTCGGGCCAAGTTGTTAGGTTACACCTGGGTCGGGCCGGATGGTTAGGTGAGGTGGGTTGGGTCGGGCCAAGTTGTTGGGTGGCGGCTTTGGGTCGGGCCGGATGGGTAGGGTGAGGCCTTGGGTCGGGTCGAGGCCTTGGGTCGGGCCAAATGGGTAGGGAGGCCTTGGGTCGGGCCAAATGGGTGGGTAGGCCTTGAGGCCCTGGGGGTCGGGCCAAATGGGTAGGGCGAGGCCTCGGGTCGGGCCAAATGGGTAGGGCGAGGCCTGGGTCGGGCCAAATGGGTAGGGCGAGGCCTGGGTCGGGCCAAATGGGTAGGTTGAGGCCTGGGTCGGGCCAAGGTTGATGGCCAAATGGGTAGGCCGAGGCCTTGGGTCGGGCCAAATGGGTAGGCGAGGCCTGGGTCGGGCCAAATGGGTAGGGGCGAGGCCTGGGTCGGGCCAAATGGGTAGGGCGAGGCCTGGGTCGGGCCAAATGGGTAGGGGCGAGGCCTCTGGGTCGGGCCAAATGGGTAGGCGAGGCCTGGGTCGGGCCGAATAGGTAGGCGAGGCCTTGGGTCGGGCCGAATGGGTAGGCGAGGCCTTGGGTCTCAAATAGGTAGGTGGCCGAGGCCTCTGGGTCGGGCCAAAGGTAGGCGAGGCCTGGGTCGGGCCGAATGGGTAGGGCGAGGCCTTGGGTCGGGCCGAATAGGTAAACAAATGGTGTTCAGCAAAAGTGGATATAGGCGATATGTGGTTAAAAAGGGGCAAATGGTAAATAAGGGCAAAAAAATTGGGGAAAGTTGGCAGAAAAACCGATGTCGATTCTACATGACCGATATCGGTTAAGGGACCGATAGCGGTTCATTAGGGCAAAATGAAACCGATATCGGTTAAGGGCGAAAAACCTATAAAAAGAAAAATACGGCTTGTCATTGTCACTTGTGTTATTTGAAAACCAAATTGATTTGTCTGACGTGGAGAGTTGAGATTGGAGGTTTTATTGAGTGAGGTGGAGCTTTTTTACTGGAGGAGTGAGTTGTTTGCGGGCCCGAGTGAGGAGGAGGCAGCAGTTGATTGGCCGGGGACCCAGCAGATCAGAATTGGAGCTATGGCACAGGCAGGAGGAGCAGGAGGGGCTGGACCAGCTGGACCACCACCACCCATCCCACCACGACGACGTGTCGTCGTTCGGGTAGGTTCGAAACTCTTTATTTTGTGCATTTGAATGGTATTAAGCTAAATTGGGGGTTTGGGTAGGAATTTACATGTTTTAGGAAATAATGAGTAAATGGACGTAATTTGAAAAACGAAGAGGATAGATGGGTAAAATAGGGCAAGGCGGCTAGGTGGGTAGGTTTTTAGGGTGTTTGGGTGGGTAGATAAGTAGAAAAATGCAAAAATGTGGGTGGGGGGGCCGCGCGGGGGTTCGGCCCCGGAAATGACAAAGGACCGATGTCGTGCCGCTAAGTCGACCAAGCACGGTCGCAAAATTTTAGGGGCTGGGTTCTGTGTGGTTGACCGGCGTTGGTCGGTGGTTGACCGGCGTCGGTGGGAAGAGGGCCGTGGTCGGTTGTTTGGGACCGGTACCGGTCCGTAGTGTTTGTGTTGTTTTGTTTTGGTTTGTTTTGTTTGTTTGTTTTTTGGGGGTTTTGTGGGTTTGTTTTGTTTTGGGGTTTGGGGTTTTTGGGCTTGTTTTGGTGCTTGTTTTGGGTGTGGTGGGGTTTGTTTTGGGTGGGTGGGTGGGGGTTTGTTTTGGGGTTTTGGGGTGGGTTTGGTTTTTTGGGTTGGTTTGTTTTGGGGATTTTTGGGGTGGGTTGGTTTGGGGGGGTGGTTTTGGGTTTTTGTTTTGGGGGGTTGGGTGGGTTGGTATGGGTTGGGTTGGTATGGGTTTGGAGGTGGGTTGTATGGGTTTGGGGTTGGGTTGGTATGGGTTATAGTGGAAAAGGTAGGTGACTAGAGGGGGGGGTTAGAGAGTCGGGGTGTGGTCGGGGGGATAAAAAGGGGGTATAGAGGGTAAAGTAGATGATGTGATAGAGAGTTGGTCTAAGGTTGTGGGTTGGTTTTGCAGGCACGTCAGCAGTTGACGATGCGGGATAGGATGCCCCCGCTGTTGGTGCGGATGCGGCCACACGTATCTGCGGCTCATTGGGCGATCATGCGCGAGGTGGGACTCGGCGGAGTCCAGCGATACCGAGCTATTGATAGAGATCACAGCCTGATGGTCGCCCTCATCGAGAGATGGGATCCGGCGACCAATGTGTTCCATCTCCCGACCGGAGAGATGACCATCACATTGGAGGATGTGTATCGCATCCTTCGACTGCCGATCGAGGGAGAGGCAGTGTTCCAGGTAGATTCGGAGACGGCGATGGACAGCATCCTGCAGGTTTTTGGAGATGCAGCCGCGCTACTTACCTATCACAGCGCGAGTATCGGGTATGGTGACATGTACCGTGCGCACCGACACGAGACACGACTGGCCGTGCTGATGATGATTGGGATCACCTGCTTCACCCTCCCGGACTCAGAGGGAGGCCGTTTTCCATGGGCATTGATGGGGGTGCTGCTTGAGATGGTGGAGGAGCATACTTGCTATGCGTGGGCACCAGTGTATCTGGTGCAGCTATACAGAGAGCTCTGGGGTTATCGCCGGATGCGGCGATTTGGTATTTGTTCGACTTTTTTACTTCACTGTTGGGCATATGAGCACATCATATGCATCAGACCAGTAGGGTTACCCCAGCAGCCAGGGCCACAGGTTATATACAGATACGGCTTTCAGAGGTGGTTGGGAGTCGTGGGGCAGCCACGAGCAGTGCTTGCGGGGAGAGACGTTGCCTACTACAGGCATTTGTTAGAGGGCCTGACAGCGGTAGATATCGTATGGAGACCTTACAGAGGTCATCACCCGCACAGAGGAGGCCGAGTACAGTTACGCTGGATCCAGTACACTTTCTGGATAGCAGGACGGAGGCCGGGAGAGTACGAGAGGATACCCCTAGAGAGGGTACGCAGGCAGATGGGGCTGCGACAGGATGAGCCACCTCCCTTCCCTCAGTACAGGAGGGATGATGTAGAGGCCCCACTGCCTGCACCACAGCCCTTGGATCCAGATTGGGTTGCTGAGAGGCCAGCAGATGACACAGTAGATGATGTTGGTTGTACAGGAGCATACATGGTGTGGTGGGCTGGTCGAGAGCTGGCGAGGGTAAAGATGCCCCCATGCACCTGCACTTGGCAGCTGTGACGGCAGAGAGAGATCAGCTCAGGGGTCAGGTGCAGCTCTTACAGGGGCAGCTTGTTACTGCACAGCAGCACGATAGGGTCTTTACAGGGCTAGCCCAGCTCCAGCTCAGCAAATGCAGCAAGCAAAGACCACCACCAAAGAAGAAGATACCCACAAAGCAGTACAGTGTAGTGCAAGCAGAAGCAGCACAAGAAGCAAAGAAGAAGACACCAGCCACAGCCCCATTTGTGCACATACAGATACCACCGCCAAGAAGCAACATTAGCCACAGCATGTGCACCATGTGCACCACCAAAGACAGCATGTGGGGTACGGGCAAAGTAGAGTCCGGGACCAGCCCCAGTACCGACGGTGGCACGGGATAGATACATGGAGGCGAGAGCGGAGGCCCGGTACTATCAGGATGTTCTTGATAGTACCGGAGCTGAGTATCAGCCATATGCGGCACACCGAGCGGAGACCTCGCGTAGTCAGAGATCGCAGGGAGGTGCAGCCACAGCCGGCGTGTCTGTTACAGGCAGGAGGCGAGAGGCGCCACAGGGACCAGCAGGGAGAGGTGCCGAGGGCGGTGGGGAGAGCTGAGGGATCCCTGCATTGTTTTTGTATTTGTATATTGGATATGGGCACCGGTCTGCGAACCGGTTATGTTTATAGAGGCCTGCGTGCCTACATATTACTCATTTATTCATTCATTCATTTATCAGATATACCGCTCTCGCGAGCGAGTAGAGTACGGGGTCAGCTTGGTACCGGCCTGCGAGCCGAGTATATTTTTGATATGAGGGACCGGCCTGCGAGCCGAGTCGAGATTATTGATAGTTATTGCGGCCTGCGTGCCGGCTTTGTTGGATTATGAGATCACAGAGGCCCCGATGTAGGGCACAGTGTATATTTGAAAACTTATATATATATATATATAGATGATGTTTTGATCCATATGCAGTGTTGAAAATGTTTTTAAGTATTTCGTCAATGGTTTGTGGTATAGAATATATGATGAGTTTAATTGACATGTTGATATATGGATGATGTGTTATATGATGAAATGTTGCATGTTTTGGGCTGGTTTTGTGACATTGTTATATATGTATCTGATGAGTTGGATTCAAATGAGGTATAGATAGATAGTTTTTTGTTTTGTTTTGTTTTGGTTTGGTATCCTTAGCTGATGGCTGGTTTGTTTTTGTAAAATAGATGATGTTAATGAAATTGTAATGATATGTGTGGTGGATGGACAAATATGGATAATGGTGTTGTGATGCAGGAAAAGAGGCGGGCGCGACAAAAATTAGGTAAAAAAATGAAGAAAAGACCATGTTTCAAAAGGGGGGTGTAACCGATATCGGTTAGATAACCGACGCGGTAGTTAGTAGACCGATATCGGTTACATGACCGATACCGGTTATTTAGGTATGAGCTTTTCTAAAAATAAAAAAGCTAGGGTGGCAACTTAAGTTCTAATTTTGAGAGCCATGCAAGAAGTTAAATACGCGAACGCGACGCTTTTTGACGACTGAGACAGGTAATTGCATGAGAAATTTGAGTGATAAGGAGAAAAGAGACAGGGAAAGTGAATGTGATCTGAGATTCAGAAGACAGAAAGGCAGGTTTGAAAAAGGTGGTAATAATGGCAGGACGAGGAGAAACATCCAGCAGGCAGGGACAAGAGGGAAGACAAGGGCCACCTCAAGCTACTGCAACCCAAGAGGTAACGTTTTGTTTGTGATTTGACTACTGCATGTTTTGTGAATAAGATGGGGGAGAGTATGTGGGTAGATATGAGAAAGAAAAGATGATAACAAGGGTTATAAATGGGGTGAGTGTTACGTGGTAGGTAATCAAGGGTTTCAGGTATGTCTGTGTATACAGAGAGGAATAAACGAGCAATTTATTGTCGTAGGTGGTTGTTTTAGGCAAGGTGTATGAAAGTAACAGGACCGATATCGGTTAGGGATAACCGGTATCGGTTACTCAACCGGTACGTTAGTTAAAGAAACGATACCGGCCGTCGAGGAATTTCCAGAATTTGAGAAAAAACCGGGGATTTGAGGAATTGAATGGTTTTTTGTTATTTGGATGTATGCAGCAGAGGGGGGGTTGAGGATGAATGATAGTGTACCAAGCGTTGTTGTCACGAATCCGAGCGGATGTAACGCCAGCTGAATGGACATTGATAAATCGTTTGGGGTTAAGTGGAATCCGCTATTATTCACGAATCACACGTAACCATGCTATGTTATAGGCGTTGATTGAGAGATGGAATCCTGAGACAAATACCTTCTATCTGCCAACAGGGAAATGACAAGAATATGGAAGATGTGTTCCGTATTTTGAGACTCCCAATTACAGAAAACCAAGATATCGTGCATTACCTAGCGCGGCACGGGGAGCGATAACAGCAGTATTTGGTCCATACGCACGAGATTTAACACAGCGAGGTTTGTCATTTACGTATGGGATAATGTATGCAGCACATCCTGAGGAGACAAGGTTAAGAATATTAATGATAGCGGTAGGGTATTATGCATTACCGAGGCGTATGAAGGGGGAAGATTTCCAAAGGCATTGATGTGTGTTATCCGGGAGATGATAGAAAGGACGTGACTTTTTTGCATGGGCACCGCATATTTGGCGGAGCTATACACAGGGTCTATGGGCTCAGAGGTGAAATCACAGACGACACCTGGATTGTTCATACTTATTACACTCGTTGGGCCTATGAGCACATTGTTTGTGTGCGACCAATAGGCCGACTCCATCCAATCAGAGAGACGGAGTACGAGGTGGGATTCGACGATGATGGGTCCGCATGTAACAAGAGGCAAGATCCCAAGCCGTGACGGATGACTTTGAGTATTATAGGCAGGTATGGGAGAGAGTGACGATTGCGGATATCTGTTGGAGGCCTTACGGGAATTATATGGTAACAGAGAACATAGCTGAGGAATTGAGGGGTGTAGAGCGATTGAGATGGATCGCGAGGCACAGGCCAGGTGAATATGAGAGGATTCCTATAGATCGCGTGTGGCGACAATTTGGATTTGTGCAGGATATACCCCAGGCTTATAGACCCTATATGAGGATCGATGCAGAGGCAGTATTCTCACCTCCCCAGCCAACACCCCCAGAAGGGCCTGAAGAGGTAGCAGCCGATCGCAGGGTAATGGATGCAGGAACGACAGAGGCCTATAGATTATGGTGGGTAGCAGAACTGCGAGGTGTACGTGATCGTCCTGACATAGCGGTGATTACAGCAGAGAGAGGATCGTGCAGCAGCTTTGGTTCAAGCAGCTCCAAACGCAGTGAATGAGACAAGAGGATTGTTAGTGGTCATGGAGTCACGGGCAAGGAGAGACTAGAGGCTGGAGTCCTCCATGCGAGAGGGCGTATTCATATGTTACAGAGAGAGATGGCAGATCGTGGCGGTACCAATAGCCGTGGTACCTTTGAGGACAGAGAGGCCTGGCGAGAGGGTCGACGATCACGATCATCACCTAGTTCGGGATGAGGCGTGAGGGTCTAAATAAATGTTAGCAAGGTATAAGAATAAATAAGAGTACCGACCTGCGTGTCGATGATAGAGAAGATGTATTTGTTTAACATCTAAATAAAACGAGATATGTATGTTGATTTGAGTTATAATAATAAGAATGTTTTCGTTTTGATTTTCGGTTTTTGAAAAAAGGATAAAGAGGAATGTGATTAAATAGAAATACACAAAAATATTTATATTTACCACACATGATAGGTTATGGTAGGGGATGGTCGAGCTAACCTTGGGAGACCCCATGTCTCCGAAGTGTTGCCTACATAGCCCATTGCACAAAGCAAGGAGGGGCCTCAGACCGATGTAGTTCTCCCTTAGGATCAGGGAGAGGCGAATTCAGGCAATTTGGTACGGTTTAGGCAATTGGTTGGTTGGTAAGAATATTGATATTAATATTGGTAAGGTAAGGTTGTTGGTGTCGGTAATGAATTGGCGATGTTGTAAAAGGTATAAGGGAAGCGAAAGTGAGCCTACCCAAGTAGAAGGGAACCATGTCCTGATTAAGATCAACACACAATCCTAGATGCGAGGCAAAGCGGAAAGAGTGCTCCGTAGGTGAAAAGAGCTAAACAAACCACACAACGTAGAACGAGCTTGAAGCCCTAGGTACCGTGCATAGACGAGAAGTCAATAGGTGAAAAGAGTTGTATGATCACAATATATCGGGTGTACGTTACGTCCCTTGAGTTGAAACAAATGGTGAGGTGAGGTGGATGATATAGCTGAGGTACAGAGAACTTGTTACAAAGTGAGTGTTCTGACGAAAGAGAACCTACCCTAAATAGACAAGTCCATGACCCAAAAAGTTCTTTTTGAATGAGGCTTTTATTTGACTGAATGTAGACTGATCGATGCGGGAAGTCTACAAGGGATATTGATTGTACTATTCTTGAGGTCTTCACGAAGCTGATCAATGCGAGAAGCTTCTGATAAAGGCTGACTGTGTATAGCTGTCCTTCGAGGGAGCAGTCTATTTATAGTAGCAGATATGATTTTAATGCATAGCTGTCCTTCGG
This sequence comes from Taxus wallichiana var. yunnanensis, assembly GCA_018340775.1. Classification (NCBI taxonomy): domain Eukaryota; kingdom Viridiplantae; phylum Streptophyta; class Pinopsida; order Cupressales; family Taxaceae; genus Taxus; species Taxus wallichiana. The sequence goes on from CM031241.1 coordinate 390,816,258, forward strand.
GGGAGCAGTCTATTGATAATAGCAGCAATAGTTCGGCACATAGCTGTCCTTCGAGGGAGTAGTCTATATTTAATTTAGATGACTAGATGTTCTTTTGGCATGAAGCATCTAGTTTAGTAGGAAGTTTGACTCAAGAAAATCCCATAAGAATACGGCTTATTTTAATACTTTGAAGTCATGGACTAGACTAAAAAGGGGAAGGCATCGTTTAGGTGAGGTGAGAATCAAACTATGTGAGCTTGATTTTCATTATGAGGTGTAGGAAACGAAGTGCATGTAGCGGTAAATGAGCTCAAGGGACGAGCGGCAGGTAGATAAGAAGTGATATAACACTAAATTCAACAGTAGAATGGTCGAAGATGCAAGGCATTAAGGGGTTCAGGCTCAGGTTTACCATTAAGCGAAGCTAAACGATAAGTGCCTGATCCATAGGTGTGAGTGATTATATAAGGCCCAATCCAATTGGGAGCAAATTTTCCACGTTTGCTCTTTTCTAGTTTGGTGACATGTTGATTCTCTTTGAGGACAAGATCACCAACCTTAAAGGTACGCTCATGAAGTCGCTTATCATAAGCACGTTTGATACGTTTTTGATAGATTTGAAGGTGATCAAGAGCTGTAAGACGACGTTCGTCAAGAAGCTCCAATTGGGCTAACCGCTCTTGGCGGAAATCATCGTTGGTGAGAATATCCTGAAGGGATATTCTAAGGGAGGGTATTTGTATTTCGAGAGGCAAAACAGCCTCGGTACCGTATACCAAAGAAAAAGGTGTGGCATTAGTGGAGGTACGAATACTAGTACGATAAGCCCAAAGGGCAAAGGGGATGTGATCATGCCAATTTCTGCCGGATTCATTGACAACTTTCATGAGGATTTTGGTTAGTGTTTTATTAGAGGATTCGGCTTGTCCATTTGCTTGTGGATAGTAGGGTGATGAGAAGCTAAGTTTGATGCCAAAGTTGTCGCAAAGGTCTTGCAACAACTTGTTTTTGAAAGATTTTCCATTATCTGTTATCAGGCGATGAGGAACACCAAAACGACAAATAATGTGGTGGTTAATGAACTCTACAATTTTTTCTTTTTTAGTTGAAATGAGTGGAATAGCCTCCACCCATTTTGTGTAATATTCGGTTGCTGTGATAATCCATCGGTGACGTTGCGAAGAGGACGGATGAATCTCACCAATAAGGTCTAAACCCCATTGTGAGAAAGGCCAAAGATCTTGTGCGACCTGCAGCGGATGGCTAGGAGTATGTTGAAGGTTAGCATGTTGTTGACACATAACACAACGCTTAACATATTCGTAGCAGTCATTATTGAGAGTAGGCCAATAATAACCAAGGCGAAGGATTCGTTTGGCCACGGCAAGGCCACTAAAATGCCCGCCACAAATACCGTCATGTACTTGTTGGATGGTATGGGTGACCTCCGCGCCGGTGAGACATCGAAGGAGGATGCCATCAAAGCCACGTTTATAAAGGAGTCCCCCCATAACTACATAACGAGAAACGCGTTTAAGAAAAGTGCGTTTACCAGTACTAGTAAGGTCAGATGGGAGAACAGAGGTTGTAAGGTAGTCGTGAAATTGGTGATACCAAGTATCCTGTGAATTAGCAGACACAGTATTTATCATACAAACTACCGGGGTTGAGTAGGATGGGGCAAAAAGTTGTTGGACCACGACGAATAATTCAGAGTCAGTTGATGAAGCTGGAATTTTTGAGGCTAAGCAAGCCATAGTATCCGCAAATTTGTTAGTGGAGCGGGGAATGGTTTGGATAGAATAGTGAGTAAATAAGGCTAAAAGTGAGTCCACGTAGTATTTGTACTTTTGAAGTTCCTCATTTTTACATTGGTAGATGCCCATAACTTGATTGACTACCAATTGAGAGTCGCCAAAAATATTGATAGATTTGATACCTAAGTGTATCGCAACTTGGAGACCCAGAACAAGGGCCTCGTATTCCGCTGTATTATTGGTGCAGGGGAAATCAAGCCGGAATGAAAGAGGCATAGGTTCAATGTCAAGAGGGATGAGAACAACGCCGGCTCCTCCGCCGCGCTGGCATTTAGATCCATCGAAGAAGAGGGTCATTTGATACGACTCTTCCCCGAGTGAAAGAGTGGCGATGAGTTCGTCGGGGAATGTAAAATTGGTAAATTGTTCCCCAGGTAAAGGGGCTTCCGCAAGTTGGTCTGCGATGGTTTGTCCTTTGATTGATTTCTGGTGGACGAACTCAAGGTCGAGGTCGGCGAGGAGCATGAGCCATCGGGCGATGCGTTGGTTTAGATGAGGTTTGGCATACATGTAATGGATGGGGTCCGTGTTGGTGATGACGAAAGTTTTGTGATTCAGAAGGTAGTGTCGGAGTTTGGTAGCCACGAATGATAGGGCTAGGCACAACCTTTCTACATGTGTATACCTAGTCTCATAGTCCACCAAAGTACGACTTATATAATAAACGGCTTGTTCTCGATTTTCAGAGTCACGATGTGCAAGCATGGCCCCTACAGCGTGGTCAGTGGCGGAAAGGTAAAGGTAGAAAGGGCGGTCGTCTTGAGGTGGGATAAGCACGGGTGGCTGCAAGAGATAAGTTTTGAGAGCTTCAAAGGCTTGGTGGCACTCTTTGCTCCATTGAAAATCAATGTCCTTCTTAAGGAGGTGATGGAAAGGTTGACATCGATCCGAGAGTTGGGAGATGAAACGTCGGATAGATTGAAGCTTACCTTGTAAACTACGCAATTGTTTGAGATTAGTAGGTGGGGGCATTTCTAGAATAGCTTTGACTTTAGATGGGTCGACCTCAATGCCACGCAAAGAGACGATAAAGCCAAGAAGTTTTCCCGAAAGGACACCAAAGACACATTTCTTTGGTTGAAGGCGGACAGAATATTGTAACAGGTGATCAAAGATAATGGTTAAAACATCGAGATGTTCACTGCGATGTTTAGACTTGCCAAGAAGATCGTCGACGTAATCTTCAAGGATTGTGTGCATAATGTCATGAAAAATGTAGGTCATAGCCCGCTGATAGGTGGCACCAGCATTCTTAAGGCCGAATGGCATTACACGGTAACAGAAGGTTCCCCAAGGAGTTATGAAGGTAGTTTTGTGTTGATCGGCAGGGGCAACCAAAATTTGGTTGTATCCTGAAAAGCCATCCATGAGAGAAAGCATTTCATGACCCGCAGTGAGATCAACAAGTTGATCAATGCTGGTAGGGGGGAAGTCATCCTTAGGGCAAGCGAGGTTAAGATCCCGAAACTGTGCATATCCGAAGTCCCCCCATCGCTTTAGTGACAGTACGATGTTAGAAATCCATTGAGGATAGTCAATAAAAGAATGAAGGAAACAGAAAGGAGTCGTTGAGCTCCTCTTTGACCAAGAGGGCAATGCGTGGATGCATTTTTCTCAATTTCGTTTAATTGGCTTGGAATCGGGTTTCAGTGTAATGTTATGGACAAGCAATGTCGTGGATCAATTCCCGGCATGTCACAACAGAGGACCAAGCGAAAGCTTGGTCATGAGCACGGAGGAAAGTAGTAAAGGTGACTTGTTCTGATGCGTTAAGGGATTGTCCGATCTTCACAATGTGAGGATCCTCCTCCGTGTGGATGTTGATTTCTATAGTAGACTCGTTCAGCATGGTTTGGGTTTCAGATGGTAAGGCTCGTTGAATATAAGAGTCATCCGCGCCAAGGTAAGTGAGGATGGAGCCATCATCCTGGCACTCAACAACGTTAATTGAAGGGGAGTCCTCTTCAATCATGTCTGGATATAGAAGGGGAATAGAAGAGGGGTGCTCATTATCGCGTTGATAAGTGAGGGGACCTAGGAAGATAGCATTTATGAAAAAAAAAAGTTAGGAGGGATAGATTCAGGATCTATCGACTCTGTGGGAGACGAAGGCAAAATGGGTGATGATGGTTTGGTAGGGGTAACGTCATCGTCTTCTAGAAGACAACTGACGAGGTTCCGTCGATGTAAGTGTTTCGGAAATCCGAGACCACTACGATCATTATGTTTGCGTGTGGTGATGGGGATGAGCGTATGTCGGCCTTGTTCATAAAGACCAAAACCAAAGCCTTTCCAAGCACAGCGAGTCAAGAAGGTGAGGGCGAAGCGACGATTTGTCAGGTATTGAAAATCGGATTGGAAGGGAACCACACCAAGAGGAGGTTCAGGGGTAATGGAGGATGCGTCAACACCCCCATACGTTAGGTTGGTGCGGCAATGGGGTGGTCCGTAAGAGATTACCTCCCCCACGCGACGGTCGTAGGTGGGATGTGCATGTAATTGTCCGTACTCCTGCGGGGTAGGGAAAGAACTAACGTTATATAGGCGGTACTCCCCCAGCGTAAGGCGTTGAAAAACATCTACTAAGGGGTCGGAGGTTGGGATGTTAGCTGCGGGAAGGGAAGTGGTTTTTGCGACGGTGGTTTCATCAGTTCAAGGCGTAGGCGCGGTTGAGGTGGATGGTTGAGGTACATTCAAGAGGATGGTTGGGTTGAATGTATGGGTGTCTTGATTGGTATAAGCACATCGTTAGGGCGGTATAACATATGCAGGTTTTAAAGGGGGAGGATCAGCTTTACGTGCAGGACTTCCCTCGTACTCAAATTTTATGCATCTATGTAATGTTGAGGGAACGCATCCCATAGCCCGGATCCAAGGACGACCCAGCAATATATTATATTGGAACTCTCCCTCAAGGACATAGAAGAGTTCGGGTAAAGTACGTGGTCCTACCCGAATGTTGAGGATCACGGTGCCTAAGGTAGAGGTAATAGCATCATTGAATGATCGCAACATGATGGGGTGGGCACACATGCAACTGGAAGGGATATTCATTTGTTGGAAGGCTTTTGAAGAGATGATGTTTAGGCTAGCGCCCCCGTCAATCATAACACGACGTACCCGAATGTCCCGAACGTACGCTGAGATAAAAAGAGCAGGGTCAGGATCTTCGGTACCAAAGTCGATAATTTCATCTTCAGAGAAACTGACTGCAGCAGCTTGTGGTACAGAGACGGAAGTGGTTGGGGCGGTGGGTTGTTTGGTGAGAGAGGCAACGTGATTGGGTGTCAGAATGGAGGCAACGGGAAGGGTTTCATTAGGTAAGACCTCGATCCCCTGAAGAATTTCAACGAGAGCTTGTCGATGAGATTCAGAAGTCTGAATGAGATCATATAGTGTCATTTTTACGGGTGATTGGTGAAGCTGTTTAATCATGGCTCGATGGGCAGCTCCATTAGAGATGGGGTAAGCGGGTCCACGAATAACCACTTTGGGTGGTGGTGCAATCGGGATGTTGGATGGAGAAGGAGAGGACGCAGGTGTGCTTTCTTTCGCTTTCTCATTGTTTTTCTGCGCTCGAGTAGCAACACTAATCATATTAATCTCATAGACCGGAGATGAAGAAGATGATTGGGATAAATCATGGTCTTCAAGAGGTGGGGTTGTAATAATGACAGATCTTGGTGAGGCGGGGACAGATGGTATAGGAGAGGGAATGGAAACTAAAGGTCTCTCCCTTCGTAAGTTGTCTTTCTTAACCTTTCTATCTGGGAGAGGTGACTGACGAAGGATGGTTTTTAAAGCTTTGCATCCCTCCACATCATGTCCTGGTGTGCGGTGATAAGCGCAGATCTTAGACTCATCATAACCTATAGGTCGAGGTTTAGACGGGTCATAAGGTCTAAGTGGGGGTAGGGAAATGGTCGCATTCTCTACTAACATAGCAAGGATTTTGGCGTAAGATCCTTTGAGTGGGTCAAAATCAGAAGAGGATGAGGGTATTGATTGCATGGGTTTTGGTAATGTTTGGGCGTGGTTGGTTCGTATGGGTGGTGGTTTAGCCGAGGGGTGTTGATACGTGTTTTTCACTAAACGTGGTTTCTTTGGTGCAGAAGCTATATTGGATGATGAGGCCACAGATGGTGTGGTATCAGAAAACAACCACGGGGAAATAGGAGTGACCGAAAACAAATCTTTTGATGATGGAATTTGTTTAGGGTTGATAGGTGGACAGGATACGCGGAGTGACGGTGTTGCTATACCCTGGGATCTCTGTATGTGTGCAGAAGGCGTAGGTCGCTTTAAAGGAAACGCAGGAGGTATGATATATTGATGTAGGGTAGAGGGATGGGGTCCCAATATGGAAGGTAGGTGTGACGATGATGGTTTTAGTTGTGATAGAGGCATAGGTTGAGGAGATTGAGTCTGTCTCTTAATGGGGTGGACGGCTTTATTTTTAGATAAATCAAGCCGCTTAGGTGGGTGTGTTAGACTGGGTATGGGTAAGGTCCCAAGCGTAGGGGAAGATTTGGCTAAGTTAATAGAAGTGGACGGGGCATTTGGTAGAGGTGAGAGGGGTGAAGGTGAGAACATGGGCATTTTAAGCTTCTGTAAACACTTCGGGTATATGGTGGAGGCCTCAGGATCGGTCATTTGCATTTGAGTAGAATATGGCGTACTCAAACGTTCCCATAGGGCCTGTCTATCTTCTGTGGAATGACAGTCCTCACGTGTGAATGTGAACTTTTGTACGGAAGAAAGGTGGGTTGTGATTCCGGTCCACTGTGGGTGTGATACAGGGGGTAAACGAGGCACTGTATCAATAGATGTCAAGAGGTCGACCGGTTGTTGAAAAGATTTAGGTGATGAAGGACTAATAGGCAGGAGGGCATGTTCGAGAGGATCCGTCATGGTTAAAGAATTTGGTGATGTCGGTGCAAGAGATTCCTCATCTAAGGATGTCAAAAGGAGTGGCGTACCTTCCTCTTGTGCAGCAAGAGGGGTAGAAGGGGAAATCTGGGAAATAGATAGGTTAGATAACATCCGTTCGCAATCTTGTAGGGATGTGGTATAAGAAGACTCATCGATGGGAAGAGAAGTCTGGGCAGTTAACTCCTTTATGGGTAAAGGAATGATTTCGCTTTGGTTCGATGGAGGTAAAGGAGGTTCGGGCTCCTGTGTTAGTGAAGAGGCTTGATTCAAAATTTTCTCGATAGAGGCTTTGGGCTGGGTATCAAAGACTGCATGGATCTCATGAACACTCTCCTCGGCTAAGATATCCTGGTTTACGTTGCTGTTGGAAGAGTGATTCGGGAATGGTTTGTTAAAGATTTTCAAATTTTGGTTGGCAGGGGCATTAGGATTATCGAGGGTTATATCCCCTGCGTCAACCATTTCCTGCACTATGTTTTTCAACATCTTGCAGTTTTCATGACTATGTCCTTTTACGCGGTGAAAGTTACAGAAGTCATTTTCTTTGTACCAGGAAGGTATGGCGCGAGTGGAATCAAACCCGGAATGAGGTTTAACAGGAGGTAATGTAATGGCTCCTGCTTTGAGCAATTTTTCCAATATCACACCATATGTTTCTCCCAAGGGAGTGTAGTTGATGGGCTCGGCTTTGTACTTATAGGTGGTTTTTGGTGGAGTATTGGACGGCGCTTGAGATTTGACCATCACCGCGTGGACAGCTCCTTTTGATTTAGAAGAAGTGGACGCGTGAGGAGTGGTGGTATTTGGTTTATTGGTAGAATCAGGAGTTCGGAAATTGGGGTTTTTGTTGCGCAACCGCAATTTCTCTTCTTCTAAGGCTCGAATTTCTAGTTTCCGAGCCATGGTAAAGGCTTCATCGAATGTACGGAAAGTTTGAATTTGGAGGGTAGGGGAGATGTGCTTAGCGCAAGCCCGCGTAAACAGTTCGATAAGTTCGGTTTGAGGCAAGGCATACGTAAGTTGGTTGATAAGGCCCCGCCATCGTCCAACGAAATCTGCGATAGATTCGTCCTCAAATTGTCGGATGGCATAGAGGTCGGTGATAGATACTTTCTTGGCAATGTTAATGGAGAAATGATCCAAGAAAGATTGGGCTAGTTGGTTAAAAGAGAAGATTGAGTGCTGGGTTAAAGCACTGTACCACTCCAAGGCAGGTCCTGATAAGGACATGGGAAAGGTGCGGAGTAACAAGGCATCATCATGGGCAATCAAATAACAAGCATGTCTAAATGATCGCAAGTGTTGTTGAGGGTCCTCTTTACTGTTAAAACGGGTAAATTTTGGTAACTCCCATTGAGGAGGATATGAATGAAGGGGGACAGAAGGGTGAATGGGCTCCCGACAAACTTGCTCGTATGTCAAGGCGCTACGACTTCCTGAAACAGAAGCCTCCAGGTTTTGCATTTTGTCCATCATTTGTTTAATTAGATCAGTAGTTGGATGAGATGATGGTGTGGTTGTGGTAAACGGAGGCAAATTGGGCCAAGGACCACCGCTAGACCCTGGTGGGGTTAAGTGTTGATAAGGTGTGGAGGATGAATATGTTGAGGCAACCGAATAGGGATGTCCCATATAGGATGTTGAGGTCACTGGATACGTGTATGGGAATGAAAAGGTAGGCGGAGCTTGAGAAGGAAAGCTCGTGTGGATAGGTGGCAGAGAGCAAGTCATGAACGGAGCAGTCTGCAAGAGAGATGAGGTAGGGGCAGTCGGCGGTAATGATATGTGGGGTCCGAGGTTAACCAACGGAAAGCCAATCTGAGTCGTATGAACCTCTGAAGCCGTCGGATTGGGAGACGGGGCTAGAGATGCAGGAAGCAAGGCGGTATTATCAGGCGGAGTGGGAGCTAAATGAGCAGCTATACTAATAGGCATACCCACAAGGAGCTGACCATCAGGCGTACGGTCATGGGTATGAGACAAATAGTATTGTACAGCACTAGGATTAGCATCTAGAAATTTGGCAAAGTCCTTATCTCCCACAGGAATTTTAGGAACCTCGCTGGTATCCGTAGGATTCCCCACAGAATGTGAAGGGGGTGATTCAGGCAAAGAAACAGAGCAAGCATGTGAAACCATGGCGGCGGCTTGCTTTCGAGTGATAACAACCATGGACAGGAGTTCACAGTAGGGTTTCAATCTGTCAGGAATAGAAACAAACTCAGACTGGTAAAATTGGTAGGTAGGTTGGTTTGGTTTGTCAGGAATTGGAAAAGAGAGTAACCGATATCGGTCTAGTAACCGATGTCGGTTACACTATAGCCGACGTCGGTCAGGTAACCGATGTCGGTGTAAGAAGTCTGGGCTAACAAGATATAAAAAGGCTGCTAATTTGATTTTTAACAACGTTTAGTATACTTGTCCAATTATTGATCACAGAAGACAGAGTATGAGAAAGAAAACAGAACTAAAAACAAGCAAGATGCACACACAAATCCAGAGATTAACCCTAGGGTTAATTTTAATTATCGTGGGCTTATGCCTTTAGACGTAGAATGATGTCAGAATCCTAAACAAGAGACTTAGGGGAAATGTCAAGTTGTTTTGGCTTATAAGGTTACCTCAATCACGGAGGAATACCGCGGAAAAGGGGGATGTTTGAGCTGTTGTGTTAATTGTGAAGTGATTCGGTATGTGTTGTGCAGTGAATGTAAGATTAATTTCCTGTCAATACCGTGGATATCACCCCCACGTGTACGACCTGTTACTTAATCTACGTTCACTAGAATTGAAAAACAACAAGCAGGAATGCAATGCACGTGTTTTAAACCCAAATCGAAAATTATGTTCGATGAAGCAAGAGAGATGACTTTCACTAATGCGAAACTAGGAAAGCAAGACAAATTCTTTACGAAATATATAACAAAAACAGCAACAACAAGTATGCTTCCTAAAATGAAAATAAGCAAGAGAAACAGAAACCCAAAATGGGTCCCACCGGGCGTGCCAAAATGTTTCACTCGGAATGTTTCGTTCCTTTTAGAAACAGATAAGGGTTGGGGCTAGGAGGAATACCTGTAGAATGTCGAGATGGTGTGCGCGTACCGTAGAGAAAGATCAGGCTGACTGCGAAGAACTCCTTTTTGTCTTGGAAGGACTACCTGCAAAATAAGAACACAAGACCACAAGATTTTAATTAGATAATAAATGAGGAAACTGCCTTGGGCCCAGGAAATATAAAACTTCCTTTCGAAGGTGGTCAGTTCCCCTGCTAATATGAATTAACACAAAAGACTATAAGATATTAATTAAATTGCTTTGTTGAACTGGGTAGGGGAAAGGCTGGTTATTGGTTATAGTCAGTATAACCGATGCCGGTTACTGATAACCGATGGCGGTTACTGATGACCGATATCGGTAGAGTCTAGGATCTGAAGGTTAGTTGTTTTGTGGGGTGGTGGTGTTATTTGGTAGTTGTGTTATTTGTAGGGCTGTATATAGGTGATATTAGGAAATAGGGTGATGAGAGGTAGATGAATGATAGTTAGATGCAATGATACGTTGGGTAGTGGATCCAAGAATGGATTTGTGGGGACATATGATTTAAAAAGTCGAAGAAATGTTATTAAAGAGGACATGCAAGAAGTAACTTACTGATTATTCGCGGAGATGCAGGTCCAAGAGCTCTGATGGCAAAGGCAGAACTGAGGTAGGATGGTCTGGCACACAGCAGATCAAATCAGCTGAGTATCACAGGGCTCTGGTATCCAGTTGCAGTCCTTGGCTTACTCTCCTTGTCTCTTCACTTGTCTCTGCTCGGTCAAGTGAAGATCTGGACTCTCTTGATCACTCCCAAATGATCTCTGTTGATTCAAAAATCCTTCGACCTTGATCCAAAAATGAAATTCCGATCCTTTGTTTTTGGTTTGGGGAGGCCATTTACAGGGAACCGATGGCGGTTACGTAACCGACGGCGGTCGAGTAGGAACCGGCATCGGTAAGGAAAAAGTAGGCTATTTTTAGTAAAATAGCCCACCTTCCCCGCTAAGAGATTTTCTCCCGAGAGATTAGTCATGGGCTTGGTCAAGTGACTAGAAGGTCGGTTTTGGGTGCGAGAAAGGGGTCATTAGTCATGGGTGTAGGTATAGACCAAGTTTTAGGTCTTAATTAGGTTAGTTTAGGATTAGGGCTAGGTCATGATGAGGTGGCAAAATGAGGTGGTAGGTGAGGTGATGGGGATTTATCAATTACAAGGTAAATCCATCCTTTGATAAATCTAAAAGCAATGTCTCATATTAAGCAATGTTATTTGTACACTCAAACTTTAGTTTGAATGAAAAATTAAAATTCTCTTGACTTGGAGATACAAGAAAAACCCCATCAATGTTCCCCATATTTTAGAAATATCCATCAAGCACCTAAATCGGACGGACACCAATCTGTTCTAGGCATTTACTCGAGAAATATAGTGTTCCTTAAAGTCCGCATAACCAACAAAATTATTGACATATACATCTGTAGATAATACATCATAAGAAGCAATGTTTGGATCTTCAATTAGAAGTAACATCTTCTTCTCCCCATACAACATGACCAAATTTCCCTCTACTAGTATGGTGGCATATGACATATCTAATTGCACACTTCCACCAACACTGGCTGCCCATTTCCTTAACAACAACATACCCTATTTAGTAGGGTTGTCCACAATAACTACATTCATGGTCAAGTACTTACCAGGGTAAGATACTAATTTTACTACCAAACCATTGACATATCCAATTACTAGTACCTATTTAGAATCTATAGCGGTGTACTTCCTAAAGTTTGTTGTTACTTTGATGTTTCACTCATTCATCGCTTCAAGTGGCATCACATTACATGAAGCCCCTAAATCAAACATGCAATTATGAACAAGTTTGTCTTTAATAATCAAAGTAGTATAGAAGGGATCAACATCAAGTTGAGAATCAACAAGGGCAGTGCAAAGTATGCTTCAGAGGATTCCCCCAACATTTCTATTGTTTGCAGAACTTCTAATTCTTCAATAACATGAGGTACATCAACACAATTAACATCTTTTCCCAAGGATATCACTTCTTCCTTAAATTCAAAATACTTGAAATCTCTTCTTCTATGTTAAGGGATCCTAAACAACTCAATGATGGGTACAATGACCTTGATTTGACTCAAAATTTGAGCCATGTCACAGGTGGTATACTTGGGTAAATTTTTACTAAGGGGTAGGGTTATTTATTTCACTTGAGGTATAAGCTTCTTCACGGCTTGGGAATGGTTACTAGGTTTTTTAACATTAACTGGGATTTTTGATGACACAACCTTCTTGGGAGGATCCTTTTAGATATTAGTGAGAATTTTAGTTTTCTTTTTTGGGTTGTCACCCTCCTTCTTTGATAACTCTACTTTTGAGATTGTACTACTTTTCCTAAGCAACTATTGCATTCATTAATAATTGTCTATCCTCCTTAGAAGGAATTCCACCGTCATATTTCTTAATAATCAATGATCTCAAATATTCAAAATCATGATTAGGAAAATCAAAATCCTTGACCATATCAATATAAATGTTAGCACTTTGGGAGAGATAGAATTTACCCATTGTATGTAATCCCAAAAACTTTCTACATTTCTTGCACTCAACAATTTAGTTAAAGTAGCTCATATGTGTGAGCTATTAGTGCATTCCATCATACAAACATCACCATAAGAAACACTTTGTCATCAACCTCTTCACCTTGCTCAGGTAGGGTCACATAGGGCATGTGGGAGGAAACATTTATCACATTATTCGATGACATGATCTTCTTCTACAAAGGAAACTATAGTAGTTAATAGATCAGGGACTAAATTATTTTCTCTTAGCGAGTTGTTGTCTATTTCCGATCCCATGGGCCCCTTTCCTCTCTCATCTGATTTGTGATCACCTCTACGATGATTAACAAATATTTTTTTGACCTGAGATTGGTGTTGGCACTGAGAGATATGTCTTATTGCTTTCTCTACTCTGGCAAATTTATAAAAAAACTCCTTGACTTATTTTGCTAGAGTTTTATTTAATTCTTTCATATCAAATCCCTTTCTCATTTGAGGCCTTTCAGATTGATTAATTCCACACCCTTCCTTTTTGGAGGTTTTCCTTTTACCTTGATATTATTTTCTATCTGGACTTCCATGGAAAAATCCTACTTGAAATTCCGGGGTTTTGTCACTTAAATAATACGTTGTTTTTTTGTTAAAGGCATCTAAATACTTTATTAGGCAAGATTGATCACTTGGTCTCAATATTATAGGAATTCTATTTAAGGTTTTTTTGAATCTAGAAATGAAATCTAGGACAAAGTCATTAGGATTAGTCTTAATGCTCTCAACATCTGAGAGAAGGAACCTTGGATCATTCTTATCCCCATATTGCAATTTGAAGGCATTTTTCATTTCTACCCATGAATCAATAGAATTTTCTGGCAAAGCTTTATACCAATCATGGGCATCCTCCTCCAGAGTATGAATAAACAACTTCACATATACATCCTCATGCTCAATCTCAAAGTCTTCCATAATATTAGTAAATAGCCTGAGGTTTTGGTCACCACTGATGGCATTATTCCCTTGAAATTTTGCAATCTATTCCTTGCATCATTAGGGACTGCATTGGGATAACCCACCATACCCATGAAATCTATAGGTCTATATACATTAACAACAAATGGGGGTATAGGAGGTGGGAGTTCCATATTATTTTGAGGAGGTGTCTGAATATGAGGATTAAAACGGTATGGGACTTGAAGTATTTGAGGAAATGGGGTATGATTCTCAAAATACTAATCCTTTAATGGTTTGGTTTCACAGAACACTCTATTTCTTCTTAATGATAAAAGAGGAAGATGAGTAACACCTATTGTTAGTTAAAAATCACAGCACCCCTGAATTTCCTCGAATTTGAGTGGGGTATCGGGTGTGATTGCATAACATGGATATTTCCCAAAAGTGTGGGACATTGCGAATCAAGGAAGCTCTCTAGATGAAGGTTGACTTTTATTCCTCTATTTAGGTGCACACGTTCAGATTGCAGAGGGTCTATCCTAAATCCTATTGTAATTTTCCAAGGAGACAAATTTAAGGGGATGCAAGAATTAAAACCTAATCTAACAAAGGTGTAGTGCCCACTTTCCTTGGACACTATTCAGATACTGATCCTGACACTATTGGTCACATTTTGGATATTATTATGTTTTGATGTAGTATGATGTATTAGGGATTATTATGGACATTATTATGTTTTTATTAGTATGATGGTTAGATGTTAGATCCTGGATTAATATTGATCCGGATTGAAGTTTTTCTTGAGGATCATCGAGACATTTTTATTGTTATGTGGATGATGATATACTAGTTGACATGGACGGAGTTATTGATGTTAATTTTAGACATGTGACATTGATTATTATGAATAGCTCTAGTATATAACTCTATTGGATGATGTTATAGTTACAAATTGAATTTTAATGATAAATATTGAATCTTGATATTGTTGTGATTTGGATCTAATGTTTATATATCATTTAGATGTTACGATATGGCCACGAGGCCGAAGGAGGTATTTTGCATTTTGCGAGTTAAAATCACAACAATGTTGGGGGATTGGAGACTAACCATGTTGTAATTCAGTGTGAAATCAACAAGGTCACCATGGCAATTGTGTTTGATTGTGTGTTTAGTTAGGATTTCCCATGGGGGGATTTCCATTATTGTGACCATAGGGGCATATGTGTGTTTTTATTATGTGTTTCCTTTTAATTATTGTTGTGTGTATTTTATTTGTAATGTGCTTTTTTTTAATTCTTTAAAAGTGATAGTATGATGTGAGAGTCATATAGTTAAAATTAAATTAAATTAAATAGGATGTGGAAGGTGAAATTAAATGTTATTGTCTTGGTTGAAAATGAAATTTATTTATATATTTTATAACCATATGGTAATTAAATATATGGTTGTGTCTAAAGTTTGTAAAAAAATAAATGTCATTAAAATAAATGCATTTTAAAAGAGTGTGTAAGTTACCAAGTATGGGTTGTGTAAGTGAAGTGATAGATTGTGTAAGAGGTTGTAAGGCTGATTTTGGAAGGTCAAACACTCCTTCCTCTTTGAAATTCGAATTTGAACTTGGAGGACAAATTTGGAGGCTTGTGGGACAAGTTAAACTTGTCCCACACCTCTCAAAATCCTCCACCAACCATGCCTATTAATTTGGAGTCAAAATCAGATTATTTTATTGCATTTTGACATGTTTTTGTGTAATTATTGATTGCACTTGTCTTACAAAATTTAAATGCATTTCTTTTGGGGTATGGGCTACATTGTGTATGTAAGTAATTTTGTCATTTTCATTTATTTTTCCTTGATGTTGAATGCTCTTGGGATGAGGAACAATGATGTGGCATCCCACTTGGAATCCACATCATCCTCTCCCTCCATCTCCTTTAAAAATTAAAATTTCCTCTCATTTGAGGTTGTTGAAAGTTGGAGATTACACTCTTGGGTCAAATTTCTCTTTGCATTTTGGAGCTTTCTTGGTGGAAGAAGAGGATTTGATTGTGCATACATTTACCTTGCTGATTTGGGACTGGGTTTTGATGTAATAAAGACTGTTGTTTTGGAAGCAAGTCTCCATCATGGAGAGGTAGGCTCTCACTTTTTAATATTGCTGTTGTTTCCTCTTTTAGCATGAAATTTGAATGTATTTGTGTTTGCAATTCTTAGAGGGATGGGTAGAATTCTTAGGGCATGGTGTGGAGAGAAGACTATGAGGTTTATCAGAGGAGGGATAAGGGATTTACCATTGGCACTTGTCTTGTGGAGGGAGTGTTGGTTGGGATCCACCTAGGGAAAATAATATGCTTGCATTTCTTACTTTGGGGAGGTATAAGGGATAAATTTGGAGGAGGGATAAGGAGGGGTTGAGGAGGGATAAGGTTTATGGGATGGTTATGTTTTGGTGGTTTGTTTGAGGTGGAAGCCCAATTTCAACATGGGAGGCAAAAGGAGACCTCCATAGTTCTTGCTCTTGCTTGACTTGCTTGCTTGGAGAAGGAGCCTTTGTTTTGATTGGAATTGTTGTTGTAGTTGACAACTACATCTTTTTGTTTGTGCATTTCCTTGTGCAGGTGAATGTATGTTATATGTGAAAGAAGTTATGTTGCCATGTGTTGTTTTATCATGCTCCATTCCAATATGGTTGGGGCTCGGGGGCCAATGGGGAAAGATGGATTCTCTTTTCCCATTGGATGTCTTGGTTGGGTGGAGAGTGTTGTCTTTCCCCCTTCCTTGTTGTGATTCAAATTGCAAGAATGAAGAAATCAACAAGCTGCTGTTTGGAGAAAGAAGAATACAGTTTGACAGTCATTCATTTGAGCAGTTTTAATGTAACCCAACCCACCTCAAGTGGATGAATGTAATTGATATAGATATGTGAGATTTTTACCTTGTTATTGAAAGATGTAATCAAATTTGAGGAATGTAAAGAAGAATTGTAATTCTGTTTTACTTGTAAAGATATGAAATTGAAATGATATACTTGTATCCTTTTAGAAATTGAAAATGGAAAATTTAATCAACTGGAAGGGAGTTAAATTGTAATGTGTTTTTGAAATCAATGAAAGAATCATGTTCCTTGTCAATTGCATTGTTGTATTGTAAATTTTAAGGACTGTTATATCATGCAAATGTTGTTTTAGAAGAGAGAGTACGTATAAAGGAAACTGACAGAAATTAGATACTTTGAATTAAGTCTTAGAATTGAAATCCACTTTACATTTTGAATGTAAGTGTGTGTTGAATCAATTTGATGACTGAGAGAGGAAATTGGTATGTTTTCCCTTAATTGAAATCTGCATATTAAATTGTAAACTCATGCAAGAAATAACTCTGTTTTAAATTGTAACTCTGGCTTTTAAAAAAATAAATAAATAATGCAACTGATGTACAATTTAGAGTTATGACTAAAATTAAGGAATGAGACAATGAAATTAAGATGTACTAATGTATAAGAAACCTTGTGGCACTCAACAATTAAAATGAACAACAAGATCCCCTTCAAAACTAGAAATTATACTTGCGTAATTTGAATTCTGTCAAAAGATGTAAAAATGAAAATGGGAAAGCAATCAATGAATTGAATCTTGGAAACAATCTTAAACTCATCCTAGACCATCCCTTCATGTTCTGGTTGCATGCTGAGGAGAAAAGAAATCAAATTGAACAAAACTTAAAAGTTATAAAAATTGCCAGTCTTAAATTACAAACCCTGCAGATCTATTTCTTAAAATTTACCCTCAAAACATTATCAAATTCTAAAATTTATGATTTCTATGCAAAGAGGACTCGAGAGATTTCGAAAAGTCTAATTTTACCAAAAATGGAGCTTCCTATCAAAAGTTATGGCCATTTGAAGTTTTACTTCAAAATGGCCATCCCAAACCAAAAATGAAATAATTCGACCTTAGAAAAATTTAAATTTTGAACTTTGGAAAAATTTCCTAAAAATTTCCGTGGCCCCACCACCCTCTCATCCTATCAGAAGTTTCCACGTGGCACCTTGGAGGGGTAGGCCATTATTAAAAACTTAACTTTTTGAAAATTTTGCCTTGGGAAAATTTTCACAAATTTCCCCACAACCCGCATCCCCAACCAATCACGTGCTAACACGTGGCGGGGGTGTGCGTGGATCAAAATGGAAAACTTAACCCTTTTTCCCTTTTGGAAAAATTTCTCTTTTTCCTCCGCTGGCCGCGGCGAATCACAAAGTGCCACGTGGCCATTTGAGCAAGTGCGGAGGCATGGAGGAAAATTTTCCTTTGGAAAATTGAGACTTTGGTTTTGGGAAAAATTTCAAATGTTTCCCCACGACCCACCTGCCTGAACAAATCACATGATGACATGTGGTGTTTTGGAAAATTTTCCCCTAAAACTCCACTCGGCCATAACTTAAGTTTTACGAGTTAGGAGGACTTCTTTATATGGTTGGAAAGGTGAGGAAATTTCCTATCCAATGAGCCTAGTTTAGGAAAGTTTTGATAATTCTAAGTGTGTGAAAATAATAGTTAAATTTCAGGGCTTGATAGAGAGCATGCACAGCGATAAATTTCTCCCGAACCTTAGTAAAACTTATAACCCCAAATTGGAACCTTGCAAACTTGTTATAAGATAAAAATGAAAATCTTGTGTTTGGTTAATCAGAATCTATTCCGGAACCTATTGGTTTCAAACTAGTATCTTGCTACTTGTTTGTAAACCCTTCTTACAAAAAAAAATATTCCATAATTTTCCTAGTTTGTTTCTTGGTCTCAAGTGGTAGTTGAAGCGGACATTACACTTGGTATCAGAGTAGTGGTTCAAAAGCTTGGACCATTGGGCACACTAGAAACATTGAGACTTGAAACCTAAAACTAGCAAATTGATAATCTAGAAAACAAAACAAATTGAAAAAATGAACATGTTAGTAAACTTAGAAAACTGAAGAAAACTCAAGGTAATGAACTAACTCCCACTCTGGTCTATGTAGGGAGCTCAGACGGAGTAGGAGGAACATTCACAGAGGCTCAGAGTCACCGCCACCACCACCTCCACCACCGCCACCACCACCACCTAGACCAGGGTTTAGCAGCTATCCTACCACATATTTTATAGACCCTCCAGGATGTTAATGCCACCTTACGTGGAGGATCAGTAGGAGGGCACTCAGGCAGACAGGATAGAGATACTTCCATTAAGGGACATGCACCTCCTCCACATGGTGAGGAGGATGGAGGAGAGAATTTTCATGCAGAGTCAGTTAGAGTAGATTCAACACCGGTTAGAGTAGATTCAACACCTAGGAGGTAGGGTGACAGAGTTCTGGAGCATAGAGAGAGGTCTCAGAGCCCTAGGCTTAGGGATGAGCTTATAGAGAGGCCCAGAGGCCGTCAGACCACAACTGTGGATCATATCAGGGAGATCCTAAAGCTTAGGCCCTCACATTATTCAGGTGACATAGGTGGTTTCTAGGCAGAGGCCTGGCTAGTTAGCTTGAGCATTGCTTTAAGCTTTGTCCTTGTTCTAGCAACACGAAAGCTCATGTTACGATTCATCTACTAAAGGACGGAGCTGGAGTATGGTGGAGGAAAGAGGAGCAGAAGCTCCATATAGATTCAGAGACAATCACTTGGGAGCTGTTTGAGGAGAGATTCAGGAGTAGATACTTGCCACGGAGATTCATACAGCAAAGGATCGATGAGTTCCACGACCTTCAACAGGCTTCCCTTACAGTGGCCGAGTATGAGAGTAGGTTCTTGGACCTACTTCAGTATGTTGATTACATGCAGGATGAGTAGGTGCGAGATCCACAGGTTCATCCGAGGCCTTAATATAGACATTGGAGGTGTTGTTCGGATCCACTACCCACAGACATTAGCAGAGGCCGTTGAGAAGGCCTACATTGCAGAGGAGACTCGGGGTAAAACCCAGCAGGCTAGAGACCAAGTTAGGAGCCGTATTCAGCAGTTGCAAGATAGTAGATCAAGGGGGTCAGCTCCTCTTCCTTGTGGTGGTTAGCATTCTTCACAGTCATCTTTCAGGCCACAAAGAAGCAGCAGTAGCAGCGATCCTACCCACCTTTTTGGCCTCCTCAGAGAGTTGATGCACAGAGAGGTCAGAGCATGGGGCCTCCTAGGGGTCCCACCAGGACACAGGGTGGAGCTAGAGCTCAGTCAACAGGAGCTCAACCACAGAGGCCACAACAGACTATGGCTGGATCATCAGGGTCCACAACACCTACCTCTAGGGCACCTTCTAGTGGTGCTGCAGTTTGGAGGGCGTCAGGTGGTTGCTTCAGGTGTGGAGTAGCGGGACACTTTTGGAGAGATTGCCCCCAAAACCCTAAAAAGGGTAAGGCACCCATCTCAGAGCCTATAGTCGGAGACATGGGACGGATTCACAGGATCTACGTAGCGGTTGAGAACTACCAGTCGAGCACCGAGCATGGTCATTGAGACCCCAGGTAGTATCGGAGGTGTTCCTACCTCCATATTGTTTGACTCTGGTTCTTCTGATTCATTTATTGCACCATCCTTAGTAGAGCGATGCAGATGGTAGGTCTGTTAGACAGGGTCATAGTTGGGATGTCGAGATGGCTTTGGGAGCCAAGGTCTCGGTAGACTCCTTAGTAAAGGAGTGTGTTGTTAACTTGGGACCTTTCACCACCACTTCAGATCTCCGCATACTTCCTTTGGGCTCATATGGAGTCATTTTAGGCATGGATTGGTTGTCTACACATAGGGCCAGGATGGATTGTTATCATAAGAATATATCTTGTGTAGATGATCTTGGAGTTGAGTCGGTGATTTCTGGGGTCAGGAGACCTATTTCTATTCGCACTATCTCTGCTATGTAGCTCAAGCGGTGTGTGCGATGGGGTTGTCAGATGTATGCAGTCATAGTCAGTGACCGAGATAGAGGATGGGTCTAGTGGGCCATTGCTAGATGACCATCCCATTTTGAGAGAGTATACAGATGTTTTTCTAGAGGAGCTACCGGGGATGCCACCCCCACGTGAGATTGATTTCCATATTGATCTTGTTCCAGGAGAAGATCCTATCTCACGAGCTCCTTATCGGATGACCACCCCAGAGCTCTGTGAGCTCAAGTTGCAGCTAGAGGGCCTTCTAGAGAAAGGCCTTATCCATCCTAGTGTATCCCCTTGGGGTGCACCGGTTATATTTGTTAAGAAGAAGGATGGATCCTTGCGGTTGTGCATAGACTATCGCCAGCTGAATAAGGTAAAGATCAAGAATCATTATCCCCTGCCATGCATTGATGACTTTTTTGATCAAATGAAAGGAGCCATGGTGTTCTCTAAGATTGATCTCAAGTCTGGGTACCATCAGTGGAGGATTACAGAGATAGACATCCATAAGACTGCTTTTCATACGAGGTATGGGCACTATGAGTTCACAGTGGTGCCTTTTGGTTTGACGAATGCCCCCGCTATGTTTATGAGTGTGATGAATGGGGTATTCAGGACCTTTCTAGACTGCTTTGTGCTCATCTTTCTTAATGACATTCTGATTTACTCACGTACGCGTGAGGAGCATGAGGGGCACCTTCGACAAGTTCTTTAGTGTCTTCGTGAGCAGCAGCTTTTTGGGAACTTGGAGAAGTGTGCTTTCTTTCAGTCAGAGATTCAATACTTGGGTCATATCATCTCAGGTGAAGGTATCACAGTTGATCCTTCCAAGATTAGAGCCATTATGGATTGGCCAGTACCCACTACAGTGACAGAGGTGCGCAGCTTCATGGGGTTAGCAGGGTATTACAAGAGATTTGTGCAGGACTTCTCGATAGCACACCCCATCACTTCCCTTCAGCGGAAAGGGAAGAAATTTGTTTGGTTAGACAGGTGTGAGAAAGCCTTTAGGACACTAAAGGAATATCTCACTACAGCACCCATTCTTGTAGTGCCAGATCCACATGGTGAGTTCTTTGTATGCACAGATGCTTCGTTGGCAGGCCTTGGAGGTGTTCTTATGCATGAGGGTAGAGTTGTAGGTTTTAATCTCGCAAACTCAAGGATCACGAGCTTAATTATCCCACCCATGATCTTGAGCTTGGCGTTTGTGCATGCTTTAGTTTGATGGAGACACTTTCTTCTTGGTCAGAGATTCACACTCAGGACAGATCATTTGAGTCTTCACCACCTTTTCATGCAGCCCAATCTAAACGCTCGTCAGAGACGTTGGATGGAGTTGCTTTGTGAGTACGACATGGAGATAGAGCATGTGAAGGGGAAGGAGAATGTGGTTGCAGATGCTCTCAGCAGATGGAGGCATTTGAGCATGGCTACTTCAGTGAGCACAGATTTACGGAGCAGGATCCTTCAGCTTCCTCTTGA
Source organism: Taxus wallichiana var. yunnanensis (assembly GCA_018340775.1). Taxonomy (NCBI): domain Eukaryota; kingdom Viridiplantae; phylum Streptophyta; class Pinopsida; order Cupressales; family Taxaceae; genus Taxus; species Taxus wallichiana. The sequence goes on from CM031241.1 coordinate 390,837,930, forward strand.
TAGTTTCTACATTGCAGCCCGAGCAGAGATTGAGTCCCAGAGACCCCTTGAGGGGAAATTTGATGGTTTCTCACTAGAGGTAGATGGTCTTCTCAGGCACAGAGGTCGGATTTATGTTCCTAGGGATGGAGACTTGAGGCAGGACATCTTGACAGAGGCACATCGTGCACCCTATTCAGCCCATCCTGGGGTGAAGAAGATGCACGCCACCTTGAGACAGTTATATCACTGGAGAGGTCTTCACAGGATGTGGCTCGGCTTTTGTGTCACATTTTTAGAGTGCGAGAGAAAGTGAAGGCCGAGCATCAGCATCCAGCTGGCCTTCTCTATCCTCATGCTATACTAGAGTGGAAATGGGACACCATTTCCATGGATTTCATTGTTGGGTTACCAATGTCGAGATATCATCACGACGCCATCATGGTCACGGTTGATAAATTGACAAAAGTAGCTCACTTTTCACCGGTAAAGACCACCTATAAAGCTAGTGCGGTGGCATGTGTTTACTTGGATGAGATTGTCAGGTTACACGGGATTCCGTGAAAGATCATTTGTGACCACGATCCTTTATACACTTCCCATTTCTGGACTACCATGCAGTATGTTCTCGGGACGAAGATTAACTTTAGCATAGCCTATCACCTAGAGATAGATGGATAGACTGAGAGGGTGAATCAGATTTTGGAGGACATGCTCAGGATGTACGTGATGGATCAGCAGTCTAAGTGGGAGGAGTATCTATACCTTGTGGAGTTTTCCTACAATAATAGTTTCCAGAGTTCTATAGGCATGGCTCCTTTTCAGGCCTTGTATGGTAGGGAGTGCAGGACACCCCTTAGTTGGGATAGGTTGGAGGATAGAGTATCTCTTGGACCAGCTCTCTTACGGACATGGAGCAGTAGGTAGTGTTGATCAGGTAGAGATTGCAGGAGGCACAGGATAGGCAGAAGAAGTACGTTGATCAACATAGAACCGAGCGTAATTTTGATGTGGGCATGAAGGTTTTCCTTCATGTTAGGCCACATAAGAGCCCGATCCGTTATGGAAAAGGTTCTAAGTTATCTCCTCGGTTCGTTGGACCTTTTGAGATCTTGGAGCGTATCGGCCCGTTGGCCTACCGTCTAGCATTGCCACCCAACTTGTCTCGCATACATGATGTGTTTCATGTTTCTGTTCTTAGGAGATATATCACAGATCCTTCTCATGTGCTGGATTGGACATCATTGCAGGTGTAGGATCAGGGATAGTTGATGGTGGAGCCCATCCGTATCATAGATCGCAGGACCCTGGGCCTTCGAGGCAGAGAGATTGATCAGGTACGGGTGCAGTGGGACAAATATGATGAGACTCCACCACTTGGGAGGATGCTACTGCTTTATGAGTACAGTTTCCACATTTGTTCCAATGACTTCCAGGAGGAAGTCGAGTCTAAGGGGAGGGGGATGTAGTGCCCACTTTCCTTGGACACTATTCAGATACTGATCCTGACACTATTGGTCACATTTTGGATATTATTATGTTTTGATGTAGTATGATGTATCAGGGATTATTATGGACATTATTATGTTTTTATTAGTATGATGGTTAGATTTTAGATCCTAGATTAATATAGATTTGGATTCATATGTTTTGCTTGAGGATCATTGAGACATTTTTATTGTTATGTGGATGATGATATACTAGTTGACATGGACAGGTTATTGATGTTAATTTTAGACATGTGACATTGATTATTATGAATATCTCTAGTATAGAAATTTATTGGATGATGATATAGTTCCAAATTGAATTTTAATGATAAATATTGAATCTTGATATTGTTGTGATTTGGATCTAATGTTTATATATCATTTAGATGTTCTGATATGGCCACGAGGCCAAAGGAGGTATTTTGCATTTTGCAGGTTAAAATCACAACAATGTTGGGGGACTGGAGACTAACCATATTGGAATTCAGTGTGAAATCAACAAGGTCACCATGGCAATTGTGTTTGATTGTGTGTTTAGTTAGGATTTCCCATGGGGGATTTCCATTATTGTGACCATAGGGGCATATGTGTGTTTTTATTATGTGTTTCCCTTTTAATTATTGTTGTGTGTATTTTATTTGTAATGTGCTTTTGTTTTAATTATTTAAAAGTGATAGTATGATGTGAGAGTCATATAGTTAAAATTAAATTAAATTAAATAGGATGTGGAAGGTGAAATTAAATGTTATTGTCTTGGTTGAAAATGAAATTTATTTATATATTTTATAGCCATATGGTAATTAAATATATGGTTGTGTCTAAATTTTGTAAAAATAAATGTCATTAAAATAAATGCATTTTAAAAGAGTGTGTAAGTTACCAAGTATGGGTTGTGTAAGTGAAGTGATAGATTGTGTAAGAGGTTGTAAGGCTGATTTTGGAAGGTCAAACACTCCTTCCTCTTTGAAATTGAATTTAAACTTGGAGGACAAATTTGGAGGCTTGTGGGACAAGTTAAACTTGTCCCACACCTCTCAAAATCCTCCACCAACCATGCCTATTAATTTGGAGTCAAAATCAGATTATTTTATTACATTTTGACATGTTTTTGTGTAATTATTGATTGCACTTGTCTTACAAAATTTAAATGCATTTCTTTTGGGGTATGGGCTACATTGTGTATGTAAGTAATTTTGTCATTTTCATTTATTTTTCCTTGATTTTGAATTCTCTTGGGATGAGGAACAATGATGTGGCATCCCACTTGGAATCCACATCATCCTCTCCCTCCATCTCCTTTAAAAATTAAAATTTCCTCTCATTTGAGGTTGTTGAAAGTTGGAGATTACACTCTTGGGTCAAATTTCTCTTTGCATTTTGGAGCTTTTTTGGTGGAAGAAGAGGATTTGATTGTGCATACATTTACCTTTCTGATTTGGGACTGGGTTTTGATGTAATAAAGACTATTGTTTTGGAAGCAAGTCTCTATCATGGAGAGGGAGGCTCTCACCTTTTAATATTGTTGTTGTTTCCTCTTTTAGCATGAAATTTGAATGTATTTGTGTTTGCAATTCTTAAAGGGATGGATAGAATGCTTAGGGCATGGTGTGGAGAGAAGACTATGAGGTTTATCGAGGAGGGATAAGGGATTTACCATTGGCACTTGTCTTGTGGAGGGAGTTTTGGTTGGGATCCACCTAGGGAAAAGAATATGCTTGCATTTCTTACTTTAGGGAGGTATAAGCGATAAATTTTGAGGAGGGATAAGGAGGGGTTGATGAGGGATAAGGTTTATGGGATGGTTATGTTTTGGCGGTTTGTTTTAGGTGGATTCCCAATTTCAACATGGGAGCATAAGTAGACCTCCATAGTTCTTTCTCTTGCTTGGATTGCTTGCTTGGAGAAGGATCCTTTGTTTTGATTGGAATTGTTGTTTTAGTTGAGAACTACATCTTTTTGTTTGTGCATTTCCTTATGCATGTGAATGTATGTTATATGTGAAAGAAGCTATGTTGTCATGTGTTGTTTTATCATGCTCCATTCCAATATGGTTGGGGCTCAAAGGCCAATGGGGAAAGATGGCTTCTCTTTTCCCATTGGATGTCTTGGTTGGGTGGAGAGTGTTGCCTTTCCCCCTTCCATGTTGTGATTCAAATTGCAAGAATGAAGAAATCAGCAAGTTGCTGTTTGGAGAAAGAAGAATACAGTTTGACAGTCATTCCTTTGAGCAGTTTTAATGTAATCCCACCCACCTCAAGTGGATGAATGTAATTGATATAGATTTGTGAGATGTTTACCTTGTTATTGAAAGATGTAATCAAATTTGAGGAATGCAGAGAAGAATTGTAATTCTCTGTTTTACTTGTAAAGAAATGAAATTGAAATGATATACTTGTATCCTTTTGGAAATTGAAAATGGAAAATTCAATCAACTGGAAGGGAGTTAAATTGTAATGTGTTGTTTGAAATCAATGAAAGTATCACGTTCCTTGTCTAATTGCGTTGTTGTGTTGTAAATTTTAAGGACTGTTATATCATGCAAACGTTGTTTTAGAAAAGAGAGTACGTATAAAGGAAAGCGGCGGAAATTAGATACTTTGAATTAAGTATTAGAATTGAAATCCACTTTGCATTTTTAATTTAAGTGTGTGTTGAATCAATTTTATGACTGAGAGAGGAAATTGGTATGTTTTCCCTTAATTGAAATCTACATATTAAATTGTAAACTCATGCAAGAAATAACTCTGTTTTAAATTGTAACTCTGGCTTTTAAAAAATAAATAAATAATGCAACTGATGTACAGTTTAGAGTTATGACTAAAATTAAGGAATGAGACAATGAAATTAAGATGTACTAATGTATAAGAAACCTTGTGGCACTCAGCAATTAAAATGAACAACAAGATCCCCTTCAAAACTAGAAATTATACTTGCATAATTTGAATTCTGTCAAAAGATGTAAAAATGCAAATGGGAAAGAAATCAATGAATTGAATCTTGGAAACAATCTTAAACTCATCCTAGACCATCCCTTCATGTTCTGGTTGCATGCTGAGGAGAAAAGAAATCAAATTGAACAAAACTTAAAAGTTATAAAAATTGCCAGTCTTAAATTACAAACCCTGCAGATCTATTTCTTAAAATTTACCCTCAAAACTTTATCAAATTCTAAAATTGATGATATCTGTGTAAAGAGGACTCTGAGAGCTTTCCGAAAAGTCCAAGTTTACCAAAAATGGAGCTTCCTATCAAAAGTTATGGCCATTTGAAGTTTTACTTTAAAATGGCCATCCCAAACAAAAATGAAATAATTCGACCTTAGAAAAATTTAAATTTTGAACTTTGGAAAAATTTCCTAAAAATTTCTGTGGCCCCATGCCCCTCTCATCCTATCAGAATTTACCACGTGGCACCTTGGAGGGGCAAGCCATTATTAAAAACTTAATTTTTGAAAATTTTGCCTTGGGAAAATTTTCACAAATTTCCTCGCAAACCCGTGGCCCCCAACCAATCACATGCTGACACGTGGTAGGGGGTGCGCAGATAAAAATGGAAAAATTAACCCTTTTTTCCTTTTGAAAAATTTATCTTTTTCCTCCGCCGGCCCGCGGCGAATCACAAAGCGCCAAGTAGCCATTTGAGCAAGTGCAGAGGCATGGAGGAAAATTTTCCTTTGGAAAATTGAGACTATGGTTTTGGGAAAATTTTCAAATGTTTCCCCACGACCCGCCTACCCGAACGAATCATGTGATGACATGTGGCATTTGGGAAAATTTTCCCAATTTTCTCCCTATCCCCGTAGACCTCTAAGGGAAAATTTTCCCCTAAAACTCCGCCCGGCCATAACTTAAGTTTTACAAGGAGTTAGGAGGACTTCTTTATATGGTGGCAATGTGAGGAAATTTCCTATCCAATGAGCCTAGTTTAGGAAAGTTTTGATAATTCTAAGTGTGTGAAAAATATAGTTGAATTTCAGGGCTTGATAGAGAGCATGCCTGGCAATAAATTTCTCCCTGAACCTTAGTAAACTTGTAACCCCCAAATTGGAACCTTGCAAACTTGTTATAAGATAAAAATGGAAATCTTGTGTTTGGTTAATCGAATCTATTCTCGGAACCTATTGGTTTCAAACTAGTATCTTGCTACTTGTTTGTAAACCCTTCCTATAAAAAAATTATTCCATAATTTTCCTAGTTTGTTTCTTGGTCTCAAGTGGTAGTTGAAGCGGGCATTACAAAAGGTGTTGTACTCAAAGGAATGCTGAATATTTTCATTGCCTTTAAACACAAACCATTAAAATGTGAAATAATATCCATGCACAGATGACCAAGATTACAATGAGGGATGAGGAAGAAGCAATAAAACATAAGAGAGGGTTAAAATCATCCACGACCTTATTCTATTGCTCCAAGATTTATTACAATTGCATTACAAGAGCTAAGAGGTAGAAATTACATTACAATTTTGATGGTGGGGTTCGAGACTCTGCAAATTCACCTGTAGAGTAGAGAAAAGGGAGGGCACAAAGCAAGAATGTCCAACCATTTGAAATCACACGTCCTGTATAATATATAGGAAGAATGAGAGAGAAAAGGAGGAAAAAATTGAACCCTGCTCCAACCACCCCTAAAGGAGAATTGAATTCCCCTTCAACAATGATGAGTCTTGCTACAACACCCATGCCCCCATCGTTGTTCCTTGCTAGGCAAGAAAGGAGGCTAATTCTTCATCATGGTGGTAGGTGGGAGACATGACGGCCTTGAAAATGGTAGGCCAAAACATTAATGTTGGAAGGTGGGTAGCAGGTGCCTAGAGCTCTATAAAACATCACGTCCCACTTGATTCCAAGATTCTAATCAAAAGGTATGGCCATTCTAAGGCACTTCAGGTATGGAGTCTATTCGCGCATATCCATGTGGTGGCCCCGCACATCTGAAGGTTTCACCCACTCCTTTACACTCTTAAATTTGTGCTCGACCCACACATGTCATTGTCCGTGGGTCTTCTATTTTTCTTTTATTCTTTTCCTAAGCCCCCTCGATACATTGTCCCCAAACCGAGACACGTGTAGAGTTCGAACATTTTTAGGGACCACTTTGGGATTCACCTCTTAAAAGAGCATCGAAGGGACACATGGCTCCTTCCACTGATTCGCCTTATGCTTAGTTGATTCAATGGTCGGTTCTACCCCCTTAAGACTTCTCGCCACGTGGTGATGCTACACTTGTTTGGGGACCACCTCCGGATTTTAACCTTGAAGATGCACTGAGCTGAAGTGTGGAGGCTTCCTTTGGCCTGTCCCAAGCTCAGAATTTTCAACACTCGGTGTCCCCTTTTTAGACCCTAGACACATGGAGGGTTGGTGCTAGTTCGAGTTCTTTCTTTAGGCTGTGCCTTTGAAATTACGCCAATGAGGCATGTGGCACCTTGCACAACTCTGCTCTATTAGCCGATTTGGGGTTGCTCCTATCTTGGTCCCTAACTACGTGGTGGGTTATCGCTCATTTGAGGACCACCTTTGGATCTAACGTTTAGAGGTATGCCGATGAGACACATGGAGGATTCCTTTGTCTCTTCTTTCCTTAGCTGATTAAATGGTCATCTCTGCCCCCATTTGGACTCCCGACCATGTGGTTAGCCCATGCACACTGGGGACCCCACCCTTGATCCCCCTCTTGAAGTTACGGTGTTGAGACGTGTGGGGGCTTCTATTGACTCTCTTATACTTAGTTGATTCAGGGCCTCAAGTGAACACTACCTTTCTCCATTTTTCTTGTGTTTGACTTAGTCCCTTTTGAGTGGTAGGGCTATATGTCTTACCCAAGACACGTGGGGTGGGGTTCATACATGTTTGGGACCTACCTTTTCGGGTCACACCCTTGAAGTTGTGTCGTTGGGACATGTGGGTCCCCCACATCTCTCGTGACTTTTCAATGACCGATGAGACCATTTTCTGAATCCAACCACGTGGAGGGTTGGTACTTTTTTGAGACCTACCCCTGAATTTTCCTTTTGAAGGAGTATCGATTGGACACGTGGAGGCATCCGCAGACTCTATTCTATTTGGATGATTTAGTGGCTGGTATCACCTACTCTGCCTTGACTCTTGGCCACATGGTGATCTGGTGCTTGTTGGGGACCTTGTTTTGGACTCTACTCTTGGCGATGTGCCATTAAGCCACGTGGCATCCTCTGTGGTTCCTGTGTTTTGCTTGCTCTCGTACTTGGTTTTGGGATCAAAGGTGAGTCCACATGATTGGGCTGACCCTTCTATTTTTCCCATGTAAAGTTATGTTTGACCAATTTTTCTTTAGGGGAAAATTGGGATAACAGTTTGGTGACTCACAGGATCACCTACCTATTAGGTGAATGGATCTGCTACCTTGTTGTCTCCATTGGGCACAGAGTCATGGGTGGTAGCCTTATACTAGTCCTGTTCTTAAAACTTGAATCTGCCACTTGCACTTGGTGACCTTGAACCTACCCCGCTATCCGTACTCTCAATTTCATAAGAAAATATTAAAAATGAGGTTCTGAGAGTAGAAAATTTTCATGTCTTGTTTCTTTTACTTGTTCTTAAAATGGACTCTGTCGACACTAAAATTTTCCTCCGTAATTTCTATTTCATTAATGTATGTATTAGGAATAGGATGTTGTTAAGTGTAATTAGTAGTAGCATCTGATAGAAGATAACGGTCGCTGTCAGTACGGTGCCGCCAATAATGTAGAGTACGGTAACAGTCAAAGTACAATAGGAATGTTGTAAAAAGTAAATATTTGTCGTAAGTGGTCCGGTAATGTTAAAATGTCAAAGTTGGGATAAGTAGAGAAGTAGGGTCTACATGATATTGGTAATAAGGACAAGGAGTGAGGTCATAAATATTTTGTGTATTTTATTTGTAAAAATTCTAAAAATGTGGAACCCATGTGAAATGATAAGGTTTATCTTATCTTAAAAGATAAGCTTACATGTACAGATAAGAGTTAAGGTATGGAATATGATTCGTCAGAGTAGATTTCTTATCCTATCTTAGAGATAAGATGGATAATCCTGGAAGTTCTATAAATAAAGAGGCCACCCCCCTCATTTAGCATAGAAGGAAGTAGTGAGAAATATTGTATGAAGTGTGTAAAGGAAGCCATCAGTTTAAAGGTGTGTTGAAGAAGCCATTAAGAGGTGTAATTGTAAAGTTTCTCCCATAGTATTGGTGGAAGGAAAGTGAAGTCAATAACACTTGAAGTACCTCATGGGTGAGATTGTAACAATTTCATGTTAATATTATAATTTACTTTGATATTTCAGATTTTTCATCATTCCGTCTTATCATAGTCGATGGTATTCTTGTGTTATGTTTGTTGTTTTGTTTCCAGATTACATCCACCAAACTAAAGGTTGTGCATTAGTAAATAATCATAGCACGAGGAGTTCCTGGTGAAGAATTATCATAGTGCCGGATTGGTGATGACATTTTGGTTCCGTTTCCGGGACCATTCCTCGTTGGTGGATTGTCTGGAGAGATATTCCCACTTAGTCAAAAATCAATTGGAGGGTAACCTTGTTTTTACTGTGCATAGTAGTTACCATGGTAAAGTCATTTTTGCTGTGAATAGTAGTTACCATGGTAAAGTCATTTTTTTGTGAATAGTATTTGCCACAAGAAAGTCACTTTTACCATGAATAGTATTTCTAAAGAACTTCATTTTTATTGTGAATAGTGTTTACCACAAGAAAGTCGCTTTTCTTTGCAGTAAGTCAAGTTTTACCATAGTTTACCATGGTCATTTCTATTTTCTATTATAGTGATTTTAATTATTGGTGCACATAAGTCTTGTTGATTGTACTTTTGGGTTGGTATTTCACTGTGGTTACTTTTGAAAATGGGGAAGATTCCTATTTTTTCAGCCCAATCTAATGAAGATGCTTTCTCTTTCATTCAAGAGTTTAAACGATCTTGTATTTGTAATGGCCTTATAAGAAGGGAACAATGGACTGAATTTTTTCCTACCTTTTTGGATGGTTCAACCCTTAGGTGGTTTGAAACACTAGGTGATAATGTGAAAAACTCGTGGGATTTATTAACTGAAAGTTTTCTTGAAGAATTTGGTGAACAACAAAGATATGCAGATCTCATGATCAATACCACAAAGCTAACCCAAGGAGAGAAGGAGAAGATAAGGGATTATCATGCTCGTGTTCTAGAGCTAAGGAGGAAGCTCGATGCCCAGATCCGGAAGGAAGGATTAGCGGATGGGTTGATGAATGGCATGGATAATATCCTATGTAAGCACTTCATTCTTGGGATGAAGCCAGAGATCAGACAATGAGTGAAGTATGACCGCCCAGCTACCATTGAACAAGCAAAGGAGATTGTAAGAAGGCAAGAAGAAAGCATGGAAGAGGAGCCCAAAGAAATTGTTGCTAAAGTAGAACCTACACCAGCACCTTTGCTCCAGAATCCACAACCACTCTCGGTGAGCACAAATCTTTCTCCTAGTACATCTACTGAGTATGAAGATCTGCTCAAAAAGATAGGTCAGTTAACTATTAATCTTCTTCAAGGAAAAGAATTTAGTTCTCAGGGAGGAGATAGAGGTCCAAAAAGAAATATTTCTGAAGTTGTATGTTATGGTTGTTATAAAAAGGGTCATTATAAGTATAATTGTCTAGATAGAGCTTCTACATCTGGTAAAGGAGATAATGATAAAGGAAAAGCACTGTGAATTCTTTTTGATGTAGTAGATAAGAGCAGAAATAATGAAGTAGATGTGTTTGTAATAAAAAAAAGAAAGAAAAAAAGATAATCAAGATGGAAATGATCCTAAGAAGATGAAAGGAGAAACTAGTAAGAAACATAGGAGAAGAAAGTTGGGTGTGCAGGATTTTCTGATTTCACAGGGGCAAGGACCATACTCCATCTTGGAAGATTTGTCCAAAAGGCCTGCAAATATTACATATGGTCAACTCTTGGCTATCTCTTCTGAGAAGAGGTGGGAGATGTGAAGTGGACTCAATGCTCGACGAAGGAAGGAGGTTAAGGTCCCTGTTTTGGAGGCGAGAGGCGGATCCCTATGCTCCACAAGATGAGGTATTATGTAATGGTATTTCAATTCATGATGTCTTAGTTGATGGAGGTGCTGATTAATGTAATGACCGAGTCTCAGTAATGAATATGTTGGGTTTAAAAATTGATCACCCTTCAACACTTATGTTAAGATCATTAAATAAGGGAAAAAATAAACCGAAGGTGTAGTTTCAAATGTGGCAATATTTGTTATGGGTGTTTTATGTGTGGTAGACTTTCAGTGATGAAAAATGGTATCTTATTGCACCCAATGTCTTTGGGAAGACCATGGCTAAGGAGAGTTCATGCAAGAAATACTGAAATGAAGGCTTCATGACACTTGGATGTGGTAGAGAGAGGGTGAAGATAAACGTGATCCTCGACATCATAAGGTAGAACCCGTGGATTCAAGTGATGAAACCGATGATTGGACATCCTTTGATTACTCTAGTACCAAGTGAAGTGGACACCGAAGATGAAGAAAGTGAGGTTGATGTTTGATCATGGATATCCTTCCACCACACCGACTCATGACCCCATAAAATTATCTCGAAGAAGAAGTTGATGATCGTCTCCAACAAATAAAGATTGGTGATGTTGTGATGGAGAGTGAGAAGGAATCCTACCTCCCGGCTCTTCGAAGGTACATACACATATTCACTTTTGATTACAAGGAACTCCGTCAAGTAAGTTGGGTAGAACATTCTATTGAGCTTGTAGATGGTGCTAAGCCTATAAAGAAAATGCCATATAGAATGAATCCTAATTTTTCCAAGACTGTAAAAGAAGAAATAGATAAGTTGCTTGATACAGGATTCATATTTGCTGTGGAGAATTCAGAATGGGTTTCTCCCATTGTGATCTCAATAAAAAAGAATGGGAAGCTACGCATTTGTGTTGATTACAGGAAGCTCAATAAGGCAACAAAGAAGGATCATTACCCTCTTCCATTCTCAGATCAGATCTTAGACGAAGTAGCTGGCCAGGAGTGTTATAGTTTTGCTGATGGATATAGCGGATATAACCAAGTCCGTATAGTGGAGAAAGATCAGCTGAAGACCATGTTCACCACTCCTTGGGGAACGTTTGCTTATAGAGTTATGCCTTTTGGGTTGTGTAATGCTCCAGCAACATTCCAGCGTTTGATGAATAGGGTGTTTGAACCCTACATTGGGACCTTCATCAGAGTATTTCTAGATGATTTTTACATCTATGGGAGCAAGTTGGACCACCTGCACTAGATGGAGACAACATTTCAAAGGTTAGATGAAGCACAAGCCTCGCTAAACCCTAAAAAGTGTGTCTTTGGATGTTCTAAAGGTGTTTTGTTAGGGCATGTTGTATCCAGAGATGGTATTGGTACTCGATCCCGATAAAGTTTCAAAATCAAAGATTTACCATTTCCTATGAATAGAAGTAAGTTGAGATCATTTTTAGGCCATGTGGGTTATTATAGAAGGTTCATCAAGAATTTCTCAAAGATTGCATGACCACTAACCCATTCTTGAAGAATGATGTTAATTATGAACCAGAAATAAGGCACATGAAGCTTTTGGACAATGAAGGAAGCCCCGGTGTCTTCACACTGTTTTAAAGAATCCATATTGGAGCAAGCCATTCATTGTGTATACTGATGCCTCAGATGCAGCACTAGGAATTACTTTGAGCCAAAAGGATGAAAATGGGAATGAACATCCAATTTACTTTGGGAGCAGACAAATGAACAGTGCTGAGGTAAATTATACTGTAATTGAAAAAGAGGCTCTAGCTATCATTTTTGCTGTAAAGAAGTTTAGAAATTACTTGCTAGGGCAGAAATTTATAGTTGTAATAGATCATCAAGCTCTAAAATATATTGTCAATAAGCCTAACCCATCAGGGAGGATAGCAAGATGGATAATTTTGCTACAAGAATTTGAATTTAATATTATAGATAGGCCAGGAAAGAAGCATGTCAATGCAGATGCACTCTCTCGAGCCTATGATGGTTTAGGATCATCTTGTGATGATGATTATTTCCTCGATGCAGCATTGTTATCCCTTGACACAATCCCTAGTGAATACATAGATATTTGGAATTATCTAAATGAATTCAAGTTTCCTGATGGTGTCAATGCAAATACTAAGAGAAAGATTACTCAAGCCAGTCATCCATATTTTATTTTGTATGGAGTATTATTTCGAATAGGACCTGATGGACATTACAAGAGGGCCGTTGGACGTGATCAATGGAAGGAACTGCTAGAAGAATTCCATAATGGCACATGTGGAGGGCACTTCTCTGGATAACTTACAGCAAGAAGGATCTTGGATGCAGGTTATCACTAGCCCACTCTTTTTAAAGATTGTTATAATTATTATAAGACATGTGATATTTTTCAAACACATGGTAACCGTAAGACTTCATCAGCTCCATTATGTCCTATTCTTCCACTTGGTCCCTTTGAAAAGTGGGGAATAGACATTGTAGGTCCACTTCTAACTACCTCACGCCAAAATAAGTATATTGTAGTTGCCACAGATTATTTAACCAAGTGGGTTGAAGCTAGGCCATTGAAAACAACTTCCATGGATGAGGTGGCAAGGTTCATATATGAACGCATTGTCACCAGATTTGGTTGTCCATTAGAAATTGTAACAGATCAAGGAATCCACTTCATTAATGAGGTAGTAGAATCCCTAGTCAATAAATTTTCTATTAAGCACATGAAGGAAACAACATACAAGCCAAGCACAAATGGACAGGTGGAACGAACAAATTTTGTGTTGTGTCAAATTCTAGCAAAAGATGCAGCCTTGCAGGTACATAAGTGGGATAAAAGGATTCATGCAGCATTGTGGGCATATAGGGCAACATCAAAGTCAGCAACAGGATACTCCCCATTTCAGTTGGCCTATGGCATTGATCCAGTTCTTCCTATTGAGTTTGATATTCCCACTGTGAGAGTTATGAAAAATGAAAGGATGGATGAAAGTGATTCAGTAAAAGAAAGGTTGGTACATCTTCATTTGCTAGAGGAAATGAGGGAAATAGCAAAGGATACAAGCCATAAGAAGAAAATGAAGCAAAAGGAATACTTTGATCAAAAGATCCGTTGGTCTCCATTTCATGTGAATGACTTGGTTCTAGTATATGATTCCAGATACAAAAAAAGAAGACAGAGAAAATTTCTTCCAAAATGGATGGGGCCCTACAAAATAGCAGTTGTGCATGAAAATGGTACGTCTTGAATTTGGAGGAATTGGATGGCACTCCCATTATGAAATTGGTCAACCATGACAAGTTGAAGATTTTCAAGCAGCACGAGAATAGTCTACTCGAGGACGGAGTAGAAGCTAGGAAGGTGGAAGATGTTGACACTAAAATTTTCCTTCGTAATTTCTATTTCATTAATGTATGTATTAGGAATAGGATGTTGTTAAGCGTAATTAGTAGTAGCATCGATAGAAGATAACGGTGCCGTCAATGAGCTTCTGCCAATAATGTAGAGTACGGTATGATCAAAGTACAATAGGAATGTTGTAAAAAGTAAATATTTGTCATAAGTGGTCCAGTAATGTTAAAATGTCAAAGTTGGGATAAGTAGAGAAGTAGGGTCTACATGATATTGGTAATAAGGACAAGGAGTGAGGTCATAAATATTTTGTGTATTTTATTTGTAAAAAGTCTAAAAATGTGGAACCCATGTGAAATGATAAGGTTTATCTTATCTTAAAAGATAAGCTTACATGTACGAGATAAGAGTTAAGGTATGGAATATGATTTGTCGAGTGGATTTCTTATCCTATCTTAGAGATAAGATGGATAAGCTCTGGAATTTCTATAAATAAAGAGGCCACCCCCTCATTCAAAGATAGAAGGAAGTAGTGAGAAATATTGTATGAAGTGTGTAAAGGAAGCCATCGGTTTAAAGGTGTGTTGAAGAAGCCATTAAGAGGTGTAATTGTAAAGTTTCTCCCATAGTATTGGTGGAAGGCAAGTGAAGTCAATGACACTTGAAGTACCTCATGGGTGAGATTGTAACAATTTCATGTTAATATTATAATTTACTTTGATATTTCATATTTGTCATCATTCCGTCTTATCATAGTTGAAGGTATTCTTGTGTTATGTTTGTTGTTTTGTTTCCAAATTACATATAGCAAACTAAAGGCTGTGCATTAGTAAATAATCATAGCACGAGGAGTTCGGTGAAGAATTATCATAGTGCCGGATTGGTGATGACACTCCTCGAGACCCGATTTTAGTTTCTCTGTATTTGTTCTATTTTTAAGTTAGTAAGCTGACATTACGAGGTAACTTTGGGTCTCCTTTTTGTAAATTCTAAAGTTCTCTGCATATTAAGTGGAGGTGTATCAAACAAGTACAATGACACAAACCTAGACCAATAAAACCTGTGCTAGAGCACTTAGGGAAATAAAACCTATGCTAATAACAACAATGTGCACAAGCACTTGGAGGAATAGGAAATCCTTGACTAATATGTACAAGGGTGAGAATTCTCCTTCTAGTAGAAATGTTTGAGATAGATCCCATTAACTGGAATCTTCAATTCTTCTCCATCTAAATTAGCTACCCTAAAGGAATTACTACCTTTGCATTCAATGATCATGTATGGACCACTCCATATGGCATCAAACTTGGAATATTTTCTGGCTTTACACAATTTTCATCCCACTTCAGTACCAAGTCTCCAACTTAGAATGTCCTAGCTTTAGCTTCCTTTTCAAAGCTCTTCTTGGTCAATGCTTGATCCTTCTCCATGGTTTGCACTTCATGTTCTCTTGCTTCTTCTAACTCCATCAGCTCTACATACCTGATCTCCATAGGCTCAAACTCAGCCAGTTCAAGTTATTTCATGAGTTCTAATGTTGGAAACTCAAGTGATATAGGTAGAAATGCTTTCTTTCCATATACAAGCTTGAATTGATAGTTTCCTGTAGACATATTGAGGGTGACTCTATATGCGCAAAGAGATGATTTTAGTTTTGTTTTCCAAGTTCTCTGATTCTCATCAAGAGTCCTTCGGATGATTCTCAAAGCAAGTTCTTGTTTGTGGAATTTTCTTGGCCATTACCTTGAGGGTAATAATTTGAAGAGGTGTTGAGATATACACCATTCTTGACATCCCATTCAGTAATTTTTATGCCAAGGAATTCCAATGCATTGTCTAATATGATAGTAGTAGGGGCACCAAACCTAGTGACTATCCCTTCGTAGAAGTCCAAAATGTTGGATTCATTTGCCTCCTTGAGTTCCACCACTTCAATCCACTTGGTGAAATAGTCAATTGTTGTGAGTATCCACTTGTGGCCCTTACTTGAATTTGGGTTGATTACTCCAATGAATTATAATCGATTGCATGAATGGCTGATCTAATGAAATTGGATGAAGGGGTAAGGCTGTTAATCTTGCTCTCCCTATGAAGAATGTGCACTTCTTTCATTTCTTGATCCATGAGTAGTAATCCCTAAACACCATAGGCCAATAGTAACCAACCCTCATAATTTTGAGCGTTGTTACCCATGAATCAAAGTGGCCTCCATCTTCTCCATCATGGAACTCGTGTAAAACCTTCTCAATTTAGATTGTCCCAATACACCTTAATAGGATGCCATTGATGTCCCTTTTGAACAAAATGCCATCAACAAGTGCATATGGGATGACTTGTAATCTAAAGTACCTTATTTTTGTTATGTTCATTTCTGGAGGGCACGAACCTGTTTGGAGATAGTGCACCAAACTTTGAGTCTAACATGGAATGGGTGCATTTTTATCTGGATGCTCTAGCTCATTCTACATTAATAAGACAACCTCTTCTTCAACCACTGACTCAATTTTTTTCTTAGAAGTGAATTTCTCACATAGATTATTTACGAGGGTGTGAAGAAGAATAAAAATTGCCAGGGAAAAATAAAATTGTTCGAGGGAGAAGAAAGGGGTAAAAAAAAATGCCCCAATACGGTGAAAAATAAGAGAAAAATAATTATTCCATAGCAAACAGAGGAGAAAACAGTGAGCTAAGCGAGTGTCCCGGCTATCCGATCGGTGAAAAACAGTTAATATACCCCAGGGGGTAAAAACATCACAATCAGTTCATTTTAAGCTGCGAGTAGTTTATAAAACTTACCATGTGGCTCCAACACTCAAAGAGATGGTGATCACACATGATCATTTGAGGCGTTACAGTAGATTGTAGATGATAGATCGCAGACAATATCAAGTGTTATTTTGATGTATATAGACAAGATGATATGATGATATTAGTGTGGGGGATATATTTTTGATTATGCACAACCCCTCTTGCCCCCATTCATTATATGATATGTGATGATTAGCTTAGCATACATGCATGATGTAAAACTTAGCATTTTTGTTTATATATGATATATAGATAATGCTAGATGTGATGATAGTGATGGTAATGTGATGTGAATGATAAAAAAATAGAGCATATGTAATAAACACAGCCAAATGCTACAAAGAACACTAGGAATTAATGCAATACACCATGAATCACCATGCCTTAATAACAAGTAATAAAACATAACCAAATGCATTAAGAAAGAAATAAAGAATTAACACACTAGCATGTCGAAACCCACTACAATATGCACAAGCAAGAATGAATCTATTCTAAGCAAGAAAAGATAAACTATGACAAAGTACACCCAAGTAACAAACAACTCAAAAGCAAGCACGCAAAACACTATACAAGAAACAAACAAAGCAAGAAAACAAGACAATGCAAGTAAATGTTTTTGTAAGATATGTTTTCATAAACTGATTTTCTATTGTTTAGGTTTTTGTGAAACAATTTTATATTGTTTTTGTGTTTTGTGAAACAATTTTCTATTGTTTTTGTGTTTTCTCAAAACAATGTTCTATTGTTTTTGTGGTTTTAACAGTTTTCCAAAGCTATGTGCAGGTAACCAAGAAAGCATGGATGCCCCCAGCATTAGTTGGGAATATACAAGGGCATAAGCCACGTGCTTATGGACAAGAAGGTTAAGTCATTGAGTTTCCCCCAGCGTAAGATGGGAAATAACAAAAGACCATGTCCCTTACAGACGAATAGAAGAAGGCAAATCCGGATCAAGGCTAGAGAAGATGGTGTGCACAAGGAAACTCAAAGGCGTAACCAGTGTCTAGGCCAAAGATAACTACCCTTCTAATCTGTAATGCTTGTGAACAATGAATCCTCCGAGGTGCGTAAAGCTGCATTTTCACCCAAGGACTTGTCCAAAGTGCCATAATTACGTGGTTTTCACTTGTGGGACTGACTATTTTCTCTTTTTCTTTTTCTGATTTTTTTTATGTTTTTGTATTTTTTTATTTTTGTGCCATGTTCAAGCATAGAAATTCTTAAGATGCATGGTGTTCATTGGCTCTCGGAGCTCATCACCATTGGGGTGAGCCAGTTTGTATGCCCCAGTGTCGTACTTGGAAACTATGACATAGGGTCCTAACCAGTGTGGTTTGAACTTCCCTTTCTTTTCTCACTCTGCTCTGGTGTTGAACTAGTTCTCCTTCATAACTAAATCACCCACCTCAAACTGGCGAGGGATGATTCTCTTGTTGTAGTTGCGGGAGATTCTGTGTTGATATACCTTCAAGTGATTAAGAGCACAAATGCACCTCTCATCTAGGAGCTCTAACTCAGCCAATCTTGCCACTCGATAATCTTCATCCTTATCCAAATAGTCTTGAAGAGAAATTCATAGGGATGGGAGTTCGATCTCTAAAGGGATGATAGATTATGTCCCGAACACCGGGAATATGGTGTCACACTGTATGGGTGCGAATGGATGTTCGGTAAGCCCAAAGGGATGGATGAATTTGTAGGTGCTAGTTGCAACCCTGTTTTATTGACCGTCTTCTCCATTATCCTTACCAAAGTCTTGTTTGTTACCTCGGCTTGTCCATTACCCGAGGGTATTATGGCATGGACCATTTCAATCTGATTTGGAACCGTTGGCAAAGACATTTCATAGTTTTTTTCTTAAATGAATTCCCATTATCTCTGTGAAAATGGCATGCGGGGATACCATATCGGAAAATAATGTGATTCATAATGAATTTAGAAATCTATGCTCCTATGACATAGGTTAAAGGGATAGCCTCCACCCATTTTATAAAGTATTCTATAGCTGTGATGATATTTGTATGACCATCGGATGATGTAGGAGTAAGCTTCCCTATTAGATCAAGTCCCGACTTGGAGAATGGCCACGAGGTAGTGATTGATTGCAATGGTTGTGATGGAGCATGGATGAAATTTCCATACTTTTGGCAAAGCACACATTTTCTAACATAATTATTTAGTTTCCATGGTGGGCCAATAGTAACCTACTCTTAACGATTTCTTATTCAAGACCATTCCATTTGTATGTGCTCCACATACTCCTTCGTGTACTTCTTTAATTGCCTAGATTGACTCGTCACATCCAGAGAACGTAATGTGATTCCTATCGTAGCCACGATAATAAAGTGTACCTCCTAAATTGGTGTAACGGGCTATCCAAAAATTAGTATTTGCTTTTAGAATGGGAGATATTGGGAGGGAAAGTATTGTCCTTAAGATAGGTGAAAATGGGTTCGTACCATGGGGAATAGGGACCAACAACCTCACAAGCCAGGAAAAATTATGGCACATCATAAATGGGCTGGTGTAGATTTTTACGAAAAATGGCATATCATTGTTCCCTAGTGGGATACAAAGCATAGATCCCACCATTGCATGGCATCTTCGATCCATTCTCGTGCTCTTGGGATCTGCTCAAAGGTAATGTGCACAAAATACTCCTTCAGAGTTTCCACCAAGTTCTTGTAAGGTATGAGCTTGTCATTCTTAACTTTATACTCATCATTAACCTGTTTGATGATTAGCTACGAATCACCTACAACCTTAACATGTTGAATATTCCACTTGATGGCTAGCTTCATCCCTGCAATGAGTGCTTCATATTCCGTAATGTTGTTTGTGCAAGGGAATGCCAGGTGGAAAGCTTGTGGTATAGGATCACCCGAAGAAGTAATAAGGACCACTCCTGCACCTCAACCATGAAACGTAAAAGATCCATCAAAATTTATCTACCATATGACAAATTATTCAATGTAGAGAAAAGATGCATCTGGCAGATCCAAACTCAAAGGTTCTGTGATTTGCAAAGGTGCTTCCACTAGCTGGTCGGCAAGTACTTGTCCTTTAACTAATTTTTGATGGAAAATTTCTATATCAAACTCACTGAGTAGAATGATCCAATTAGCCATTCTACCTGTGAGGGCGGGTTTGGACAACAAATACTTGAGTGGGTCGACCTTGGATATGAGCTTGTTCTTAGTATTTAGCAGGTAATGGCGAAGTTTGTAAAGGTAAAAACAATGGCCAAGCAAGCCTTTTCAATTTGAGGATAATTAAGTTCATAGGTGATGAGGGTGTGACTCAGATAGTACACAACTTTCTCTTTATGGCTAAGGTCGTATTGGATGAGCAGTGCACCAATAGCATATTACGTAGCGGAAATATAGAAAAAAGTGGTTCTCCCAGTGGGAGGCATGAGGACCGGTGGATTAGCAGTCTTGTTTAAGCAAAGCAAAGGCTTATTGTTGCTCGGGTCCCCAAATGAAAGAAATGTCCTTCTTAAGAAAATGAGTGAATGAGTGACATTTATCTTTAAGTTGGGAGATAAAGTGGCAAATGGCTTGAATTTTCCCATGCAAGCTACTGTGATTACTTGATATTCTCATGTGGAGGCATTTACGTGATGGCGGACACTTTAGCAGTGGTCTACCTCAATACCTTGTCTTCACACAATGAAGCCTAATAGTTTCCCGAGATAGCACACAAAATAAACACTTCTTTGGATTCATCTTGACTTTATTATCATGCAAGTGTTCAAAGATATGCCGCAAAATGATAGGATGATCCTCTCTTGTTTTGTACTTTCCGAGATTTTGTCTATGTAGTCTTTCATGATGTCATGAATCATATCATGAAATATTACTGTCATGGCCCGCTGATAAGTTGCTCCCACATTCTTAAGGCCAAATGGCATCACCTGATAGCAGAAGGTGCCCCAAGGAGTTGTGAAAGTTATTTTGTGTTGGTCCTCCTCAATGATTTTAATCTGATTATAACCCGAAAATCCATCCATGAGTGATAGCATTTCATATCCTACTATTGAGTCAACAATCATATCAATGTTGGGTAACGAAAAGTCATCTTTAGGGAAAGCCTTATTGATGTCTCTAAAATCCATATAGATTTAGATACCGACAGGTTTCTTCTAGACAGAAGCAGTGTTTGATATCCATTTAGAATAGTCAATTGGTCGAGATGAATCCCTGCTGCAAACAACCTTTCCAACTCTTCCTTGACCAAAAAGGCCAATCTTGGATGCATCTTTCAGAGTTTCTGTTTGATAGGCTTGCCGTCTGCGTGCATGATCAGGTTGTGCATAACCAAATTTAGATCTAGATCGGGCATGTCTTGGTAAGACCATGTAAACACATCAATGAACTCTCGTAATAACATAGTGAACATATTTTGTTCTCTAGCGAGAGTGATGCCCCCAATTTTACTATCTTGGGATTTTCTTGATACTCAATGTTGAAATCAATTTTAATATTGTGTTTCTCCCCAATAGAATGTCCCTTTCCCCTTTAGTAACCCTTCCAAGGGTGTAAAAATATTTACATATCCTTTGATAAATATTTTGTAATACCCCGTGTGACCCAAAACTCCACATACCTCACTCGAATGGTAGGATCTTCCGGGAATACAATAACTAACACCATAGCTAGATCCACTAACAAACCTTCCTTGCCCTAAAAAAGTGCCAAAAGGTGTAGAAAACACACACTTATTGATGTTTAAAGAGATGCTTAACTATCTACATCTTTCAAACATTAAGCACAAGTTGTCACAATGATCCTTAACAAGTCCATACACCATCCAATCATCCAAGTAAACCTGCAAGAAGTTGTGAATAAAATCTTGGAATGCTTGAACAACTATGCACAAAAATATAGTAGGCACATTTTTCAAACTAAAGGGCATCACAAGTATATGTAAAACTTCCCCATTCAGTGGTGAAATTAATTTTCTCTTGATCCTCTGTGCAATTCTAACCTAATGATACCCAGAGAATCCATCTGTAAAAGAATAAACTTCATGCCCTACAACACCTTCTAATATTTCCTCTGTGAAAGGTGTTGGAAAAGAATCAATCACACACGTAGCATTTAGCTCCCTGTAATCCACACAAATCCTAATTTGACCATATTTATTTATATTGATTACCATGGGGCTAACCCACTCTAATTCTTCTAGGGGCTTGATGATGCCAAATTTCAACATTTTGTCAATTTCTTCCTTAACTTTTATATGCGGAGTTAGGGTTCATCCTATAAGGTCTCTTCTTGACTGGGTGCACACCTTCCTTTAGTTTTATTTTCATCTCTCCTAATGACTCATGCACTCCTTTTAATTCATGGTATCCCCTAGGAAATAAGTCCTGAAAATCATGTAGTAACTCAATTATCTTTTTCACTTCAGAATCAAACCATTAATCCCGAATTATTTTCTTCTTTGGTTCAATATTCGTGCCAATGTTCACTTTCTTTGTCTTCATAGGTTCATGATAAGCACGTGATTATTTATCCACACTATTCAACACTTCACGTGTTCTGTTGAATGATCTATATCCATATTGTCTACTTCTTCATCATCCACTATGTAGACCATCTTTCCTTTTTATTTGTCAAAGCAAGCATACTGAAGTAATGTGACATCTATCTCTTCTATTTCATCAAAATGTGCTCCTGATTCTACCTCACCGAATAACTCCTGAATGAGTTCTTCATCCTTCAGACCTTGTCTCCCATGGTCAAACACTTTATAAACCTTAATGCCTCTTCCACCGGAGGTTTATTAGAGAAGTATTCAAATGTATGAACCATTCCTGCAATCAAATCCATGCAATTTCTAGTCTCTCTATATAGCTCGCATAAACATACCAAGTGCGCACGTAGCCTTGTAAAGTGGAATAAAGTTTGTGCACCCATAGTGAAGGTGGTAAAGCTTCCTATCCCCTCTGTCAGAGTCTCTCACACTATTGAACGTGGTGTTAAATAGGTTGATTACCATGATATATGCAAATTTGGGTAGGCACATTGCTCCTGAAAAACCGAGTAATTAGAGAAATTCTGACTTCATTCCATTATATAAAATTATCCCTGTGAACTACCCACCAACATGCTACTTTCTTGCACACTGGGGTATATGCTAACATATTTCTTCTTTCAATTTGATATGTCCATTGTTCCTCCATGGTGCATAGTAATACCTTAGGTTCTCCTTATCCAGTGTACCGAGGTACAAAGTTGTTACCTATCCTCTTAATATAATGAGATTTACTTCTCCACACAAATGCACTTCTTACTTCATGCCCAACCATCTCATAAGTGTTAGGTGCCCAATTATCAAAAGAAATACTTGTAGTATCACTAATATATTGTGCATCCTTCCACTAAAGGATTCCTTCCTTAGATGGCTCAAACACCTCTAGGTCTGAATGACACACACATAAATTCTATTCAGGTATTCCTCACTCAAAGGTTCAACATAAGGTGCAGATTTCCCATTTGTTAAAGGGATAATAACTCTTTCTTCCTTGTTCTCAAAACTTATATATCCCTTGTTGAATCATAGATCAACATTATTTGCATAGTACCAAGGGTGCCCAAGTAGACCCAAGAAGCTATCCACTTCTGCAAATGCTAAAACCTCAAATTCCCTAGTGAACTTGGCCCCTTATATAGTAATGGATGCATCTTTTAAAACTTTGATGGGATTGGCCTTAGTTCGATTAGCCATAAATAACACATTAGAGGATGGATGCAATGGAGGTCTACCCATCTATACCCATGCATATAAAGTGTTGGTGCTATTTTTTAGCTTGCACCATGTTGCCCTAAAATCTCAAATCATGTCTGTTCAAAAAATGTTTTATCCTTTGATTTAATGGTACTGTAATTTTTCCCCTCTAGTTGAAATGCTTTAAAAATGCTCACAAACTTGTTGTTTTGCCCTAATTTGAAAGAATAATCCAATTTTTCCCTTTTCGTGCCCTATTTTTTCCAATTTTGCGGAAATTTGTGTCATTTTTCCCTTTGCGGATTGTAGAAAATTCAAAATTGATCAATTCATACTTGTTTTTATTTGAAAATTCAAATCCTAGATCGGAATTACATTGTAAAAAACATGGTTGATTGATTCAAAATCAAAAAATTTCCATCCTTGGTGAAAAATTGAATTCTAGGGCATCCTGGAATTTTTACATTTTGTGATTAGACGGGCGTCATTTTCCCGTCAAATTCATCCTCATAAGGTATTGGCAATGTGGCAGATTCTAATTGGCTGAGGCAAAGTGGGGAAGTGTCATAACTTTTCATTTTTTGCCTTTTTGACAAATGGGGCATTTTCAGGGCCAGGGACCCACTTTTTCCAAATTTGCCTACGTGGCATGTTTTGATTGGAAGGGGGATGGCAGGTGGTCATATTCCCTTAAGGTTTTAGTCTTTATTTTGTAAAAAAATTAAGTAAAAAATTGGCCGGAAACCCCATGACAATTGGGAGTGGACACATGTCCTAAAGATCAAAAAGGGAGGAGCGGGTTGATGGGGGACTTAGAGTTTTTTAGCTCTATTTTTCTAAAGTTTCAAAATTAGTTTTACCCCCACTCTAATTAGAGGAGGACACATGGCAAGCATGACAGTGCGGTGCGAGTCTACGGGCCGGCTTAGGTAAAAGGGGATCTTTTCCCTTTTTCACAAAAGAGTTCAGGATAAAACATTTTAGCGTGCCTGTGAAATAATCACGGTGAACATGTGTCCACAGAGTCAAAGGAAAGTACGGGCTGCAAAAGGAAAAGGGAAAATTTTCCCTTTTGGTCAAAAAGACCTAGGGTAAAATTTTGGAGCATGGCCCCGCTAGCGAATCATCGAGCGATGCGTGGCAGAGGACAAGGTGGGTCGGCGGGCCGGCGAAGGTAGGAGGGAATTTTTCCCTTTTGCAAAAAGGACTCGAGAATCAAAATCTAGAGTCTTTGGCTGCGAAAAATCACAAGAAGACACGTGGCAAAGGCAAAGTGGGTAGGCAGCCCGCCAATGGAAAAATTGAATTTTTTCCCTTAGAAAAAAAGGGAGTTCAAATGAAAATTGGGCCCCTGGATTTTAGCGATAGAGAAAGTGACCGGTGGCGAGGAGAAATCGGAGGTGGGCCACGGGGCAAAAAGTGAAAATTTTCCAATTTTCAAAAAAAAGTCAAAATGTGTAGAATTGAAGCCCGATTTCAATGGGACCCACCATATGCCACGTGTCAGCTCCAAAATTCAAAGGCGGAGGCGGAGAAAAATTCAAATTTTTCTATTTTATCAAAAATGTCAAAAAGACAAAAAGTAAGCTTTGAATTGATTTCCAATCATTTTTGCCATGTGTCGACCTTATCCGAAAAATTAAAAAGGCAACTCAAACTTATTTCAAAGTCCACATCTTCTACGTGGAGGGCCGAGGATTAAAAGATGGATAGGATCGATAGTTGTTGTGCATCCATTTGTTTTGACCAGTGGGAGCTCCGGGAATCTTGGAATCACAATTTTTGCATCAAAATTCATCAAATTTATAGTGATTTTATGTCATCTTGGCCTTCCAGGATCATTGGCATCACTTTTATGGCTTAATTCTTTGATTTGAGGTGTTTTGTAATAAATTTTTACTCACCAAGAAAAAACGTGAAATGACAAAATCAAAAGTTGCAGAGGTAATTTGAAAAGGTAAAAAGGTGAAAATGATGAGTCAAAGGTGTTTGCATGCCTCAATGATGAAAAACGTGCCTCTAGGATGGATAATGATCTAGATATTTGTAATGATTTAATATTTTTGGGCACACCTGACAACCTGCGAATGTTTTTCTGTTTGATGTCATTTTCATTGAATCATGAAGAATTGTCGTAATGTGAAATTAATCCCTTGTTATATTCTATTCTTGGAAAGAAGGATCAAATGTGGCAAGAGATATATAATGAATTTATGGAGAAATGCAATATGTCGAGAAGGAAGTTAAAAAATCACGAGAAAATTTTGAGAGAAAGCTCATTTTTCTAAGAAACCCACCAAAAGAACCGAATAATTTCTTACGTGTTGGATCTTCATGTATGTGAGTTGGTTACAAGTGTATAGCCATCACACGGCTCGAGATTGTTCATAAAACTCTCCCCTATTGATGAATCTAACAAGATTTTGAGTTAATCTATGTTTTTCTGGACAATATGATGTCTGTTATCATTTTTAAATGCCTGCAAATAGTTTTCATTGTTCTTGTTGTAATCTTGCATTGAAAGTCTTTAGAAATCACACATAATCTCCATTTCTTGTTGATAGTTTACTAGCATTTTAAATATCATGTTGAAGAGCCTTCATCTAATAAAGAGATAAAAAAATTTAAAATAACTTTACCTTCCTCGATTTGAGATATTGTTTGTAAGCCTTTGGGGGTACCTTAGGCGTGGTTTGATCAAGGATTATTGTGTTTAATTGAGTTCTTTACTTCAATCTTTTGTGGTGAATTCTCAAATATTGTGTGAAGAGTGCAACCTGGGCTTTCATTTATGCCTCTTCTCGGTTGAAAGAATATCCTGATTATTTGAAGCATTTTATCTGATAGTTGTTCAAGTATTGTAGAGGTTATCAAAGATCGATATATCCTAGTTTGTCTTGTCAACACCCCACCAAAAAAATTCATTCAAAAAAACTAATCCTACCCATACTACCCCTGCATTGCATTGTGTGTCAACAAAATAATACAATCCATTTACAAAAATTCACAAGGCAAATCAGGATCATATAATGTCTCCAGTAACCCTTGCCTTGTATTGAAAATATCTCCATAATCTGGGAGTGACAACTTGTGAAAGTTATATTTGGAGTGTTGATCATATTTTCTCAAGGCCTTTTTATATTGTTTGCATAAATTGAGGGATATCTTCATCTCCTTCACAATTTCGAGGTTACAATGCGGGTTCTCTTACCTTTGTTGAAAGGCACAACCAAAAATAGTGAGGGTCAGATCAAATCCTTTCAAAGTGCTATCCATCTCTCCACAAATCTGAGTGCCGGTTAGATCACATCCCCGGCTACAAAATGAGACACATCATGATCTATCTGACTTCAAGTTTCATGCCATATCTTTTATGTTGCTCAGACTGAAAACGAGAACAAATTTGGGTACCAACACCTTTACGCGACGTTTCGGGGACTTCTTGGAATTACTTGGTGTTTGTGGAGTGTTTGAAAAGTTTGAGCATTTTTGTATTCAAGTATTTGAGCTACTACACTTTTAAAACATCATTCTATGCTTCAGATCTGCAAGTTTTAAACAAGGGTTTCAAGTTTTGTCTGCCCTTTTTCTATTTCCTAGCAGTTCATATACTTTGGGTGCATTGTGATTGATTTATTTAAGAAGAAGAAAGTTTGATTTATAAAGCCTTGCAAAGGTTTCGGTAATAGCAAACATTTAACAAATTATATTAGTGCATTCTTGCACAACTAACGTGAAATTCCTTAGTGGCGACTCCACGCTGATTTGATCTTGAAAATACTAGTTTTCTTACCTTTATGTCATTTAATTTTGTGTTGCGAATCCCTACAAAGCTGGAAGGAAGAAGATCTCTCTTCATCAAGGAATCTACTAAGAAGTTGTTTATAGATTCAAGAAACTCATAGCTAGAGGGGAGAAAGGTGTGGAAGGTTGTTGGAGACTTGGCGCAAGAAAGGAGATCCTTATTGTTGAGTTTGAAAGTGAGAATCCTGTTATTAAGGACTACAATTCTTCTTCAAGTGGATCGATTCGAGACAATCCTATTGCTGATTTGAATTCCCCATCAGGTGAGGGACCTTCTTATGCATTTGAAAGGATTGCTCCTAAATCTACTTCGTATTTTCTAAATTTCCTAGAGATCATCAAGAAGGAGAGCCCTTAAGAGAGATCTATTTTGAAGATTTCATCCCCATTCCCTAAATACCTCTCACTCCTCATCAGCTTGTTTTACCTCCAAGATCACCCCCACCAAACAATATTTCTCAGCCTAGACCTCCATTTGTTGTTAACACCTTTGGTCCTATAAATTTTAGAGGAATGGATGGTTACCCAAATGTTGTCCCACAAGATGTCAGAAATAGGTTGCCAAATTTCTAGGGTAACAATGCTATTACTGGTGATCAGCATCTCAAATTTTTTGATAATATGATGGAATATTTTGATATAGATTTTGAGGATGTGTATGTCAAATTTTTTTATCCATACACTAGAAGAGGATGCTAGGGATTGGTATAAGACTCTGCTGATTATTCTATTGACTCTTGGACTAAAATGAAAAATGCATTTAGGTTGCAATACAGTGATAGGACTGATCCTAGGTTTCTCTTATCTGAATTTGAGAATATCAAGAAGAACCCCAATGATTCAGTCCATGACTTCAACACAAGGTTTAACAAAACTTTGAGAAGGTTTCCTATTAATTTGAGGCCTTGTGATGAATCTTTTCTAATCAAATATGTAGATGCATTTGATAAGAAGGAAACCTATTACCTAAGAGACAAGAACCCAACCAATTTAAGACAAGCTTTCACCATGGCACTTCAAATTGAGAACAATATCAAAGCAATTAGGAAACCTCTCAAGAGAGATGGTGTAAAATTGATAAACCCTGAAAAACCTCAAGCGAGAAAAGGTGTTGATTTAGAAGAGGTTGTGAAAACTTTGGTAGGGGCTATCAAAGAAATCTCATACAAGTTGGCAAGAGATGAGAAGGGAATTGGGTAGACTTCACAAGGTCGGCCTAGGAAACAAGCACAAGATATATTTGAAATCAACATAGGAATGAATATAGGTTTTATGATAAAGGTAAAGGGCCTATTGGATCTACAAATAGACATCCTCAAGCACGTGAAGGAAGAGTGTTGCTTGATCCCTTAACTCGCTAAGGTTTTTTTTGTTAAAGAGTTTGTGTATATTGATTAGTGTGATAGGTGTTTTCTACCCCATCCTCCATGTGAAGTGGACCAGCAAGAAGGTGAAGCTAATAATGATGATGGTACTGATTAGGATATTTACATGGTGGGTAATTATTCAAGCTCATAAGGAGGAGAAACATCTATTGAAGTAATAAGTGCTAACACTGCTGCTACCTTTTGGGATTGCATCAAACAAGTACAAGTCTTTCTCCCCCCTCATGCTCTTGAAGTTGATGTAGTGCAAGCTTTTGAAATTCCTAACAATGACTTTGAATACTTGAGAGCTTTGATGATTAAGAAGTATGATGGTGGTATCCCTTCGGAGGAAGATAGACAATTGTTGATGAATGTTGTTGTAGCTCAAGAGAAAGACTATAACACTAGAAGAAAAGTTGTTAAGGGAGTTGGGCCTCAAGCCAAACCTAAAACACCCTTGCTCACAAGCATTCTAAAAGAAGCTCCTAGGAGAGAAGCACCTGTCAAAAGTTCTGTTGTCCCAAAAAAAAATTATAATCCTCCTCATGCCCAAGCTGCCAAGAATCCACTGCCATCTAATGAATCTTCTTGTCTCCCTTCCAATGTTGTTTTTCCAAAGAGTGTCCCCTATGACATAGCCCAAGTATTGAGCCAAATTAAAGTGAGTGTTCCAATCATTGAGTTTCTTAGAATTCTGAGCATAAGAAGAGAGCATTTGAATACTTGGGATTGAAAGAAGAGAAGGTTACTCCAAGTAGAAATGTAAATGTTGTTGAAACTCCGCCTTAGATCATTGTTGACCTTGAAACACCACCAACGTTGGAGGATCTTGGGGAAGCTCCTGAGGTGTATTTGGGAACATACTTGGTTGATTCCCAATTGAATGTTGATCCATTCTTTACAAATTTTCTCTTAAAAGATAAGCTACTTCACAATTGTATGTTTGATTCCGGTGCATCATGTAATGTCATGCCTCTAGAAGTCATGAATGAGTTGGATATCAAAGTCACAGCTGCCTATGGGAAGTGTACTATCATGGATTCAAGAGAAGTGTTGGTTGTTGGTTGTGTGAAAGGTTTGGTAGTGCAACTTGCAGCCTATCCGGGTAAGAATTTGAAACTTGATGTTGTAATTGTTGACTGCCCTGCCAAATGGGGTATGCTTTTGTCAAGAAAATGGGTTGCAAGTGTTGGTGGCAACATTCAGATGGACATGTCTTTTTCACCATTCCAATTAAGGGAAGCCTTGTTAAACTTTATGGTGAGAAGAAGATGTTGCACCTAATTGAAGATCCCAACAGTGCTTCCTATGAAGTGTTGTTTGTTGATGTAGATGCTAAGAATTTCATTGGTTTTGCTGATGCAAAAGAAGATAAGATGGACAAATCAAAGTGCCTTGATATGGTAGGTTCTCCATGGACATTGTTATTTTATGGAGCTTGCTCCAAATTTTGGAATGGTGTTAGTATAGTTCTTCTTTCTCCTAGTTTGAAAGAGTTTGCTTTTTCTTTCAAACTTAATTTTGAATGCACTAACAATGTTACTGAGTATGAGGCATTGTTGTTGGGGTTAAGAATTGCATAGAAGTATGGAGTGAAATATATTGTTGCAAAATGAGACTCAAAGCTGGTTGTCAAACAAATAATAAAATTGTATGCTACAAAAAATCAACGTATGAAACAATATAAGCATGCAGTTTGGGATCTAATTGAAATGTTTGATTCCTTTAACATTATATATCATGATAGGTCTCAATGCTATTGCTGACAAGTTAGCAATGTTGGGTTCTAGATTTATAAATTGTTCCATTTCACCTTATTGTGAATACAACATTGAAGTGCTAACAGGCCACTATCCCTAATGGTGTGAAACATTGGCAAGTTTTTAATGATGATACTCAAGTGCTAAGGTTCTTAAAAACCAAGGTGAGTTTGTAAATTAGAATATTGATTGGGAGCCAATGGTATGCATGACTGAAGGAAGAGAAATTTTGTTTGAGAAAGACATCATCTAATTGAAAACAAACACCATTCCTAGAGGTCTTGTTGCACTTGAGTCAAATTTTAACAATGTTGATTGCATCCTAAATAGAAACATGTCTACCTCAAGGGATGTGGAAGAGCATAACTTGGGCACTAATGGTAAACCAAGGAAGATTTGGTTGGGCAGCAATTTAAGTAAAGAGGAAAAATAGTCCTATGCCCAACTCTTGAAAAAATATCAAGACTGCCTTGCTTGGTCCTATTCCAAGTTAAAAGCATATAGAGAATACTTGTTTCAACATGAGATCCCTCTTGAGGCCAAGACTAAGCCATTTAGACAAAGGAAAAGGCCAATTAATCCACTTATCTCCATGAAAATGCAAGAGGAGTTAAAGAAGTTGAGAGATGGAGGTATTATTCATCCCACTAGATATTCATCTTGGGTTGTAAACCTTGTGTCAGTCAGAAAGAAAAATGGAGATATCAGACTTTGTGTGGATTTTAGAAATCTAAACAAAGCATCCATGAAGGAAAACTATCCCTTGCCAAATATGGAAAATATGTTGCATCTTGTGACAGGGTCTGAGTTGCTTTCTACATTAGATGGTTTCTCCGGATACAATCAAGTGGTTTTGAAAGAATCAGAAAGACTTAAGACAACATTCACTACTCCTTGGGGAACATATGTTTTTGTTAGGATGCCCTTTGGTTGGATGAATGTCCATGCCACTTTTCAAAGAGCAATGGATGTTGCTTTTGCTGGTTACATCAATGAGTTCATTTCAGTTTACCAAGATGATGTGACTTTGTTTTCAAAGAGAGGTGATCATTTACAGCACTTAGAGAAGATACTTATCAGATGTAGGGAGTATGGCATTTCTCTTAATCCAAAGAAGTGTCATTTTGGCATGCAAAAGGCTAAAGCGCCAAGACATATTATGTCTAAATATGGTGTTATGATATACCCCTGTGAGAGTGGAAGCAATCAGCAAAGTACCTATCCCAAGAACCAAGAAAGGCATCCAATCTTTCTTTGGTCAAATTAATTTTATTAGAAGGTTTGTTTCCAACTTTGTTGAGTTGACTCTTCCAATTACATGAATGCTAAAGAAGGACCAAGTCATCAAATGGGAGGAGGTTGTCATTCAAGATTTTGAAGGAATTAAGATGCACTTAAAAATGCACCTATTTTAGCAGCCCCAAACTATAAGAGGCCTTTCCAAATCTTTTCCTTTACCTCACGAGTATACCATTGCTTCTATTTTGCTGCAAAAGGATGAGAATGGGGATGAGAGGCTTATTTCCTTCTTTAGTAAGGATTTACAAGCAGCTGAGCTAAATTATACAATCATGGAGAAACAAGCATTTGCCTTGGTGAAAGCAACAAAGGTTTTCAGGCCTTATATATTGAGTTCAAAATTTGTTGTCTATGTTCCCCACACCATGGTGAAAGACATCTTATCAGAGATGGATATCTCAAGCAAGAGATGTAGGTGGGTGAACAAGATGCAAGAGTATGATATGGATATCCAAACCACAAAGTTGGTACGCAGTTTGGGCCTTACTAAGCTCTGGATGAGAGCAACTTGCAGAATGTGGAAGTCAATCAGCTAGAGGAAGAAAGGGTAGATGTGCTTGCAAATTTGGTAAGTTCTGAGTGGTACAGAGATGTGATCTTCTACCTCAGACACATGTGCTGCCCTAGTCACTTAAATAAAAATAAGAAAAGATCCCTCAAGCTAGATTCTCAAAAATATATCATCACAAACCTTGGGATGGCTTGGAAGAACCGTGAAGGTGTCCTCTTGAAATGCATAACTGAAGATGAAGCTCCCAAGATAGTTGTTGATTTCCGTGGGGAGTTTATGGAGGAAACTTTTTGGAAGAGTAATGAGAACATAAGATTTTGAGAGCTGGTTATTAGTGGCCTACTCTCTTCAAAGATGCAACCCAACTGGTTAGAAAATGTGATAGTTGCCAACATTTCTCTGGAAGACTGAAAGCTTTAGGCTCCCTTCCTTTGTAGCCTATATCAATTGAAGCTCCTTTCAAGCAATGGGGGATGGACTTCATTGGTGAGATTTTAGATCCTTCTAGTGCTGGCCATAAGTGGATCCTTGTAGCCACTAATTATTTTACAAAGTGGGTAGAGGCAATCCCCACCAAGAAAGCAACACACCAAATAGTTATGGACTTCTTGTTAAATCAAATCATATGCAGATTTGGAGTCCCAATCAATATTGTAGCTGATAATGCCATGTGCTTTAGAGCCAAACCTTTAATAGAAATGTGCAATGAATCAATCTGAATTATTCTTCAAACGATAACCCCGAGGAATGGACACGTTGAGTCCAACAATAAGAATTTTTGAAGATCATGAGAAGAACCTTGGAGCAAACCAAGAAGAAATGGGGTGAACAATTGAAATTTGAGTTTGGGCTGATAGGATAACTCCTAAAAGAGCTAATAGTAAAAGCCCATTTGAATTGGTGCATGGAACTTAGGCTTTTCTATCCTTGCACATGTAATTAT
This sequence comes from Taxus wallichiana var. yunnanensis, assembly GCA_018340775.1. Lineage (NCBI taxonomy): Eukaryota > Viridiplantae > Streptophyta > Pinopsida > Cupressales > Taxaceae > Taxus > Taxus wallichiana. The sequence continues at coordinate 390,871,026 of CM031241.1, forward strand.
CCTCATTTCATTTTTCCCAACAGTTGGAAGATCAAGAACTTGGCCCATCTAAATCAAGGATCAATCAGATTATTGAGCTTGATGAGGAGAGAAGAGCATCCCATCAAAGGCATGTTAGATTTAGGGAAAAATTGAAGAGATTGTTTGACAAGAAGGTCACTCCTAGAGCCTTCAATGTTGGAGATCTGGTTTTGTTGTGGGATAGTAGGCATGAAGACAAGGGCAAGCATGGCAAATTTGATGCATTATGGATGGGCCCTTACTCCATTGATATCAGAATTGGTGAGCATACCTTTTTTCTCAAAGATTTAGATGGGGAATTGTTGGAATTGCCTATTAATGGTAGGCATCTGAAGCATTTCTTGGATTAAACCCCAAATTTGAGGTATGCACCAGCTTGTATAGTGTATAGTGTTTGGTTTTTTGCTCTGTTTTTGGTGTTTTTTCGGTTTGTGGTTTGCCTTGCTGTGTGGTAGCCATTTTTGTCGAGTTCTCAGTTGGTTTTTTGGTGATTTTGGCTCGTGACTCCTTTTCCCAATGGATTATTTTGGCACTTGGTCTACATTTTGTTCTTGTGGCACTCACTAGGAGTGCCCATCCCCAAGCAAGAGCTGATGTTCGCACCATTTTTGAGCTTGCACCATGTTGCCCTAAATTTTCAAATCAGATCTGTTTTAAAAATGTTTTATCTTTTTATTTGATGGTCTATAATTCTTCCCCTCCAGTTGATATGCTTTAAAAATACTCACAAACTTGTTGTTTTGCCCTAATTTGAAAGAATAATCCAAGTTTTCACTTTTCGTGCCCTAGTTTTCCAATTTTGTGGGTAGTGTCATTTTTCCCTTTACCAGATCATGGAAAAACAAAAATTGATGAATTAATACTTGTTTTTATTTGAAAATCCAAATCCTAGATCGGGAATGTTGTAAAAAACATGGTTCAGTTGATTCAAAATCGAAAATCTGCCATCCTTGGTGAAAAAATTGAATTCTAGGGCATCCCTATAATTTTTTACATTTTGAAAATCAAAGCGGGTGCCATTTACCCATTAAATTCATCCTCATAAGGTATTGGAAATTTAGCAGCTTCTAATTGGCTGAGGAAAAGTGGGGAAGTGTCGTAACTTTTCCTTTTTTGCCTTTTTGACAAATGAGGCATTTTGGGCCTAGGGACTCACTTTTTCAAAATTTGCCTACGTGGCATGTTCTGATTGGCAGGGGGATGGCGGGTGGTCAGATTCCCTTAAGGTTTTTAGACTTTATTTTGTAAATATTTTAAAGTCAAAAATTGGCTGAAACCCCGCAGCCAATCGGGAGTGGACATGTGTCCTAAAGATCAAAACGGGAGGAGCAAGCCGATGGGGACTTAGATTTTTTAGCTCTATTTTTCTAAAGTTTCAAAATCATTTTTGCCCCTACTCCAATTAGAGGAGGACACGTGGTAGCACGGCAGTGCAGAGCGGGTCGGTGGAGGTAAAAGGGGATTTTTTCCCTTTTTCACAAAAAGTTCAGAATACAAAAATTTAGCGTGCCCCCGCAAACGAATCACGGTGAACACATGTCCAAAAGAGTTAGAGAGAAGTGTAGGCCACTGAAGGAAAAGGGAATTTTTTCCGTTTTGGTCAAAAAGACCTAGGGTAAAATTTTGGAGCATGGCCCCGCTAGCGAATCATCGAGCGATGCGTGGCAGAGGACAAGGTGGGTCGGCGGGCCAGTGGAGGCAGGAGGGAATTTTTTCCCTTTTGCAAAAAGGGACTCAGAATCAAAATTTGGAGCGCTAGCCCATGACGAATCACAAGGAGACATGTGGTGAAGGCAAAGTGGGTAGACGGCCTGGCAAATGGAAAAATTGAATTTTTTCCCTTAGTAAAAAAGGGAGTTAAAATGAAAATTGGTCCCACTGATTTTAGGGATAGAGAAAGTGACATCCATCTCTCCATAAATCGAGTGTCGGTTAGATCACATCCCCAACTACAAAATGACACACATCATGATTTATCTAACTTCAAGCTTCATGTCATATCTTTGATCTTGCTCGAGTGAAAAGGAGAACAAATTTGGGTACCAACATAAAGTAAGCAAATTTACTTCCGTGCCTATGTCAATCAATATATTACTCAAGAGACATACATCGCAACAACATTTAGAGTGATCTCCTTGTCATAATCCAAGCTATGAGGGGGAAGATTAGCATTAAGTATCTTACGTCCATTCTCAATAAATACGTGCAGAGTGTTTCCCTCTAGCCAATTCCCTAGTAATAGAATGATATTCTCCTAGCACAACATTTTACGTACCTCCTTCAAGTCATCAATATCCGATTTGGAATGTCTATGATGTTGTCTTCTGTTCCATCTTCCATGATCTCTCTTTTAAACACTGTATTTCACCCTGAAGATTTTTGAGTACCTCCATGGTTTCTTGATAAACCTCCTTTTGATGCACAAGATCAGGGTACCTTGCATGCAAAAAGTCCTCCTTAGTGATGGTATGCTTCGTTATAATGCTTCTCGATGTGTGTGGCTTTAACGCGTTTAGTAATATTCACGGGTAATACCTCAAGCTCGATGCCAACCTTGGAATCCACTTGATTTTTCACAGCGCATTATTTTTAACCATCTGTGCGCCCTTATTCTCCTATTTATGCTTCTTGCTAAGATGCTCATATAAGTCAAGGCATTCCTCATAGATATGATTCTTCCCATAAAAAGAACAAGTAATATTCTGAGGACATTCACTCTTGTAGTGGTCATGAGGCCCACATGTAAAACACATTCCGCGAGGAAACTCACCTCGTCCACCACCATGGCCTTAGCCTCGAATCCACCATGGTATCCTCGTCCTCTACCATGACCTCCTTCAAAGTGTCCCTCATTCCGATCATAGCATGCTTGAGTGTGATCATGATCATGGTGCTCACTTTTACTTTTAGAGTTATTTTATACTCCTTTGTCACACACCAATATCTATAGCATCATAGATCTGACCAATCAACATGCAGTATTTTGTATTGTGATTCGTGGATCGGAAAATTTTAAAAGAACAAGATATACTCTTCCTTATCATTCATTTTAGTAATCGGTAGCAGCTGACATCATGGTTCACATGACATATATCATAGTCTAAAAATAATGAATACACTTATCTGTGGGGAAAACTATCCTTAGTGTGCCCTTCCACTTCACAAACTGCATAACAAATCCCAATGCGCATCTCATGTGCTTTGAATTTGTTGATAATTTCTCCAACTGCTTTTCCATAGCTATAATTTGTGCTTCCAAGAATGGTCTTACTCCAGTTTCTATACTTTCAATGGCCTTAGCGTAAAGCTCCTTCTAGTTCTTCGTGCGGGTCTATATATGTCTTATGTGAAATCACCCTCCTAAACGGTGTGATCAAACCCCTAACAAACCGTTGTGCATGTTGAATTTCATGAATATCATAAGAAATCTTAGACAACAATGTTTTGAAATGGGCATCATACCCTTAGAAAATCTTATTAGTGCTATGCTCAATATCCTTAAGCGCGCTTATACTCTTCTGCTCAAACTCAGGTATATAAAACTACTTAAGGAAGGCATCCCGCAATGTTGCATTATCTACACAAGTCCGATCATGGTCAAACTTTGTGTACCAATTGTGTGCGCATCCTCGTAATATAGTGGTAAATTGGTGGGCTTGCACTCAAAATCTGTAATCCCTATTGCACACCACCATATCTCACAAATGTGCATGTGTTCAGCAGCATCCTCTATGCCCCTATACTCTGGAAGATGAAGAGACATCTCCATGTAAATATGCAGGGTTGGTGCAGACCCTTCCCACCTGATCTAGAACCTCATGTGTTACCTTTACCTCAAGAACCACCGATTCAACGAAGTAGAGCCACCTATACCCCCTGATCCTCCACCTGTGGCCGAAAGCGGACCAGAAGATGTACTTCCTTGTATCCCAAAAATAGTAATAAACTGAACCCCTATAGTCTGCGAAGTGGTACTACTCCCAGAAGTGAGTCCAAAATTCTATGTGCTTGAGTTTTGTGCTGATGATGCACGTGAAAATGCACCCCCAAACAACAAATAATACCCCTACCATATATGTACTTTATATTTGACTTAATCTTGCTTTCCTACAGCCCAAACTAACTTGCTAACTACTGGTTGTACTAGTTACTGGAAAACCAAGCGCAAGTACTAGGCTTCCAAGTAGATTCAGATGCATTCACATAACCCATGTCATCTTTGCTAGCATGCTCCCACGTGAGGATGAGGATGTTCCTTGTCATGCTTACTCAAATGGGGAGTTCCAAATTCTATAGATTCATGCCTTCTATGTGAGATTCAAATCCTTCACGAGCCATCTCTCTCCTCAACGCCATCCACTCTGTAATATCACGATGCTTCTTTATCTCCCTCTCGCACGCCTCATTTTAATCAAGCCGCCTTTCTTCTCTCTACCTTTCTACCGCTAGGTCCACCATCCTTCACCAAAATTGCTCATGCCCCGCGCATGGTGGGGTTTAGCTAACCATATGTTTTTATTCCATGTTTAGGGTTACCATCAAGATCTTGATTGTCAGTGGAATTCCTTGCAAGTAATTTCCCCGGGATAACGTAAAAAATAGAACTCAACTACCTCGGGAAAGAATAAGTGGAAATTGAGTACTCAATATATAGCCATTTAAAACACTGACATGGAACCAAGTATCCACATCGCGCATCCAAATTAGATCAGCATCATAAAGGGCCTGAAATTCTTCCTACGTCCAGACAAGTGTGTGATACCTCCAATTACTTTTAGATGCATAAGAAACTAGCCACTCGTATAGTTCTATAGGGAAGATAACAAAGAAGATCTCATACAAATAGTCATATAGATTCTAATTGGCCCACGTGCGTGCATAAAACTCAAATCCATTGTGGAACTGTTATCCAAAATTCACCCCCCCAGGGTAAATTTGATAACATGCATCAGGATGTCCAAATTCCAAGAAAAATGACTGATTCAGAGCAAAATCAGGTTTCTAGGGTCCCTTCAGGAATCTTTCTAAACTCCCCAGGCCGAAGAAGGAGGGAGCAAGCTTTGAGAAAGTGCGGAGAAGGTTGCAGAAAGCAAGTAGTTTGGGCCAGTAAAAATTGTGAAAATCGGCTAAGTCCTGGTCCAGCACAAGGTGGGACGAGTGGGACAAAGGTACGCGAACCGCCCGAACCGGCCGAAATGAGTCCAGGCGGCCCACAAAGCAAATGGGACAAGTGGGACAGAAGTACGCGGCGGGCGCGAAAAGCCGATCCAGCCGAGGAGAAAAATTGGCTAACTGCTGAAGAGGGTAGCATTCGGGACGAGTGGAACAAATGGACGCGAAATGCCCGAACCGGCCGGATCGCGCGAAAACAGTACAAGGAGCCCAAAAGCAATTGGGACAAGCGGGCCAAAAATGCCCGAACTGCCCGAACCGGCCGAAATGAGCACAAAGGGCCCAAAATCAAATGGGACATCCGGGACAAATGGAGGCGAAGTACGCGTAGGAGCCGAATCAGCCGAGGACCAATCAGAAGCTGCCACGTGTCCTCACAAGAGAAAAGTCAAAAAGTCAATGGGTGAGTTTTCGAGCACCGATCCGAACCAATGGGATAGTGCCACGTGTCCCGGCCGAGGCCCACAAGGAAAATTCAAAAGACTGACCCAAAAGCGAAGAGAGAGAATTATTCAGCGAATCAGAGCATGCCACGTGGCATCCAAGTGGCAGTGCTTGGCGGAAAATATTTCAAAAATCCGTTTTCACTTTGTTAAAGTGCCTAAATCTTCAGATCGACATATCTTTCGATCCAGAGCTCGGATTTGCACGTTCTTGATATCAACGGAAAGCTTATGAGATTCTCTACACGTTTCCAAGGTCAATCTTGCATTTTGGTTCAGTTTGGAGGATGAAAATTGAGAAATGCCTCTGGCGCGAAATAACAAGCAGAGGTAATGCTTCAACAACCACTTTAATGCAGCAAACAACCCGCCGCTTCTGTTAGACAAACCACCGCTTTGCCAGAACCCGCCGCTTCTGCCATGATGGACGAATTAAATGCAACCTAGAGGTGGTTGGGGCAGATTTCGAATTCCTCTCTCTTTTCTCTCCCATTCTTCCTATAAATTGTAAGGAGGGGTTTCTTTCTAAAAAAGGAGGAACATTTCCGCTTTGCACCCTCCCTTCTCTCCTGTTCATAAGAAGATTTGTGGAGTTTTCAAACCTCCCATATAGATTGTAACACCATTTTTTGCCTTTTGGCCATTGCAATGTATTGAATCTATCCTTGAGCAATATATATATATATATATATATATATATGTGTGTGTGTGTCCGTGGTTACTTCTAAACCCTCTTACATATTTATTACTGTCATTCTTGATCTTTCATTGCATTTTTGCTATCTGTGCATGATGTTGTGTTACATCTACATGATCTGTGTTAAATTTGGCAAAGCATATGTTCTTCATTCCTTGGTGCATCACCTCTATTAGCTTAGATTTATTTTATGCATCTTCTTTCCTTGTCTCCTTGGCAAATTAGATTAGATTTTGAGGAAAACCCTCTGCATATTTCGTATGCACCTGAACAGAGGAATAGGAACCAGCCTTTCTCTGGAGATTCCTTTCTCACTCTTCAAGCCCCACACTTGGAGAAAGGATTCAATGTTGAAGCAATCACACTGGATATTAGTAATCAACCTAGAAACCTGATCAATACCTAGGGGTCTTTGTGATTTTGCACTAACGAGAACCTCTATGCGTACTCTTCTTCCAGATATTTTATCCACTCCTCAACACTTGCTAGAGTCAATCGATATGTCTTCATTGTGAACCATCCTTAAAACAAGCTGAAAAAGAGGTCCTAGTAATAGAATTAATGATGCACCTAGTATCCACTATGAAAACCCATGTGTGCTTACACATCACCTAGCCTAAGCTGAGCGCTCACCCAAAGCACGCAAAGGTACCAGGTCCCTCTTTAGATTTTCTTGTGCAGGATGTTAGTGTGATGAAGATAGAGCATATATAGATCCATAAAAAAGCATTCCACATGCATAACTAGGTATAGATCTTGGATAATCATGAATTAAATAATAACTATGATAAGATTAACCATACAAGAACTAGTTGCAGTCATGTTTAACACCATTATCCATCCAATATACTCCATTACATTAACACTGTAAAACATAGAAGCTTCTTACATTACAAAATATTACCATAAATTATGCATGCGTCAGATCTAGCAGCATAACTCTACAATAAATCACACTCTTCAAACTACATAGCTCACTACTTATTTTTAGGGGTGGGGACTTTCCCTTCACCGCTTATGCACTTCCCAAAATAGGTCGCATGCTGAAAATAGCCAATTTACACATGAAAGTGCACTAATAATATACATCCTATAGTTAAGCGGAAGTAGTAATCCTATTATTTCTTAAATGCATGCATGACACTTATAAAATGATCGTTCCCAAAATAGCATGTACATGTCGCGCAAGTCTTCATCCGATGTGTGCTTCGCACGTTATCTCCAAAAATATTCCACATCCATAAAAATGCCTAAGTCTCGAATTAGCTTGTCTTGGCACATGTTTCCCTTCCTATCCTTCCATGCCTTCAAATTAGCCTTGTTACCACACGCGAATCTTGTGTGTACCTTCTCCTTAGAACTATATATCTACTCAACATGAGGAATACACTATGGGGATGTATAATTTACATCTTAATGGATCTCTCCTCGATCAACCTAACACAATTACTTACTAGGTCTCTCGACGCATCTCCATTCGGATTTGACAATGACAATGATGATCTCTAGATGATGTTATTTGATCCATTTTATACTCATCATGCACTTGGTGGCATCATGCTTCTTCTCACCACTTAACATTATCAATTGTCTTGTATCTCCACTAGTAAATTACATCTAGTAGCTCACATGCATAATCCATATCTTGATTTATTTTGATATCGTCATTTCTGGTGACACACTCGTGCTTATCGTACGGTTCTTACATAAATCTTGAGGATCTATTACAATAGGAACCCCCTTTCACCTTCACGTCACATGCTTCATTAACATATCTATCTATTACATACTCACTTATATATACATACATATATCACCATCTATCACTATTCACACATACAATATAATATTTACCACTTATCACATTACTCAATCAACTATACACCATTTATTATCCTTCATCATCTTTTATATCAACTATCTATTTATTTCAAACTTTGTTCATCGAATACCCCACTCGTCACTACACACTTAGGCATCATCCTACTTATTCCCCCTCACTTCTAAAATTATGAGTTGTTTTACATCTTACACATGTTACATCTAATCTTCTACATTCATCATACACATCTTGATACACTTTGTTGTATCGTCATTCCCGATGACACACTCTCGTGATTTTGTTCACAATTGACTACGAGGGCATAATATACACATTAACATCACACACTACATGATACACACTACGCTACATACATTATGTAATGCCCACATTTTTGACATTCAAAACCACACCAAATCTATCAATTTAATTGGGGAAAAATTGTGGAATTTAAAAAAAAAAATTGCAAGGGTTATAAATACCAACTACATTTAAATTAATTCTCGTTAATAAGGTTCCTTTTTATTTTTATTTAAATAATGACAACATTAATCCCATTGTTTACCCATTCAAAATTTCTTAAGTTCATGGTTTAATCATCTCCTAAGTTGATTTAATTTTATTTTCTCTAACAACTTAGCACCCCTATTCCATTATTTAGTTATCTAACCATATAATTAAGTTCAAATAATTTAATTCTTTTATAGCATTATCTAGTTGCCCATGTATAATATCAATTAATTAATCCTTAAAGTCAAAGTCATTTATAAAATCATTTATCTATAACAATAAGGGCCACAATTTAATTCTAACTCTCTAATGCCCTTAAGTGGCCCCATTCACATATTACCCATACCATTTTTATTTAATCTCATTCCCACAAAAATCCCCATCACTTAAAGTTTTAGGGTTCATCCTCCACCATTGGATCAAGTTAATGGGCCATTGGATTAATGATGCCCTAAAATCCTTATGAGTTCTTTCTTATTCCCTTTTGCCCTAATTTTATTTCATTTGCAAATTGCAGGTTAGAGAAGGAGGCTAAGAAGTTTTGCAAGGAGCTATGGAAGCCATTAAAGAGTTTGGGGCCTCTTCCATGGAGTTTTCTTTTGGTTTGATCTCCTATATTGTTTTTGTGTTAAAAACTAAGGGGTTTACTCTATTTAGGTATGGGAAATTTTCCCTCATTTTATTTTGGTTTTAAGTGAAGTATATAGAGATTTAGATGTGTGTGTGTGTGTGTGTGTGTACACACACACACACACACACACACACACACACACACACACACACACACACACACACACACACACACACACACACACACATACACACACACCCTATATATATTACATTTGATCTAAGATTTGTTCTTATAAAATATCCATATAAAAATACTAGATTTGTATATATACGTCCCTGTAGAGTTGTGGCCAAAGATAGTGGTGACATATACATACATATATATATATATATATATATATATATATATATATATAATTTAGGGCCTTAAATAATGTGGTGAATATACGTGTACATTTGTTTATACGGTATGATATTTAATTGTGTCGTGGCTTATATAGAATGCGTAGGGTATAATGGTGGTCGCGGCCATTATTCTTATAAAGTTATATATATATGTGGGTGGGGGCGCCGCCCATATGCGCCAACCCATGTGGTTTCTATTTATATATGGGTCGCGGCCCATATATATATATATATACTATAAACAACGCCCCCTTCCTTAACAAATACACGACCCTTCACAAACAATGGTTGAATCACTTTTAATTCAATATTAATTTGTTCAATATATATATATATATATATAGAATGCACAAGGTATAATGGTGGTCGCGGCCATTATTGGGGCCAATTTATTATATATATGTGGGTGGGGTGCCGCCCCATGCAACCCACTATGGTTTCTATTTATATATGGGTCGTGGCCCATATAGGCCGTTACACTATAAACAACACCCCCTTCCTTAACAAATACACGACCCTTCACAAACAATACAATTGAATCACTTTTAATTCAATATTAATTTGTTAATATACATATATATATATATAAGTGTCCCATTGATTGTATGTGATTGCAATTTTAATGTTAGATAAATATAAATTTATATATACATAGGTATTTATAGTTGTGTATATTTTTGTGTCTTGCTTAATTCTAAACCAATTATCAATTCAAACTCATTTATATAAAAACTATAAGGGGTATAATTGGTTGTGATAAATTTATATCTATTCATATATGTGGGTACTAGGAATAATTTCTATTGCAACAAAGAAAAATTTGATTGTAAAATTAACTCAATTCACTTCTTCTTACATAATCATTTGATAGAAATAAATTAAAACATACTTAAATGAAACTTTTTTCTTCTTCCTTCCATTTAAAACAATTTTGTCAACAATTCAAAAAGAGATCAACATTCACTTTCCATTTAATAACATCTTTCTTTCAAAATAGATTTACCATACAACTTTTAAGTAAAATTTTAGATTTGAAAACTTTATTCTCATTACAAAACCATTTCAAGGTATTTATTTCAACTAAAATAATACAATTCCTAATAAATTCATTTTACAAGAACTAAACCATTAAAATACAAGATTACATCAAATGCACTCTTGGTAAAATTTACAAGTTTGGAGGAGATTTAATATCAAATCAATTACAACTTCACATGCCTCTTTTCCAACATGAGCACTTATTGAATAACCAATACAAATCAATTTTACATAATACATTTACAAGAAGATGAAGCTTTAAAATGCAAGTTACAAAATCCCTCCACTTAAGTGGAGACAACATGGCAAATTTTTACAAAATTAGGATTCTTTCTTGTCTTCTTTAAAATGAAACTATGTCTAAAATTTCACTTGAGTTCCACCATTTTCTTCAACTTCAAACACAACAAAAAAGGAAGGGGAGTAGGCAATTCTCTCTACACAACCAATATACAAATGAGGAGAAGAATCCATTCTCCTCATTAGACCCTGAGCCCCAAACATAGTGAAATAAACAATGTTTACAACCAATGGAAACTTTAACAATTGCTTCCAAATTAGAACACACAAACCAACAATCCTTTTAACACACAAACAAACACAAACAAAAACAACAATAACATGTAACTTTCAACACACAAGGCTTGAACTCAAGCCAATGGAGCAAGGAAATATGGGGAAATCACTTATACCTCCCAATGGGTTAAGTTTCCACCTTGAAGCCTCCAAAACACAAAACAAACCCATACAAGACTCTTATGCCTCCCTCAATCTCTTATGCCTCCCTCAAATAAATATACAAGATAAGTAATAATTTCTCTTATCTAAAAATGTGGGACACCCAACCTAAACTCCCTCTAAAATATATAATAATACTCTATGCCTCCCTCAAAATATCCCCATAAACCTTCTCCTACACCATACTTAAGGCCATTCTACCCAAGGTCCCAAAACAAGAACACACAACCATTCATTTACATACAACACACATATATATAAAATAAAATTTCATAGGTGTAGATCCTAACTTGCCATTGCAAGAAACTTGATCCCAAAATTCCAACTCCAAGATCCTTCCAAGCTCAAATCCAAATCAAACAAGCTCTAAGACTCCCAAACAAGCAACTCAAAATAAAACTTCAAAATATAATTTCACAATAAAATGAAGTAACCCCAAAACCATCAAATAGACTTGTATAAATAGGAAAAAGAGAAGAGGAGGGTGAGGTGGCTGCATGTAGGATGCCACATCAATTATCATCAACTCCACATCACCAAGTCAAACATCAAACCCAAGGATAATAAATTGGTGGGTGAGGATATGAAAAGCCTCTTACACACACTAACCCTCACTCCATACCTCTAAAGGACACAATTAAAAACTCATGTAAGAAAGTGCAATAATTTCACCTTTTTACCTTCCAAATCACATAATGGGGTCTAAATTTGACACCTCACCCCATATGTATAATTGGTAGGTGAATTTAAGAGGTGTGGGACAAGCTTAACTTGTCCCACAAGCCTCAAAAATGGCTTAAAGGTCAAATTTCGGATTTTGAGAGATGGGTTGAGTACACACAATCAAAAACCAAATAAAATCAACTCAAATCACAAGATCACAAGGACAACTACTCCTAATAAATTTCCCTTTGTCACATCCCAAAATTTAACTTAATTAACATAATTAATTACTAAACAAGGGTAAATTTAATCAATAATATAAAAGTGAAATGCAATGCAATAATAAAATACATACTCACAAATCAATAAAAAAAAATGAAAATAACAACACAAATTCCATAGTCACAATTAAAGGTCATTCCCCCCCATGGGGAGCTCTTAACATCCTAACCACATACAAAAATAACATATCACAAAGTTTTCATGGTGAATGTTGTTGCAACCATTAGATATTCCATTACGGTTGGTCTCCTACCTCCCTTTTAATTGTTATGATACAATCACCTAAAAAATTAAACAATACCTCCTTGACCTTGTGTCCGCATAAAATACATAAAAAAAAAAATACATGCTCATCTATCAATACAAATCATCATATCATGAAATCATCATCAAGCTAAGAAATTCTATTATTTGTTTACAATTTTATAAACCTTTAATTTTATCATTTCATCAATATTAGTGAGATAACAAGATTAGATCGAACACCAAAATATGGTCAATACGATGAGAATTTAGAATTTCATTATATATAAGATAAAACACATCATCATCAATACAAAATGTCTATCCATGCCTCTAAGAATCCATACAAACCATAATATGAATCACAACATATCAATAGTCATAATATCTCTATCATCTAACATCATGCTAATCCAAAATAACATAATAAGGTCCATGTCTATAGTCCATGATAAATCAAAATTATAGTATAATAATTGTCAAAGAGGAGTGGGAAATACATCCCCCTCCCCTTAGAATCGAATTCCTCCGGGAAGTCATTGAAATAGGTGTGGAAACTGGGCCCATAAAAAGTAGTGTCCTCCCATGAAGCGGCAGTCTCATCATACCTATCCACCATCACATGTCCCTACTAAAAGGCTTCAAACACCTAGGGTGGTATTCTCTATAATATGTATGGGATCCACCATCACCTGTCCCGATCTTGCACCCACAATGCGTTCCAATCCAATATATGAGATGGATCTAGAGTGTATCTCCATAATGCTAAAACATGGAAAACATAATGGATGCAAGACAAGCTAGGTGGCAAGGCTAGATGGCAAGATAAGGGACCGATCCACTCCAATATCTCAAATAGATCCACAAATATAGGAGCTATCTTAGAGCCTTTTCCATAACGGATAAGTCTCTTATGAGGTTTGACATGAAGAAACACCTTCATGCCAACCTCAAAACTGAGGTTTGTCCTCCCTCGATTTGCATACTTCTTCTTCCTATCATGAGCCTCATGTAATCTCTATCTAATCAAGATAACTTTTTATTCCATGTCTTGTAATATAGTTGGCCTAAGAGATACCCTATCCTCTAACTTTGTCCTAACTCAATGATGTCCTGCACTCCCTGTCATATATTATCCGAAATGGAGCCATACTAATAGAACTATGAAAGTTGTTGTATGCAAACTCAACCAAGTAAAAATACTCCTCCCATCTCAACTAATGATCCATGAGGTATATTTGAAGCATGTCCTCTAAAATTTGATTCACCTACTTTGTCTAACCATCTATCTTAGGGTGATAGGATGTAATGAAATTAATCCTTGTATCAAGAGCATGCTGCATGGTAGTCCAAAAATGTGAGGTGTACAAAGGATCGTGGTCAAAAATAATCTTCTACAAAATCCCATGAAGTATGACTATCTCATCCAAGTACACTCGCACCACCACACTAGCTATATAGGTGGTCTTCACCGGATAAAAATGAGCCACTTTCATTACTCTATCCACCATAACCATGATGGCGTTGTTGATGGCAAATTGTAGCACCCACAGGACTCTGCAACTCGATGGGTTGAGACTCTCAGTGTGATTTCATAACATGGAGCTTTTCCCAAGTGTTGGACCTTGAAAAATCAGAAAAGCTCTCCGGATGAAGGCCGGTTCCTATTCCTCTGTTCAGATGCACACGTAAAAATGTAGAGGGTTTACTCAAAAACCTAATCTAACTTGCCAAGGAGACAGGGTAAGAAGATGCATAAAAATAAAACCTAAACTAACAGAGGTGATGCACCGAGGAATGAAGAACAACTGTCTTGCCAATAAACACAAGCCATTAAAATACAATGCAAGATCATGCATAGGTAACCAAATTCGCAGTGAAATGTCAAGGGGATGCAAATTAACACAGAAAGGGTTGATAATCATCCAGAGACATGTATTATTTGCCCCAAATATTGGCACAATACACTACAAAATGCCAAGAGGAAAAGTGGCATTACTATTTTAAATGGGAGGTTTGAACTCCAAAAATTCACGCCAAAGAGAAAAAGGGAGGGGTAAAAAAAAAATGTCCAACCTTTTTAAAGAAGCCCCTCCTTACAATTTATAAGGAGAAAAAGAGATGGAGAAGAGAGGAATTCGAAATCTGCTCCAACCACCTCCAAACCGCACCTAACTCATCTCATTATGGAGGTAGGTGAGATTCCTAACAAACTCAAAATGTGGCAAACTGTATTTTTGAACTTTTAAGAACTTGTTCCCACCCAATTAAACATATCCAGTCATAGTTGGGCGAGAGGACCTTGCAAGCTTTCCAAAAGTCTAACCTTGCATGAATTCGAGCTCCCTGTGAAAAGTTATGGCGATCGAATATTTCCGCGTCGTGGTCTTCTTCTGTCGGGTTCGGGGTTCTCCTTTGCATCTACATCAGTTTTGGAGGGTGCCTCAACATGTTTTTAATGCTTATGTTTTCCCGAAATCTGCTCTGCCAAGATTTGAATATTTCCTTTGTTTCGGGGTCGGAAAATGGACTGCATGTGCATCGGGTTTGGAAGGTGGCTCAACATGTTTTCACCCCATGCTTTCCCGACTCCAAAACCCGATTTTCCTAGGTAGTGTTTTCAGGTTTTCGGAACTCTCAACATCGGGACATGCCTTGCGATTTTCATGCTTCATGTCTCATGTTTCCCGAAACCCGAAACCCGAAATCCTTTGTGTCGGGTTTTGGAACCCCTCCGACATATTTCCTTTGTGTCGGGTTTTGGAACCCCTCCGACATATTTCCTTTGTGTCGGGTTTTGGAACCCCTCCGACATATTTCCTTTGTGTCGGGTTTTGGAACCCCTCCGACATATTTTATTTGTGTGTTTATCTATATTTACCTAGGGGTAAATATATACAACAAAGCGTCATGGTGGTATCTCGATGTAGGTAGCCCTATTATAAAATCCATGGAAATGGTGTCCCATTTCCTCTCTGGTATAGCATGTGGGTAAAGGATAGTTGGATAATTATGCTCAACCTTCACCATCGACACTCCAAACATCAAGACACAAAATGAGCTACATCTCTCTGAAGTCCTCTCCAATGGTACAAATGTCTCAATGTGGCATTCATCTTCTTCACCCTTGGATGGGTTGAATAAGGTACACAAAGAGCCTCTTCTAATATATCCTATCACAACCCACCATCTCTAGGTACGTAAATATAACCTCTATGTCTAAGAAGCCCATCTGGCTCTATTGTCAATCCCTCAAACTTCCCCTCAAGGGGTCTCTGAGACTTAATATCTACTTTAGTTGATAGGTAGAAGTTGTCATGAGGAAATTGTTGCAAGATCCTACTTCGTAAGTTTGTATATATCGAAGTATCCATATCCAAATGCCTCCAATGGATCAAAGTGTCCAGAACCACATTCTCCTTCCCCTTCACATGCTCAATCTCCATGTCATACTCGCATAGAATATCCATCCAAATCCATTGACATGCATTGAGATTGGGCTGTTTGACGAGATTTCATAGGCTCAAGTGGTCTATCCTAAGAATAAACCTCCTGCCCAATAGGAAATGTTGCCAATGCACCAAATTATGGACAACTGTTGCAAGCTCAAGGTCATGATTTAGATAGTTGAGCTCATAATCCTTGAGTTTACAAGACTCAAAAAAACCACACGGTCAAAAATCCTCTTATCCATGCAAACGAAGCATCTATGCAAACAAATAAGTCCCTCTATGGATCCGAACTACTAAAATATGAGTTGTAGTGAGGCAATCCTTTAGAGTCTTGAAGTCCTAATCATATTTTTCTAACCAAATAAACTTCTTCCCTTTCCACCGTTGAAGGTAAGTGATGGGATGGGCAATGCGTGAGAAGTCTTGAACAAATCTCTTGTATCAAACTTCCAATCCCATGAAGTTGCATACCTCGGTCACACTAATCGGCACTAGAAAATTAATAATAGCTATAATCTTGGAAGGATCTACAATGATACCTTCCCTAGATATTATGTGGCCAAGGTACTGAACCTATGTCTAAAAGAATGCATATTTCTCTAGGTTCCTATAAATCTACTACTCTCGAAGACATTGCGGAACCTATCGAAGATGCTCCTCATGCGTGTGTGAGCATATCAATATTTCATCAAGAAATATGAGCATGAAGCATTCCAAGAAATTCATGAATACCTCATTCATCCAACTCATGAATACTGTGGGGGCATTCGTCAAACCGAATGACGCCAGTGTGAACTCGTAGTGGCCATATCTCATGCAGAAGGTTGTCTTATGAATATCTACCTCTGTGATATATAGTTAATGGTACCCCAACTTAAGATCTATCTTGGAAAACATGGTATCCACCTTCATCTGATCAAACAAGTCATCAATGTATGTAAGGGGGTAACGATTCTTAATCCTTACTTTTTTTTGGTGTCGATAGTCAATACACAATCTCAAGGATCTGTCTTCTTCTTTACAAAAATCATAGGTCCACCCTAAGGGGATACACTAAGACATATTAGGCCCTTCTCAAGAATACCCTCTAGCTATAACTTGAGCTCAAAAATCTCAAGGGTAGTCATCCTATATGGTGTGCATGAGATAGGATTTTTCCGGGAACCAAATCTATATCAAAATCAATCTCACGTGGGTGTGGAAGACTAGGTGGCTCCTTGGGAAAAACATAGGAAAACTCTTATAAAAGGGGTGATCATCAAGTGAAGGCTCACTCATCTCATCCTCTGATATGTTACTAATAGTAATAGCATACATCTGACATCCCCGATGCGCACACCGCTTCAGCTACATAATGGATATGGTGAAAATAGAAATAGGCCTCCTAACCCAAACTATCACCAAATCCACACCCAAATCATCAACACAAGATATAATCTTGCTATAACAATCTACTCTATACTTTTGTGCGATAACAATTCCATGCCCAAAATAACTCCATAAGAACCCAAAGGAAGGATGTGATGATCCAAAGTGGTGGTGAAGGGTCCTAGGTAAACTACACACTCCTTAACTAAGGATTCCACTAAGAGCTTGGATACAAGATCCTTCTCAACATTCGAACTAAGGCCCTTCCTAACTTCCACTAGCATACATCATTCTAATAATGATGGAGAAATAAATGCATAAAAAAGCTTGAATCAAACAAGATAGAGGTAGAAGTACCACCGATGTTACCTGAAGTCTCAATCATTTTGCCTGGTACTCTGCCTGGCAGTTCTCGACTATTACATAAATCTTGTGACTCCTAGCCATGTCACCAAATGTAGGCTCTAAAATATGTCCCTTACCCTTATTATTAGGGTTCTATAGACATTATCTCCAATGATGTCCATGTACACCGCATCCGTAATAAACTACCTACTCACCTCCAATGAGATGCGGCTCCTGCATGTACTCTAGTGGTTTGTGTTGTGGATCCCGATGCTCTTGCCATGGATAACATTTTCTACTTTCATGTTGGATTGAAACTATTCGAAATGGATTATATTTTTACACACCATATGCAATGGTGTTCTACATTTGGGAAGTAGTTAAAGGTTAGAGGATGACACCATAATTTCCTCTCTACACTTCTTCCATGTCTTGGCATGAGATCGGCCAAAAACTTGCAGCCAACGCAATTGGCATGAGATCACCCAAAAAATGAATTCTTCTACAACATCTTTAGGATACTTTCTACACTTTTTACTCATCACAAATTAGGTGCACATTTTCCTTTTTACATGTTTTGATCATATATACACATTTTGATCGTATACGTGTTGACTACTTGTTCTTTCTTCTCTTTTGTGGGTCTATCCTTATGGGAAATGGTAGTCACATCATCATCACACATCATCACACCACATTAGCATTAATCAACATCAATAACATGAACATCTCGACTTTGCACATACGCTCTCACCTAGGGTCATTATAATCATCACTTATTTTTCACATCCTCTTCTTGGTTTCCACGCTTCACATTTTTATCACTCCATGCTTTTCCTTATCTCTCATAATGCTTTTTTCATTGATCTACGTGGTTATTAGGTACAAATACATTATCTACTTTATGTTATTGATATTTCACTATAAAAGACAATGTGGGGTAAAATGTAGACACAAAATCATGCACTTTGGGTATCTATTTAGTCCTAATCACATACTACTATTCATATGATTCCTAAGTAAGAAAAAGTACTAATTAACCCATGTTTTTGGCCATATTTTCTTACTTTCTATTTCCAATTTTGGTCTTACACACCTTCTTGACCAATTTGACCTCGACCCTTTAGTTTATCTCGAGTCTAGACACCACCACCTAGCCCGGGATGCAACGCCAAGTGCCCATGTCCCCTCTGGGAACCCCTGACCTCTTTGTACTTTTTCACATCTTTTGGGTCCTTTCTAGCCATTTGAACATCTTATCTTTTTGGTAGTCATAATTTTTGGGGTTAATTATGAAATTCAAGAAAGGGAATCATATAAATATAAAGTTATGTGGCAATAATAAAGGGCTAAGCACTACACATTAGATATCACCACCTAAGGTTGAATCCAAAGGATATTAAAGAAAATTTAATCATCCATTCAAGGGAAAGGGACTACATTATTTTTCATACACTTCATAGGATGGGAAGTTCATTCTATTCCATGCACATTTCACTTACATATTCTACATCTAGTTATTGCTCGCTATCAAGTGTGACACGCACAAGAGCCACCTAGGGTACGATTCTACACACACACCCATAGAACTATATTGGGTTTGAAATGTAGAGTAACACTCGGTTGTAAGATCACTTGTTTGAAAGTTAAGGATAGTCTAAACCCTCATTTTATTCTTTTCTTTTTGGTATTTGATGCTCTTTTGAGGGTTTTTTTGAAATATTTACTGATATCGGCGACATCGAGATCATCATGCAACCTACTAGTGGAAAATAATAAAGGATAAAAACATCTCACAACCCTTCAAAGGAGGTTTTCTAAGGTTTTGGGAAGACATAGGTGCCAGAACTAGTCTATAGCACCCGCAGGCACCCTTGACCCATTATGGATGCCCTAGTTTAGACAGATTGTGTAGTTACACAATTTTCCAGGATCCTGTGTGACACTTCTACCTCTTTTTCATCGCATTTGTCACTGCATAACTATATAGGATTTATCATGAAACATCTAAGTATTTTATCTCCTCTTTGCACTAGGTTTTGTTATTTCCTAGCTTAATTTGCTTGGGTCAGATTTATTTCATTGTGTACATGTTTATTACAACTACTACATACTTATATTAGGCATAAATTTTATTCTCAAATAAAATATTTTCTTAATCAATGTACTTCATGGTTTTTATAAATAGGCTTCTCTTAAGAGTTTTTAGGAGTTCCCATATTCATTATGGATATACAATTATATTTATTTTCTTAAGTTTATTTTCCTAACAAAAAAATGTTAAATTTTTGTACTTATCTTGCAAAATATTTTGTATATAACCTAACAAACTCACAATGTATATAACTCATGTATAAATATTCATGCACTTCATGGTTTGTTATAGATAGGTTCCCCTTAATAGTTTTTAGGAGTTCCCCTATTCATTAGGGATGTACTATTATATTTCTTGTCTCAAGTTTATTTTCCCCAAAACAATAAGTGAGACATTTTATAGTTAGGATGGAATATGATCTAAGTCATGAGATGGATTGTATAGAGTCATATGTTACATTTTGTATAAGCTATATTGATTCCTAAGTTTTTAAGCTAAAGAACTAGTCACAACCTAGCAGATAGATTCCTAATATATGTGTTATCCCATATTTACCCCTGGTTAATTTGGATAACTCATTAAAAATGGACTTAGCCATTTTTTCAAGCTTGGAATGTTTAGATGGTTGTCAAATTCTTCCTTCCAAAAGCATTGTTCGTTGGTATTAGAAACCCGCAGGATACCAAGTTTTAAAACATTGGTGGGTTATTTATAAAATCTAGTGTGTCATTGATTTAGCCATCAAAGTTCAACTCAAAGCATCAGGGGCCACATGGCGATAGATCAACTATTTAGGTAAGTACACATGGTGGAATTTCAAAATTATCCAAAGTGATTAGGCTCTACAGACCTCAATTTCCATGAAATAATCCACATTTCATAGAGTTTTAGGTCTAGGATTAAGTCAATATAAGTCAAAGGACATGTGATAGGTGGAGGTGACACCAAATGGCATGAATCAACAGTCCAAGGAGGAAACATGTCATCATTCCAAAAATTTTTGAGAAATATGCGCTTGATAGACTTCAAAACCATATAACCAACCACATTCCATAACATTTTGGGTCTAGATGGAAGGGCAACGAAGGGTCAGAAAAAACATGGTGGAGATACGGGCCGACACATGACATGATCTCAAGAATCAAATTTAAACACATGGTTCCATTTTGGCATTTCCTCAAGTAAATACATTCCATAGACCTCAATTCCATGAATAAACTAAGTTTTATGAAGGTTTCGAGGTAAGTGGGGGTTTAATATAAAGTAGGCGATCAACATGAAAAATAAATATTAATCCTCAAACAATGCTTCCAATGAAAGACAACCACATGGTAGTAGTCAAAATACAAAATTTTATAAGTCTCCTCAAGATCAAAATTATGGCATGAAGGCATAACTAACTAGATACAGAAACATTCCATACGTGGAGATTTTCTATTGGCTCATTATTTATAATGGTCAGTCAGGGGATATTAAAAAAATTGATTTGTGAAGTAGTGTGGAGCCTTTTTATTGGATAACTTTTCACATTCTGACACTACAAAGGAGGCGTGGCATTGTTTTACTAGCCCATTTTTCTAAAGAAGGTAGCCCTTCATAAAGCCAAAGGAAATAGAGGAAAAGTAAAGAGAATCAAAGGTATGATTTGCAAGCCAATGAAAGATGGACACATGGTAAAGGAGAAGCAATGTACACATTGGCATAGCCCAATTTCTGAGCCAATCAAAGGTTGTCATGTGTCAAGTCCTTGTGCTTATTGGCATGCAAATATTAAGTAGGCCATATATTTTGACCCATATCTCCAAATCGGACAATTTTTATATCGTTGTAAATGTGTCCTCGAGCCCAATTTTTATATCGTTTTGATGTAATCGATTTGAGATTTTATTGTGATTTTGAGTCAAAATAGAAAAAAATGATTCAAAGAGAGAAAATAATAGTCATGAGCATGAAAAGCGATCAGATTAGACGGCCCGAACCACTAGAATTGATGAAGTATGGTTCTATTTTTTTCTTTGCAGGACAAAATACACATAATAATTTCCTTATAGAGTGTTCACGTTCTTTTAGATTAATTTCAATACATATTTTTGGTGGTTGTAAGTTAAAAAGTCATGTTCTCTCTCTTTTCCCTCTTCTTTTTCTTCTCTTCTTATATATATTGTAAAATATTTCATTTTGAAAGAGATGGACATTCTTATCTGCAAAGGAACCATGTCAAAATGGTCTCCCAAAGTAGCTATGAATCATAAGATTTCATTTTGGCCTCTGTAAATGCATTATTGCCTCTGTTTGAGCTGTAATGGACTATGTATAGTAATAAAATATGGTGTTTGTGGCTATCTTCTGCCCTATACTTGTGTTTTATTTTCATCTTACCTTATTTTACTTTTATAATGTGCATATCTCTCATTTGCAAGCTCCATTTTCATTGTGTTTAATGTTCATCACCCTTATCTTGGTGTTATCACTACATTTTAGCTTAGGATTTCCCTTTTTGCATCTCCTTCTAACCCTAGTCACTTGTAATGTTTATCTTAGGATTTTATTTTAGTATTAGGAGTAGTTTTAACATTAGGAATAGGTAGAGGAACCAACCTTCTTTGGAGGTCTGTCTCACAATACAAGTCCCATAACTTGGAGACACTCCCATGTTGCCTCAAAATATTGATTTTTATATGACTCGAAGGAAGGTACACTTTTGATCTCCAAAATTTTGGCATGCATGGTGGGACTAGTATTTAAAGCTTTAGATTTTGTGGGTGTGCATCCTAACCACCTTAGTGCCTTCACTTCCCAAGCTGTTGGGCCTTGAATTGACTAAGTCCCAAGGAAGAAGTTACGTGTGCACAAGACAAGCAAGAGGAAGTTACTTAGGGAAAACATGCAAGGAAAAGGTTGAAGAGAATGTGGAAAGCAAAACAAGGATTCAAGGACTTAGCCACATTTCTAAGGCACTGTCATAGGAGAAACACTTAAGTGTTTGAGTAAGCATGAGGAATGGATAAGGTGCCAACATGGAGCCTTAGAGGTAAAGAAAATAATATTCCATATAGGAATATTCCTAGGGTAGATCATTATAGTTAATGGAGGCCTTTGCAAGCTGGAAAAAACACTTGACTATGAAGGACCATACTTCCACTTGGCATGTGATCTACTCATGAGAGAAGCTATGACGTTGTATCTAGATTCTATTTAAAGAAGTGATTGGGTCTAAGATGAAGAGGAAAAAAGAGGCAATGAAGTGTTGCAAGAATTCTTGGTGATGTCAGGGTTTGTAGTTCTTAGTGCTAGGAAATATGGGAAAGAATGTTAGGCATATATGTATGTGCTTGGCCTATAACAAGGGTTGTAATTGGGAAATCATAGCTAGGATATCTATTTAGAGTAGTTTTGTATGGATAGATCTACATTCCTTGATATATATGGTCTGAGATGAACCCTTTTGTGATGTAAGGTGGCTATTGTGGATGTTTATAAATTGATATATGAAGCTTTATTATGGATATATTTTTTTATGGGTATAACCCTTATGTTATTCATGTTATTATGGATCAGATCTAGTTCCTTTGTGTTATTTACAATGCTTATTTCCATTTATGATGCACCCGTGCTTGGATCTAGTGTCTATACTTTCTATTTTTGAGTAAATGAATGCATTTCTAATTCTACAACCCATCCTCCATTAATGGTAGATCATTCTCATGAAGCTCACATAAAAGAGGGGCTCGAGTGCCCATGCATGCCTCGTGAGTGAGAGCAGCACACATCGGGTGATAGGCCGACACGTGCTTGGGGTAGAAAGAATGTATATGAAGAAATGAATACATTTTGGTTCCGTTTTTGGGACCTCTTTTCAAAGATGTTGTGAGAATGAGGTGTGATGATGGAGCGCTTGACCTTGGACAATGTCAAGGCATGGATTAAAAGCATGGAGGATGAGTTTTCTCAGATATTTAACATTAGACCTGAGTTTGATGCACATAAATGGGTAGAGGACCACTTATATCATGAGTTTTATGAAACATTATTTTGTTGTTTCCCAGTGGAGTTGTATGAATGGATTTCAGCATATGCATCTAGGTCAAGTTGGTACTATAGAGACATCGTATATGGACCCAAGATGAGTATTAGAGGCTAGATGATGTCGATATGACCTGGACCTATGTTGTTGATCACTGGTGGAGTAGAGTGCTGACTAGTTATACCTTGGAATATATTATTTCTATGTATTCTTTCCCAAAGATTGTTGAGTTTGAGTTCTTGAGGGAGCCTAGAGGATCATTCTTGCATGCATGTTATTCCACTGGCTATCAAGATCTTGGTTATTAATTTGAGTTTGGAATCCTTTCCCATGACTGGATAAACTCCTTCTATGTGTGGGGCATGGAAGCTAGTGTGGTGAAAGATGGAACGGATCCTAGATGGATGGAGAAGAGAGAGAAGAGAGGTGACTCAAGTATGATGAAGTGTGAGAGAGGGAGTTGAGGAGACAACATGTGAGGTTACAGAGAGCAATGGAAATATAGAGGCAGATGTTGTGGGAAGGATTTGAGGTGTGGAAGGCATGGGACCTGAGAAGTCTATCTTTACCCCATCTTGGAAAGCATGGGAGAGTTACCCCTCAGATTCTAGTGAGATTTCATCATGCATGAAGAAAGGAGAGCCATAGGCATGCCTCTTGGCCCACCTAGTGACTAGACCCTGGCACTTAGCCTTCTAGTTTCTGAGGAAAACTTTGCTTATTTGGTTATTAGTGGTGTTGATATTGGCGGTTGAGTGACACCTAGGAGGTATAATTTTTCATTTGGTACATCTATGGTTATATAGTCATTTCCTATATTTAGAGGTATCTTTTTAGTATGACATTTGGGCAAGGTGTGGGTTCACAAATTTTGGGTATCACATATAGAAAGCGTGGGAAACACATCTGGGAGTGGGTCAACTTTACAGATTGTCGGCATGTAGTTTAGCATGGTGGTGGGTTTCACAGGGCAAGCAATTGTGTTAGGCCCCTTACCTGCGATAGGAGGAGGATCTAGTGGATCGGAGGAGTTGGAACTAGTGGATCTAGTGGTGTTGGAGGTGGTGGAAATATTGGAGGAGGCCAAGGTTTTGGATCTAGTGGGAAAGGGCCTCAACAACCTCAGTAGGTATTTTTTGAGATGTCTTTACATTTTCTTAATTACAAAGGTGTGGAAGACACTACTAGAACATGTGCATAAATGTGAGTTTCTATGGTGTATGAAGGGTATCACTACACTATAAAGGAAGGTGAGTCAGTTTGCAACTATGTTGTAAGGGGCATGCACACATAGTTGGTACATGAAGTATGATCCACACCAGATGGTGGTGGATTACATCGCATTGTGTGATGCATTTTTGGCAGAGTTCCACATCCCTGAGTTTTAACAAAAGCATCAAAACGTTGAAGGAAATCCAACAAGGGATGGTAGAAAGTGTGTGGGAGTATGACACGCACTTTAAGACTCTTATGTCAAAGTTGTCTTATGATATTCACCCATCTCAACATGCTCAGTGGTTTTTCGGAGGGCTGATCACTCCATTTAGGAGGGCACTTTCACATAAGACCTTCACAAATCCATGTGAGCCTTGGAGGCTTCCTTTCACATGCTGAGGCCATGGGAAGTGTTGACACACGGAATTAGTCCATTCCTTGAATCCCATATTGTTGCCATGGAAAAGCAGCTGGAGAAACTATCTGCGAACTCGGCTCATGAGACTCATAGTGGGCTATGGTGCATGAATGTGAAGTAGAGGGGCATACAAAGGATAGTTTCCGTAAATATCGATGTGCGCCATGTTGGTGGATATGATATTTTCCATGGAGATCATGATGTAAGTAGATTCCCATTGCTATAGTGCATGATCCGTAAGAATGTGTCCTGCTATTATTATTGCAAAATTTGCACCTCTACTACTCATGACACCAAGGATTATAGATTGATTGACTAGATACATGATGCCATTGATATTGGTGTGTGCCAAACCAGCATTTCTAGTAGTTCCAAGGATGATGGTCATCATTATGAAGGGCACATAGATGGAGGAGGTCATGGAAGAGGCTTTTTGAGGTGGATTTAAGGCTATGGAAATCATGGAGGAGGAAGAAGTGAATTTCCTCATGGAACCTATTATAACTATGGATCTACAAAACATTACAAGTGTGAGTGTCCCGATTTTTTGTAGTGCTCTTGGTGTGGGAAAAAGCACAAGTATGAGGAATTCCAAAATTTTTTGAACACATGATCTAGAAGAAGTGGAAGGATAAAGGCATTGGGATGGTAAGCATGAAGAGAGATGATCCATAGTGGATGCCAAGGGTGGTACATGGGTCAAAGTTAGAACCTATACTTGGTGATGATGAGATGAGGTTTTTGTGTGCTAGGGAGATACCAAAGTAGATACCACTAGTTACAAGAGAAGTGGTGCATGGGAAGTATCTAGACCCTACGCATTAGAAGGAAGTTTATCAAGAAACCATGGATGTTATTGAAGCCTACAAGGAGAGATCAATGCCTGAAGGAGAAGTCATGATAGTTAGAGAAGAAGAAGAGTGTTGAGGCTCCATAGAAGGATCTAGATGAAGTTAGGGAGGTATGTAAGATGTTGAGACAAGAGAATATCATCCCTTGTTAGGAGAGTGGCTGAGAGGAAAAGTACCAAGTGCCGAGAGGAGAGTGAGAGGTAGGTTTTGCATGCTAATCTACCTCCTCATAGTCTTGACTATGATAAGGAGATTACCTTGAATGTAGTTGTTGATGGATGACTCTGAGTAATATTCTTGATTGACATGGGTGTGGAAGTTAATGTGCTCACCTTGGATGCATGGAATCAAATGGGAAGGCCCCATTACAACCATCTTCAAATGTGCTTTATATGGCTAACAAGATAAAGGTGATGCCCATTGGTGTCTTAAAGGATGTTGTTATCACTATCCAAGGGGAAAAATTCATTGGAGACTTTGAAGTCTTGGCACTTGCTTGAGGTGGAAAATTTCCAGCATTACTTGGGTGCCCTAGTGTTATAAGAACAATGTTGACTTATGTTTTAATAAGGGGTATATAAGTTTTGAGAACAAGGAGGAATGTGTTATCATTCCTTTGATGGATGGAAATTCAAGCACCCTATATTGAGCCCTTGGGAGAAGAAGACCTAGATAGAATCTATGTGTGCACTATCAGAGACCCTGAGGTTGTGCAACTAAAAAAAGGTGTTATTCAGTGGGAAGATGCTCAATCTATAAGTGATACAACTAGTGTGGCATGTGAAAATTGGGCACATGGGACATATGAGTTATTTGGAAAGGTAGTTAAGAGGCTATATGACAAGAGTAACAAAGGCACACTCACTCAAGTGCTTGGGAGGAAAACAGTTTGAGTTACACATTGGGGGAGGAAACCCTGATGTTTTCCTATGAGCAATGGAGACCAGTGGAGATGTGAGATCGAAAGGAGAAGTATGCTTATCTATACTTTGTGTGGGACCATAACACGTTGGTGGGTGACCCATCGAGATAACCTTCTAGAGTGGTGTGAGGTGAGAATCACATTCTCTGTTAGGTTTCTCAAGTAATGCACCTACTACTATATAAGACTATCATGGGAAGGAACCCACCTCATTTCACATCCAGACATGTGAGAAGGCCTAGATGGAAGGCATGGAATCCCCTACCACCATCACTATGGGTGCATAAGCTTTACTCCACCTTACAAGGTTATGCATGTGCATGGTACATTCATTTAGAGCTTGACACAGACAAGAAACTGGTAGGAGTTGATGGTTGATCTTATTCAAACTTTTGAGTATCAAAGTACTAAGCCATTAGTGACTAAGGTGTTACAGGTTGTTAAGCACCTAACTATGGGAGATAGTGCCATGGTGGAGGATAGAATACTAGATTTTTTGGGAGAACTTGACTTGGAAGCACTTTGATGAGGAAGAATAAGAGGAAGTACAACTTGAGCATGCTTGCATGGAAAAAGAGAAAGGAAAGTTGGTCTATGTGATAGATGGTGAAGAGGTGGAAAACTTGGATGTTAACCATATTATCGGTACATGTGAGGTTATGGATAGTGTTGATGAGAAAGCACATGCCTACCATGAACCCTTAAAAACCAAGAAGGTTAACATTGGCTCGAGGTGGAACCTAAAGAAGCTACTATTGGAGATTACTAGGATAGAAAGGGAGGTTTCAAAGATTATTGATCTATTTGTGTGAATTCTAGGATTTATTCTACATGCATGGGTACCATGAGCTTAAAGGAGTTCACCACTCCTTGGGAGAAATGAAGATCAAGCTAAAGGAAGGTGCATGCCCAATTTGGAAGAGACCTTATCGAATGAATATGAATCTTGTGAGTCAAGGTCAAGGAGGATATTAACAAGATGATCACATCAAGACATCATTGAGGTTGTTGAGGAATCAGAGTGGATAAGTTTGATGGTCATCAACATTAAGAAGGATGGGAGGATAAGGATTTTCATTGATTACAGGGATTTGAATGTGGTGTGTGTCATTGATCCTTTTCCAACCCCCTTCACTGAGGAGATCCTGGAAGGAGTAGTTGGGCGTGAGATCTATTCTTTCATAGATGGATTCTTAGGATATCATTAGGTTAGAATTACAAAGGAGGACCAAGAAAAAGAAATTTTTCACCATTGAATGGGGATTTTTTTCCTATACGGTCATGCCTTTTGGACTGAAGAAATGCACCTGTTGTGTTTTTGTGCATTATGGTTTAGGATTTTAGGACTTCATCCATAAATTTCTACAAGTCTACCTGGATGACTGGATAGTATATGGATTGGTGAGGGACCATTGTGATAATATGAGATTGATGTTTGAGAGATGTCCGTAAGTTGAGTATATCTCTCAACATTAAGAAATGTGTTTTTCACTACTCCATTTGGCACCTTATTGGGACATATCATATGTAAAGAAGGCTTGTTAGTGGATCCTGCCAAAGTTGTCATTATTGTGGGTTTGGGGAGCCTACCAGATAGTGTGGTGTGTGGATTCCTTGGGCATATGGGGTATTATCAAAAATTTATTAAGGGGTATGCCAAGATCACCATGCCATTGGAGGAGTTTTGAAGCAAAAAAGTACATTTCATTGGGGAGAGGCACAGATAGATGGCATTTGACACATTGAAGAATAGGCTTATCATGTGCCCATATTACATTTTCCCTCTTAGGATAAGCCATTCCATGTACATGTTGATGCTTTAGGATGGTGATTGGAGCAGTCTTAGAACAACTGGAGAGGGAATTGTTGACCATCCTTGTGATTTTCTAGTAGGAAGCTAACCCCAAGAAAAAATTATACTACCATGGAGCGTCACGAGGCATTGTCGATGATTTATACTTGCACAAATTTAGGTAGTATTTTTTGGAAACACCCTTTATATTCTACATGGACCACATGGCATTAAATTACTTGGTGAACAAGCTCATCTTGCAAGGGTGCATATGTAGGTGGGTCCTATTGTTTTAGGAGTTTGAGTTTTACGGTTGTTGTAAAACTAGGTAAGAGTAATTTGGGGCTTGACCATTTATCAAGGATTGAATCAGAGAGAGGATGCACAGAGCATTGAGGATACAATGCTAGATGCACAACTATTTAGATTGCAGCATGTGCCCTCGACTTGGAAGATATTGTTGTGTTTCTCAAAATGGGTGTGGTGCGGAGGGAATGAAGACTTTGGAAAGGAAGTAGTTAGCCATACACACCACACCCTACATGTTAATTAGTAGAGACTTATACAAGCTAGGTCATGATGAGGTTTTGCATGATGCATGCTTGAGCATGAGCAGAATGTAATCATGGAAGAGGCTCATGGTGGAATTTAGGAGGACACTATATGGGGAATGTGATTGCGTAAGATCCTCTTAGTTGGCCTTTGGTGGGAGATGGTTTACAAGGATTGTATTGAATATTGCAAGGCTGTGATCATTTTCAATACCTTGGTAAGCCAAGAAAAAGGGATGAAATTCCATTGAGACCAATAGCTAGTGTTGAACCATTTGAGAAATGGGAAATTGAATTTGTAGGCCCTATTTCACCTATTGTGTGAAGGATGGGTTTATGCTATATCATTACTTTCATTGATTATCTAACATGGTGGGTGGAGGTAGCACCTACGAGGGGATTGCATGGGCCACAATAGTAAGATTCCTATGGGAAAATATAATCAGTAGGTATGGGTGCCCTTTGAGTTTGACTAGTGACCAAGGTACTCATTTTTTGAATGAGACCATCAAGATTTTGTTGGCAGAGTTCATGGTGGCTCATCACAAGACTACTCCTTATCACCCTCAAGGCTAATGGGACTGCTGAGGCATTTAACAAGATATTGAGTCATACACTTACTAAGATTTGTGATGTTGGGAGGAAGGATTGGGATGAAAAGTCTCATCCATGTTATGGGTGTATAGAACAACTTACAAGAGATTGAACAAAGCCACACCATTTTCAATTGGTGTTTGGCATGAAAGTTGTTTTTTGGTAGATTTTATGCTACCCTCTCTGTGTATTACATGCATGTAGGAGGATTGGCCGATGAACAAGCATTACAAGAGTGCATTGACAAGCTAATGATGTTAGATGAAAGGTGATCACTTGCTAAGTGGAGTCAGAAGACTGAGAAGGTGAGACAAAATGCCTGACATGATTGTCACATAAAGAATAAACAATTTGAGGTTGGGTAGATGGTTTTACTTTATGATTCTAAGTTTTCTATGCCATCTAGGAAGCTCAAGGTCCATTGGTTGGGACCATATTATATTACCCATATACTTGATTCAGTGCTTGCCAACTATAGGCATTGGATGGAACATGACTTCCGGGTATTTCAATGGAAGTAGGATGAAGCCCTACTATAAATAAGGCTTTTGGGTGTTTGTAAATAAGGCAAGTATTTTAGTTAGCTTAGGATTTCCCTTAATGCATTTTCCTTTCTTTGTGTTTCCTTTCTTTTTTCTTTTTTTGTCTTTTGTTTTTTTTTGTGGGCATGTTTGAGTTTGATAACCACTTGATTTTCAAAGGGTTTATATGTAGAGGACCACACATCTGTTTAGTGTGGGGTGGAGTGTAAAATATGGTAAAGACTAGAAACTAATGGTTGTTGGTGGCCCGAGTTGTAAAGTCAAAGGCGCATGGGATCAGAAGAGCACGCGTAGTAGAGGTGAACATGAGAGAAGATTGGTGTCAAAAATCTTTATAGAAACCATGTATGAGGAAAAATCATAGGAGTAACATGAGGTAGGAAGCGGAAAGAACTTGGTCCAAGACATAGAGGAGAAGATTGATTTGGCATGGGAGAAAGTGTGAAGAGTTCTATGGTTAAGGAAGTTGCATGCCAGAAGGTTGTGGGAGTGTTTACATAGGCTTGCACGTGAGGAGGAAAAGCACTTGGATAGAATGTGTGGAAGGATGGAATTGAAAAAATGACTTTAATGCATTTATACGTTGGTAGGTGGCATCGGGGTTTGTGTGAAAAAAAAAAAAAAGCTATAAATAGAAGGTAGGGGTGAAGTATTCTTTTACCTTGCATTTTAAGTTATCGAAGAGCTCTCGTGAAATAGGGCATCCTTGTGAAAGAAGATTTGTGCAAAGATAATTTGAGAAGATTTTTGTGTGAAAGATTCAACAGGATTTGATCATGAACTAGAGTGGAAAGGGAGTACATGGGCATGAGCAGAGGAGTTTATTTGGAGGATTCCCATGGGTGTTACACCATCTTGTGGAAGAAGGGTTTTCTAGGTTAGGGTTGTAGAGTTAGGGCATGGGATTTGAAGGAATTTTCGTAGAGGATTAGATCCACAGGATTTGAGAAGAGCTAGGGAAAGGAGGAAAGGAAGAAGTTATAAGAACCCAATGGAAAAATATGGCACCAAGGAAGGGATCAAATGTTCCATCGAAGAAGGAAAGGGAAAAGGAAAAAGATCCATTTCGACATGTTTTAATGAAGAGTGGTACATGAGAGATGCAGTACCTAGATGGCATATTTCTAGGAAAGGAATGGGTGTCTCATATATGAAAGATGGCCATAAGTGATTATAACCATCGAATGAGCACCACATGGAAAAGGAGATGGCGTTAGAATTGGTTTTCCCTATAGAAAAGAGGACACCAGATGGGAAGCCCATTTATGATGATGAAGTAAAGGTTAAGATGGAAAAGGATGGGCTTCTACAACTCTACGAGTTTCCCTATTTTGGAAAACCCAAGTGACTATACCAATGGTTGATGTCATGTGTGTGCATGAGGATCACTTCTATTTCATAGGATGAAGAATGTGCATAACTCCCACTGATTTCAAAGTACACTTGGCATTATCTATGAGGGAGAGCCACTAGATGAGGACTTGTGTGACAAGGAGGCCATCAAGAAAATGGTTGAGGCATATGATTACAAGAAGGGTTTCGTTACTTTGATATCTCTGCAATCACCAACCCTATTATGAGGATATGTTTTCACACTTGGTTATGAAGTTAAATGGGTAGGAGAGATGGACTCAGATAAACAAGAGTTGGTTGAATGTTTGTCACGAGAATCTCGAAAGGGACAATATACAACCTTTCATCCTTTATTAGAGGAAATTATAGATGTCGTGCATGCGAGGAGAGAAAATTATGTTTGGTAATGTCCTCCTCACCATTTTATTTTCAGAAATTGGGGTGCTCGATGGGCTGGATAAGTTTTTTGGGAGTACCCTGGATGAGGACCCCTCCCCTGCCAAGAGATTTGAGGCTTACACTTGTGACACCATGACAACCACTCATAAGGTGTGCTTGGAGAAATGGTATAAATGGATGCACAATGCATTTGGGAAGAATGGAGGATACCTGAGAAATTTCACCATTGGTGGATGGAGAGGTTGAATTTACCATATACCAACACTTTTATGTATCGGAAGGTTTACCTTGACAGATGGCACCAAGAGTCCTTGGTGTAAATTTCCATTCTCCTTCACAATGCAATACTTTCAAAGTGCGGTCAATAGGTTCAAGGAAGCCAAAAATATTTGTTTTGATCTAAGTGTAGTTGATCAGGACTACGTGAGAGATGCGCCAAACATTGGTGTATCCTAAGAAGCATGCATATGTAGAAAAGTACATATCTCATGATGTGCACATGGTGAAACCAAGTGACATTACCTATTATGGGTAGGAGACAACAAGGGTATATGTGTGACTAAGGCCCAAGTTTGAGAAGGGAACTTATGTTGAGGATGATGTATCAATCCTAGAAGACCCCACTACAAGGAAGAAAGTGGTAATAAAGAAGATGGAATGAGAAGAGACTCAGGAAAATGCAAGTGTGCATACAATGCAAACTATAGGGGCACAAGAGTCAGGTGTGGGCACAAGCACTTATGTTTGCTGAAATAAGTCCCCACACAAGAGAAGGAGAAGTCACATGAGAAAGAGGAGATTCCCGAGAAGGGAGTTGTCCCTAGAGTTAGAGGGATTTCTAGTTAAGAAGAAGCAGAAGGTGGCCAAGAGCTTGGATTCGGAGGAAACAAAAGTGTGGAAGGTCACGAGACTAAAGAAGAAAATGAGGAGCGCAAAGGAGCTTAGAATCCTCTTGTGTATGATGTACATGAGTCTAATGAAGGAGGGGATGAAGAGAGGAATGAATATGAAGAGGGTGCACATGAAAAAGAGGAAGTGAGGAGGTAAACATGCGTGATTAGAAGACCCGACCCCGACCGAGGAGCAGATAATAACATTGTAGAGAGGGAGGTGGTGGGTATTATCCAATAGTTAGTGGAGCATGAGGTAGAGTGAAGTGCCGATGAAGTGCTAAAGGAAATAGAAGGTAACATGAGCATGGAAAATGAGTATGGGAGCATGGGCATGAGAGACCCAACTTAGCAATAAGCTTCTGATGATAGCAGCACATGGGTGGAAAGGGTAGTAGTAGTGGCGTAGGAACACACCATGACTTATATCAATGATCAAGCAAAAGGTACTACATGCGTGCTTCCAAAGTAAAGTTGCCCATAGACCAAATCCTCACTTGGTCATATTTTGATGAAGAGAGTGTGTACCCTCACACAAAAAAGATGTTGTCTTGGGATTTTGAGTCCCACATTCGATGAGCCAAATTTGAGGTAAATAATGATGTGTTGATGAAGGCACTAGGTGTCAAGGGAATAAACCCTCTCATGAACCCTATTCGGATGAGAAAGTTTGCAACATGCTCAACAAAGTGTTGGTAGAAGTGGAGGAAAGAATTTTTGGGAGAAATGATAGAATAAGAGCCTTGGAGGAGGAACTTGAGAAGAAGAATGAGGAGATCCTTGAGAGGGATAGGGAGATAAAGCAAAAGGATTTGATCAATGCGCAATTAAGGTGTGAGTTAAGGATGAAAAGGAAAAGGTGTGTGCAAGGTCCATAAGAAGGTAGAGGCTATTTCAAATGCCATTATCTTGAAGCACCTGGACTTGGCCCCTCCTGAGTAGAAGTATGAGTTGACCATGCATTACTTGGAAGACTTTGCGCATACTCACTATGGAGAGGAAACCCCTTGCTTTGGAGTCAGTCGAGGAAGTTTTGGCACACCAGAAGGTAGAAGAGAAGGTGAATATGGAGGAGACCATATCCCATTATACCGAGCTCCTTGAATCCTTTAAAAGTTATGTGCACACATGGCCAAAGTTGTGTATGACAACCTATGGCGACAAAGATCAAGTAGCTAGTATTTTAGTAGCTACCCATGAGGTGGACCTGAAGGAGTTTTGGGAGAAGAACAAGGGTAACAGGGTACAGAGAGAGATAGGATCCACATGGAAGAAGAAAAGAAGTCTAAGGCCATTGAAATGTTAAGGGTTTTGATCAAAAATAAGGTGAAAGAGTTAGACCCCCAAGTTACTAAAATGATGGACGTTAGGCGACCTTAGCAAGTAGATGGAAAACACTGTGGATACGCTGAAGGCTAAGGGTGAAGAGTTGACATATGATGAATTCAACGCTAATAGGGGATATGATGCAAATAGGTGCAAAGTGAGGTTGACACCTAGAATAAGATCAAGGCCATTGTGACAAAGGACCTTATATATACGTATAGTAGTAGTAGGATCCTTCTATTCTCCCATTCTTTATTCAATAACAAAATTCTTTCATCCCTCCTATTATTTATTCTTTGGCAAAAGAGTAGAGTGTTTCTAAGGATGGAAAACATGCATAGTGTGGGGTAATGTTGGGCCCTAAATTGACTAAGTCCCAAGGTGTGGCATGAAAGAACAAGAAAGAGGAAGGTGCTCAAGAAAACGTGAGGAAAGGGTTTAAGATGGAACTAAGGGTTGTAGAAAGCTAAAGAACAAGGGTTTAAGGAATTAGCCACATTTCGAAGCCCAAGTGTGAGGAATGGATAAGGTGTCATCTTAGAGCCTTGGAGGTTAAGAAAATAATATTCCACATAGGGAATATTCCTAGGGGATATCATTACAGTTAATGGAGGCCTTTGCAAGCTGGAAAAAACACTCGACTATGAAGGACCACACTTCCACTTGGCATGTAATCTACTCATGAGAGAAGTTATGGTGGTGTATCCAGATTCTATTTAAATAATTGCTTGGGTCCAAGATAAAGAGAAAAAGAGGCAAAAAAGTGCTACAAGAATGCTTGGTGATGCCAGGGTTTGTAGTTCTTAGTGCTAGGAAATATGGGAAAGAATGTTAGGCATATATGTATGTACTTAGGCCTGTAACAAGGGTTGTAATGGGGAAAACATAGCTAGGATCTCTATTTAGAGTAGTTTTATATGGCTAGATCTATATTCCTTGATGTATATGGTATGAGATGAACCATTTTTGATGTAAGGTGGCTATTGTGGATGTTTATAAATCAATATATGAAGCTCTGTTATGGATATATTTTTTATGGGTATAACCCTTATGTTATTCATATTATTATGGATCATATCTAGTTCTTTTGTGTTATTTACAATGATTATTTCCATTTATGATGCATTTTTTCTTGGATTTGATGTATGTACTTTCTGTTTCTGATTACATGAATGCATTTCTAATTATGTAACCCATCCTCCATTAATGGTAGATTATTTTCACAAATCTCAAATAAAGGAGTGTCTCAAACCCACACGTGCCTTGGGTGAGTGCCTAGCGTACACTGGGTGATAGGCCAACACGTTTGGGGTAGAAAGAAGGTATACGAAGAAATGACTACACGAACAATCTTGGCACACCTGGTGGGACAAATATTAAAGCACTTTACATCTTCATAGTAGAAAGGTTGATGTGTTCTTGATAGTATTCAGCCTTTGGAGGCATTTCTCAACACATATGGTGACTCCACTGTTCCAACAAACCCATTATCTCAGTTACAAAACTTTCCCTTTTCTTCAATTCATTATTTCCCTTCCATTCTTCCATTTCCCTTTCTTTCATGAAGTTTTGCAATCATGACTTCATTCCCTTCCTAGAATTCTTATTTGCAGTAGTAAAACTAGTTCCCCACATTGTCAAAATTATCCACCAAATCAGTTTTATGAGCCCCATCATGAAGAATATGCATATGATCCACCCCCACTAACCCATATAGTTATTTTTCTAACTAAAATGTTTATGAAGAACAAGGTTATGTAGGTGATGGTGGAAATCTCATGGAAGATGATAATTTGTAGAGGTAGATTCAAGAAATGGAGATGAGTATGATGTAGACCAGAGCTACTTGTCAAATGAAGGCAGCCAAGTTTTGTTATAGGGTCCCTTGTCATGGGTTGGCCCTACACCAATCTGGTTCAACTCTCTTCAAAAGCTAGATTTTATAGTTGAGATGGTGCCCCATATTATAGAGTGGGATGAAGAAATGAAGGCTTACCAGTCCAATGTTGGGAAACCCTATCAATGGGGTAATCCCACACTGCCATCATATAGCCCTTACATTCCTCCACCCTTACCTACACCATATTAGCATTTTTTCCATGATCCTAGCTTCATTCCTACTCTCATTGAGGATTCCCTTTTCTATTTTCTTCCCTTCCATCCCACCTTCATTTCTCTACCCTCTTATCTTCTAAATCCCCTTCCACCTCAAACTTTGAAAAAATTAGTTGAGACCTAACCCACCCCTCCTCTTACATTCCCAAATCCATTTTGGGAAGAACCAAATCAGAAAATCAATCAAGGAGTAAAGAAATTTGAAGAATAAAATAAATAACTTATTTTTTGTAAGGATTGGACTTTAAATTTTGAATCCAATCAGATGCCACTGTTGGTTAAGCCTTCAACAGAAGTTGGGACTGAAGAACAAATGGCGGAGTCTGATTTTGTAGAAGAGTAATAATAATAAGAAGATGCTGAATAATATCTATGTTTTGAATGTAATGTGCATGATGACACCATGATCATGGAGGTTTATGATTCATCCCAACTTGAAAAATCAGAAAACGAGGAAGAATTAACTCCAAATGAAAAGGAGCATAAGGAGGATGAGATCCAAAGGGATTTTCCCACAAATTTTGATCTTGAAGAGGCTAATTTTTCTCAAATATAGAAGATTACATTGGTGAGTAGGAACCCATTGAACTCACTAATTTTTCCTTTACATCACCTATCTTCCAACATGAAGAGACTCTTACTACAAAAAAATCCAAAGAACCTATCATGGAGGAGAACATCCAAGAAGAGCATGTTTCCCAAATCAATATGCATGAAATGCAAGTGGAAGAGTTTGATATTTCAAACTTCATGTTGGATGAGGAAATCGGGGATGAAGATCAGTTCAGTCTTCAAGAAAAGGAAGAAAAGTTGCAAAGTGAGGAAGAAGTTTTTATTAATTGTAGTGATTCACCAAGAACACCATCAAATTTTGCAATCAGTCATGAGGAGATACATGTTGAAAATATTGTAGAGTCTATTGCAAATTTTTTTATAGAGGTAGAACAAAGTCCAATTCAGCTTGCAAAAAACATACTCCTTCAAGAAAGTCTGCAAGATGACTCCATTCATGGATTTGAACTTCAAAGAAATGAATAGATGAGAAGGATCAGTCCATTTGTTCTAAAATCTCTTGTCCAATAAGATACATGGCTAGCTTAGAGCCAAAAATAGAGTTGTAACCAATCTTGCTCATTTCAGAGCATGAGGATGAGCTGCAAAGCACCAAATGTAAGAAAAAATGCCTCTCAAATCCAAATACAAAACAACTAAAAGAGGTATTTGTCTTGTTTGTTGATACTTTGAGAAAAATGGTGGAAAACTAGTTTGAAATCATTTTTTCACTCTTATTATGGGCCATGTTCATTGCCAAATTTATTACATGGCCACAGTTTGTAAGAAAGGGAATTTATTTCTTGCTTCTTGTTTTAGGATTTATTTATCCTCTCATTTCTTTGGTTACGGTAGAGAGTAGTGTAGGTTTATTTTCAACAAAATAAGTGTGTATGCACACTCTGCATGTTTCTTATTAAGACAAATGTGGAATTTATGCCTAATATGATGTTATTGTAGTAGTAAATACACATGTAATTAAGTACAACAATGAACATTCACACAAACAATGTAATAAATAATGAAACCCTAGTTACAAGGAGGAGAAGAAAGTACTTAGCTGATTTGCAATAAAATCTTGAGTATACTAAAGTGTTGATCTAGATGAATAGAGTAGTAGGAGTATCACATAGAGACTAAAAAAATGGAGATCTGGACATATAGAATGGATTAGGGTGTCTCGAGATGGATTGGGGTACCCGCAGGCACCCTAGGCCTATTTCAGGTTTTGTGTTTGTGAAAAAACATAGAAAACCTCCTCTAGGTGATTGTAACATGTTCATTATTAGTCTCCTTTGGTCACTCCGAGGTTACACCAAGATTTTGAGGTCACTAGAAACCTACAATGAAATATGAGCCTATAAAAACCTCAAATAGACATCATATCCTAAAAGAGAAAGATGTAGAATTATGGGTCAAACTATCCTCATCTGTCACAATAGTGAACTTATGAATGATCTTTGCACTACATCTCAGACCCAATGTAGTTCTATGTGTATGTGTGTGTGTGTGGAATTAATCCCTAGGTGGATCTTGTGTGAGTCACACTTGATATCGAGTAAGTAGCTAAATGTAAAGAAATGTAATAGATGTGTGCATGGAATAAAATGAACTTTCGTCCTATGAAGTGTGTATGCAAAATAACAAGCCCTTGTGTCCCTTGTGATGGTGATAGATGGATGCAATGAGGATTTTAGATGTGTGATGGATGTAATATTAGGTGGTGATAGCTAATACTTAGTGTTTGGTCCCTTATTATGATCAAATAATTTTATATTTATATGATTCCCTTACTTGAATTTCATAATTAACCCCTAAAAGGCCGACAAACAAAAAGATAATATGCATAAACAACTATAAAGGACCCAAAAAGTGTGATTAAAGTACAAAGGGTCAAGGGCACTTTTGGACCCCTAAAAGGTGTCGAGTATAAAGGGCGCAAGCTTTTTTAATGCGTGAGAAGTTAGGCAGCAAAGATACGTGTAGAGGTAGAATAGAAAATGCGTAATAACTCATACCTGGGGCTAATATGTTTGAGACTTAGCCGAATTTTAATAGAACTGGGAGATGAACTATTGGAGTAGCATCCTAGCAAGGTTTTTGAGATAAGAATAGAGCATGAAGACTTATAGTTTAAGTGAATTCCATTTTTAGA
This sequence comes from Taxus wallichiana var. yunnanensis, assembly GCA_018340775.1. Lineage (NCBI taxonomy): Eukaryota > Viridiplantae > Streptophyta > Pinopsida > Cupressales > Taxaceae > Taxus > Taxus wallichiana. The sequence goes on from CM031241.1 coordinate 390,910,592, forward strand.
TAAATCTCATACGAAGGAGGATAAAACATCATGCATTATTTTGAGCTAATAATAAGATCGAACTAGGAATTAAATATAGGAGATCTATTATTAGAAGAGATTCCATGCTCTCTTATTATTTTTGTAAGTGGTGCATGGCTATTGTTAGCATGTAGTGTATTTTGAGGATGTAAGGAAGTGAAGGGAAAGTCCCCACTACTAGTATTAATTTGCATTGTTTAAAGACAACTTGTAGTAAGGTTATCTCTTTGGTTTATGGGCGTGCATGACTAGTGATGATACTCTTTTGTATGTATTCATCTTCTGTGCTTTACGATGATTAATACAATAGATTTATGTGGTTGGATAATGATTGTTAACATATCCGTTTCTAGATCTTGTATGGTAAAGTTGATCTTAGTTCTTGTTTAGTTCATTCTTACACATGGTTAAGATCTAGATCTGTTTATGGATTATCTTTGCATATTTATTATGGATCTAGTATTTATATGTGTCCATCATGCTGATTTCTTGACAAAGCTTCCATAAAAGAGGGGTTTGGTACCCTTGCGTGCTTTTGGTGAATGATCAATTCTAGATGAGTGAGGTGCCAACATGCCTTGGGTTGTTCTAGTAAAAATAAGACTCCATTTTTACTCCATTATTGGGACCTCTTTTCAAGTTGTTTCCATGATGTTTCATGATGAAGACTTATCGGTGGACGTTTTCTATTATTGAGATTTGGCTACAAGATTTAGAGAATTTTTTCTCATAGATATAACACTGGACTTGAATTTGATGCATAAACACTGGGTTGAAGAAAATTTGTATGATGAACTCTATGAGACATTCTTATTCTATTTTACTATAGATTTATATGAGTGGCTCATAGCATATGCATCGAGAAGGAATTGGAGGTATAGGACTATTATTTCTATGCGGGAATATTTCCATAAATTTCATGATACCGATCTGACTTGGACATGTGCCGTAGATTATTGGTGGAGTGGTGTTTTGAATAGTTACACTTTGGAGTACATTGTTTCTACTTATTCATGTTTAGAAGTTGTTGAGTTCTAGTTCTTGTGCAAACCTATAGGATCTTATTTGTACATAATCCCTTTAGCAATTAAGATCTTGATGGTAACTCTGGATTTGGAAGAACACCCCATGGATAGCTAAAAACCAATGTGGGGGTAGGAAACATTGTGGAGAAGGATGGAATACCTTATGGTAGAAAGGAAGAGAGATAAATGAAAATTTAAGTACAATTAAGTGTGTGAGAGGGAAATAACAAAATAACATGCTATTGAGGAAAAAATGGCATTATGGAGTGAGATGGCTCATGAAGTATTTGTGGCTCACATGGAAGATGTGGAGGAACATCTGGTCCTCCCCCATTTGGTAAAGTATGGTAGAGAACCCTCCTCAGATTCTTAGGAGAGAACATTAGAAGAAGGTATACGGACAACAAGCACGCACCTGATTCCACCTGTAAACCTAAACCCTTGCGTTTGGTGTTCCAGTTTTGAAGGTTACAATTGATAAAAAAGATTATGGGTAACAAAATGACATCAAGTAGATATCATTTCCCATTGAATACATAATTTCATCAAGTATTACATTCATCTATGGTGGTGCACACATCATCCTTATTATTTGGAAATATGGTTGGATAAATATTTTCTGACGCATCTTCAAGGCAAAGCGTAGGTGCACATAACATTGGAACTACTTCTAGAAGTAGGAAAAATTCATCAGATAGTAGGGGTGAAGTTTAACACAACCATTGGAACACATATTATCTCATCCTCTAGTCTGGTGCCCGTTATAGGGGGAGGATAAGGTGGTTCGAGATCTATTAGATCTAGAGGTAGGGGGAATACTGGAGGTAATACTTGATCCGGATATAGTGGAAAGGTCCCTACCATTCCTAGTAGGTCATTTTTGAGATGTCTCTTCACCTACTAGAATACAGAGGTATTGAAGATGTGGATGAACACATGCATATGTGTGAGATACTATGACACGCTAAGGGTATTAATACTCAGAGCATAAGAGAAGTTAGTTTACAACTACTTTGAAATGGCGAGCACATAGCTGGTATTACCGTAAGTATGATCTAAAAACAATTATAGACTACTCCACGTTGTGCGATGCCTTTTTGGTTAAGTTCCATATACCCAAGTTTGAGAAAAAAATCATGAGCGTGCTAAAGGACATCAAATAGGGAATGGTTTAGAGAGTTAGGAATATGATTCATGATTCAATAATTTGTTATAAAATTTATCTATGATATTCATGCTAGCCAACATGCTGAGTGGTTTGTTGGGGGTTTAATCACCCCTTTCAGAAGGGAGCTCTCCCATAAGAAATTTACAGACCCGTGTGAGGCATTGGAAGAAGATCTACACACAGAGGAAATTGGGAGTGTAGACATTGGAGTTATTCCATTTTTGGAGGCGTAGATTGTAGCCATGGATAAATAGTTAGAAAAAAATATCAGCCAATTCATCTCATGAGACACACAGTGGCATTTTGTGCATAGATTATGAGGTAGAGGGACATATAAAGGATATCTTCCCTCGTAAGTTAGTATGTGCTATGTTTCTGGATTGTGAGATCTTCCATTTAGACCATGATTCAAGTAGATGCCCTTTGTTGTAGTGTGAAATCAAGAAGAATGTGTCGTGTTATTGTAATATTTGTAATTCTACCACACATGACACAAAGAATTACAGATGATTGATTAGATTCATGATGCCATTAAGACTGGTGTATGAAAAACAAGTGTTACAAATAATTCAAAATGAAAAAGGTGAGCATCATAATCATAATTGTAATGAAGGGCGCTTTGATGTAGGTGGTAGAGGTAGAGGTTACCGTGGTGGATTCAGAGGTCGATGACACAACAGTGGAAGAAGTGAGTTCCCATGAGGAACCTGTTACACATGTGGGTCCCCTGATCACTACAAGTGTGAATACCCCTAGAATATCACTTGCTCTTGTTGGGGAAAGAATCACAATTATGAGGAGTTCCTAGGTCTGTATAAGCATATGAGCAAGCAAAACAAGTAGGATAAAGGCACGAGGATGGTTAGAGTGCAGCATGTTGTGGAGAATTAGTGGATTCCAAAGTTGGCTCCTGACCCTGAGTTATTACAAATATCGGTGACTACACGTGTTGAACCCACGCACGCCTATGAGACTCTGAAACAAAAACCTTTCATTACAAAAACAGGAGGTATTACATACAAAGTATCCTAACCCTACCCATCGAAATAGGTTTATCAAGAAACTATGGATGTTATTAGAAATTTAAAGGGTGAGATACTGATGATTGAAGGAGAAAATGTGGAAATTAAATTAGGATAAGGCCACTTACCTACCTTAGAAAGATGGGGATGATTTTAAATTAGTTTGTAAGATGTTGTGTCAAGATAACATCATTCCTTTATTAAGGGAATGGTTAATGGAAAAGATACCATGTGCTATATTTGGGTATAAGAGACAGACATTGCATGAAAACTTACCTCCTCACAGTCTTGATTATGATAAGGAGATTACTATGAATGTAGTTGTTGATGGGTGGATGTTAAGTAATATCTTGATTGATACAAGTGGAGAAGTGAATGTACTCACTTTGGATGTGTTGAATCAGATGGGTAGACCACCATTACAACCATCTTCGAATGTTTCTTCTATATGAAAAATAGAACTAAGGCCACACTTGTTGGAGATCTTGAAGGATTCCACTATTATTATACAAGGGGCCAAGTTTATTGGGGACTTTGAGGTCTTGACACTTGTAGAGAATATAGTTTTCCATATTTACTTGGGTGCCATTGGTGTTATGTAAGCAATGTTTTTCTATGCTTTAATAAAGGATATATCCATTTTGAGAACAAGGAAGAGTGCATGATTATTCCATTTACTGATGAGAAATATGCACCTGTTAAGACTTTAAGTGAAGAGGATATGCATAGGCTATACACACGTATGGTTAGAGATCTTGAGGATCATAAGCAATCAAGGGAAGGTTTTATTTAATGGGATGATGCTTAGTCCATGAGTAATACAACCAATATTGCATGTGATAATTGGGCACATGTGACATATGAGATAGTGGAGGGAAATCAAAACCACAGTCACTCGCGCATGGTTGGGAACTTGGGTCATAATCAGTTACCTAGGTACACTAGTGAAGGAAATCTTGACGTATTCTTACATGCCATGAAATTCCAGTGGGAAGATAAAGTAGAAAGAAGAAATATGTTAGTTTATACCCTGCGCAGTATAACTACACGCTGGTGGACTACACACAAAGATAACCTTTTGGAATGGTGCAAAGTGAGAATCACCATACCCACTAAGTATATAAGGAATAATGTACCTTCACAAATTTTTTGAATTTCATGGGAAGGATTCTACTTCGCATCACATTCAGAATTGTGAGAGACACGGATAGAGGGCAAGAGGATTTTCTGCCATCACTATGGGTACATAAGTTCTACTCCACTCTTATTGGTTATGTGTATGCACTTGGTATGTTCATGTAGAGTTAACAAGAGCGACGCTTAATTGGAAGGAGATCAATTCATGTTTAATCCAAACCTTTGACTATTTCTCTACTAAACCTCCAGTGGATTGAATCATTATAGATTTTAAAGTGCCTTATGATGGGGATGGTGTAAAGGATGAATAAATACTTTTAGAAATATTTGTAGGAATGGACTTAGAGGTGCGCTTTAAGAAGAAGAGATAGATGAGGAGAAACTTGTGTGCATCTACCTAGAAAAATAAAATGGCAAGCTATTTTACATAATTGATGATGATGAGGTAAACAATCTAGATGTTGACCACACTATAGGTACGTGCATGAGGTCTTAGATAGTGTAGATGAGAAGGTGGGTGTATATCATGAGCATATGACAATAAAGAAGGTCAACATTGGGATGGAGGAAGAACCTAAGGAGGCCATCATTGGTGACTATTGGTCTAAACATGAGGTTTCTAAGATAATTAAGTTGTTGCGTGACTTATAGGTTTTATTTCCTAGAGGCTATCACAAGTTGAAGGGAGTTCATCCCTCTTTGGGGAAATGAAGATTATGTTAAAAGAAGGTGTGTGCCTGATTAGGAAGAGGCCTTATAGAATGAATCCTAATCTATGCATTAAGGTAAAGGAAGAGATTGATAAGATGTTGAAATTTGGGATCATTGATCCCATTTAGGAATGAAGTGGGTTATCCCCATGGTTATAAGTATAAAGAAAGATGGTAGGATAAGGATATGTGTGGACTACAAGGAGTTGAATTATGCTTGTGTCATAAATCCTTTTCCCACACTTTTACAAAAGATATCTTGGAAGGTGTCGTAGGGTGTGAGATCTAATCTTGTACTGATGGATTCTCTGGTTATCATTGAGTATAGATTTCCCTTACAAGATCAAGAAAATACAAATTTAACCACTGAGTGGGGAATTTTTTCATATACAGTTATACCTTTTGGCTTGAAGAATGCACATGCGTAGTGTTCTCATGCATTTTTGTTCAAGTATTTAAAGACTTTAAACACAAGTTTTAATAGGTTTATCTGGATGATTGGATTATGTATGTGTTGGTCACTCAAACGTGCACCCACATCTCAAAGATAGAATATCCAAGCTATTTGATACCATAATGGAACCGTCCCCAAGTTGTGAGACCTTGTGCACTAGGGACGGATCTCTGGAGGAGGTCAGTTCCTCTACCTACTTCTAACACTATTGCTACTCCTAGTTTTGAAAGAAAATCCTAGACTAAACATGCCAAGGGAAAAGGGATAGAAGGATGTATAGAAAGGGGGAAAAAATAATATAAGGAAGGTGATAAGCACCAAAAGGAAAGGGTCAATCACTCTTCATGAGCGGTGAAGGAAATAAAGGTGGCAAAAGAAGAGGGTAGATGATGCATGCCATAGATCAACACACAGGCTCGGCCTTCCAAGGTGCACAACACATGAACACGGGGACTACATACACAGAGTATGCACATCATACTAGAGAATATAGAGAGAGGTGAGATGTAATGAAAAACGAGAAAGGGAAGATAGAAGTTCCACAAAACACAATTTTATTGCTTAAAGGATGTACAGATCATTTACATTCATGGAAGGAGGTGAGAATACATTGCAGAAGTTATGCCAAGGTTTGAGACCCATGGGAAGTCAACCACCATTTCAGCATGGTGCCATTACAAAAGAGAGGGATCCTTTTTATAAAGTAGAACTCTACTATTTATAGAAGAATAAGGAGAGAAGAGAAGGATAAAGAGCGGGAAACTCGATTCAAATCTTCAACCACTAATAACCAATGATAAATTCCTATAAATCCTTGTAAGGCTATTAGATGCACTTCCCCATGTTTTTTGGCATAGAAGAAGGAAGGAGGAATATTTGATGAAATCTGGTGGTTGAGGTCGATTAGATTTGTGCATTGATGATCTGAGAGATGTTTCCTTATTTTCCACCTTCAAATCCACCTACATTTGAATTTGAAAGTCGACACTGAAGCCTACATCGTAGCTCTCTGAAAAGTCTAAGAACGTGCCGATCAAATTTGAAGCAAAATATTTGGCTGTCATTAAAAGATGTCAAAGCTGGCTAGGCACGTAAGACATGTGGCACACACATGTTGTTGAAGAAATCAGCCAATTATTTATTTGGTTTATCTTTTATGCCACATGTCATACACCGGTTGGTTGTCCATATTTGGTACCCTATTGGCGCATGTGGATAGGCTGTGTAGCATACTCAAGCTTGATAGATGATGTGTCATATAAGAAGGCGTAAGGAGGTGTAAAGTGTGGAAGAAAAAGGCAAGCAGCATGAAAGGGAAATAGAGGGAAGGCAGCGGAGGCACATGTGTAGGAGGAATAGAAAGATACTTGCAGAGAACAAGTATGGGGAAGGGGTGCAAGTGATCATCTAAGGAAGGGCACATGGGAAAAAAGAAAAGAGGGCACTCGAGGGAGCTAAGTGCATGCAAGAGGAATGCTAGGTACTTAGCCATTTTTGAATGCAAGTTTGCAGAGGTGTGCGTAAGGAGTGCGCAACAAGATATGAATGAAAGCAAGTGCACAAGATGAAGGCACAAAGAGGAAATATAAGGAGATATCAGAATGCAAAGGGAGAAGCACGAAGGCACGCAAGGGCACACAAAGGAACTACAACTATGCCAAGGTGTCAAAAGAATAATCTTGAGTGTGCGCAACTTGAAATGTGAAACATTAGAGTCAGAATGAAAGTATAAGTTATCCAAATAACTAGGAGAGTTATTTGGATAACAATTTTGGAAAATTTTGGGGGCCATCTGCTTGCTAGATGAAGAGACCAGTAGCCTTAGAAGTCCATTTGGCATGGAGTCAAGCACTAAACTTGAAGATCTGATCTACAACTTGAAGAACACCCTGGAGTCACTTAAAACTCTATCTAAACTTAAACTAAACTATTTCTCTCATATGAAGATATTATGAATTGATTGATGAGAGTGAGAGCTATGTGCTAACCATTGGAACTACCTCTACCAAAAATGAACTATCATCCAGGAAGAAACAAAATGGGTGTGCATGCACAACAAGAAAGGAAAGGTGCTAGAGGGAGTGCACCAAAATAGAAGCACAACACTATGTACAAAACTGAAAATCATACATGTTCCAAAGGGAACATGTAGAGTGTGTGCATGAGCACTTGTGTTACTAAAAGAAAACCTAAATTACCCTAGTCTAATCATGGGAAAGGGAACTCAAGTAAAACCTGCAATAGGTAGGGAGAAGTAGCTTCCCTTCCTCAAAAATTGTGACCATGTAATTGATTTGGCATTGAACATGGTCGGGAATAAGAGTGAAAAACCACCTTATAGATGGTGTTTCACCCTCCTCAAAGTATCAAAAAATAGAATATATACCTCCTAGAGTTGTTCTACATTTAGATTTAGGAGGCACTGCTACTGACATTTGGCATGTTGAAGCTCTCCCTCATGATATGAAGTGAGCATGAATGGTGGTAACTCTATTTTTGGCTCTAAACTAGCCAAATATATGATTGGGCATGGTATGATCCTTATGATTTTCCCATTTCTTTGAAACTCAATCCCACATATGGGATTTTCTTGCAAATTTTCTTCCTGAAGGGGAGCACTTGTAGGCTAGGGTGCACAATGTTGGGGTGCTCATGGTTCTTACTCTACAAGAAACTCAGACTCATTTAGAAATGCACCCTTAGGAACTAACTATTTTCTTCTGAAACAAATGCTCATATGATCTCCTCTTCCTATTCAGAGTCGCATGAGTCACACCATTCTTCAACTATTCTCCATTCGTCATCGAACATGATGACATTGGTTGGGAAAGGCACATTGGTAGGGAGCTATTCATTATTGGTACAATTAGATAGAGGGGACTCACAAGGTGGTGAAAGGATGAGCACATAAGGTGTGGAAGGATGATGCGAGATGAATGGAATTGCATCCGGAAGAATGGATACAAGGGAGGTGATATAAGGGAGGTGAACATGAGAGGATGGAGAAGGGGAATTCTCAATAGAGGTAATGTGTAAGAAGTCGGGAACATGCGTAGCGGGCTGAGATAATGTAATTTGGCATGAAGGAGTGGGAGGACTATAAGATGGTAGTGCAGGGTTGCCCCATTGATAGGGTTTCCACACTAGATTTTTGATCCTCCATTCTTTCCGCCCACTTTGTAATCTGAGGTAGCATCTCAGTGATAAAGTGCAGCTTCTTTTGGGCACTAAACCAGCCTAGTATATGGCTGACCCATGGACAAGGGACCTTATAGCCAACTTTAGCTACCTTTATGGAGCACTTGACTCTGAGTTACATCATGTCCATCTCGATTTTTTATACCTGCCTCTCAAAAAGATTCAACCATGGAGTTTCTACCATCATTTGCATAAACCTATTCTTTATAAACATTATGGTTAGAAAAAAGTGGTTAATATGCATTTTCAGGATAATGGGGCTTGTAAAAATGATTTGGAGGAGGATTTTGGAACTATGGTGATGGAGAAAAAAATTTCTTCTATTGTAAATGAGAATTCCATGAAGGGAAATAAGTCATGATTGTGAAACTTCAAAATAGGAAGGTGGAACTTTGGAAGAAGGAAAATGAATGGAAGAAAGGGGAGACTAGTCTACGAATGAGAAAAATGAGTGCGTTGAATTAGTGGATTTGCTAGATGTGTTGAAATATGCCTCTAAAGGCTGGATCTCAGCAAAACACATCAAACTTGCTAAGATGAATATGTAAATCTCTTCATTCTTGTCCCACCATGCATGCCAAAAACTATTGGTCGCTCAAACATGCACTTGGGTCTTAGATCCAGAAGAGTCGAGCTATTTGAGACCATAATGGAACTGTCCCCAAGTTGTGGGACCTTGTGCACTTGGGATAGATCTCTGGAGAAGGTTGGTTCCTCTACCTACCTCTAATGTTGATTCTACTCCTAGTCCGAAAGAAAATCCTAGAATAAACATGCAAAGGGTTGAGACACATGGGAAGTCAGCCACCATTTCGGCATGGTACCATTACAAAAGAGAGGGATCCTTTTTACAAAGCATAACTATGTTATTTATAGAATAAGAAGGAGATAAGAGAAGGAGAAAGAGAGGGAAACTCATATTCAAATCTTTAACCACCAATAACCAAAGTGATAAATGCCTACAAATCTACATGTAAGGCTTTGGATGCACTTTCCCCATGTCATTTGGCATGTAGAAGAAGAAAGAGAGGAAGATCTAATGAAATATGGTGGTTGAGGTCAATTAGATGTGTGAATGGATGAGTTGAGATATGTTTCCTGTTTTTTTGCCTTCAAATCCCATCTATATTTGAATTTGAAAGTCTTGCATTGTAGCCTACGTTGGTAACTCTTTGACAAGTCAAGCACATATAGATCAGAGTTATGTAGAAAAAGATACGGTTGTTAGAATATTTCAGAGCCGGATGGGTGTGTAAGACACATGGCACACGTGGATAGATTGAAGAAATCATCCAACTATTTATTTTCTTTTCTTTTACGCCACGTGACATGAACTGGTTGATTGCACAAATTCAAATCCCTGTTGGTGCATGTAGATAGGCCGCGTGTAGCATACTCAAGTCAAATAGATGATGTGGCACAAAAGAAGGTGCAAGGAGGTGTAAGGCATGAAAGAAAAAGGGAAGGTGAAAGGAAATAGATGGAAGGCGTGCACACAGTGCGTGCAGGAGGAATACAAAGATAATTTTAGAGAACAAGTATGGGGAAAGGGTGCGAGTTCTCAACTGAGGAAGGTCATACGGGCAGAAATAAAATAGGGTGCACAAGGGAACTAACTCCATACAAGAGGAATGTCAGGGACTTAGTCATTTTGGAAGGCAATTCTACAGAGGTGTGCACAAGGAGTGCACACGGGATAGGAATGGAAGTGAGCACATAGGAGGAATGCGTAAAGGGAAATAGAAGGAGATGTCAGAATGTAAAGGGTGAATAAGGAAGGTGCATAGAGGAACTACAACTGTGCCAAGGTGTCAAAATAACAATCTTGAGTGTGTGCAACCTAAAATTAGAAACATCGAGTCATAATGAAAGTAGGATTTATCCAGATAACTAGGAGAGTTATTTGGATAAAAGTATGGGCTTATTAAAGATCATTATGACCATGTAAGGCTCATGTTTGAGAGATGTAGGTAGCTACACATCTCTTTGAACATTAAAAATTGTATCTTTTCTACACCCTTTGGAACCTTTGGGACATATTATTTCTAAAGAAGGCCTATTCATAGGTCTTACTAAAGTTTTTGTTATTTTGGGATTAGAGGAGCTTACCAATCGGAGCGAGGTGCATAGGTTCTTAGATATACATTTTATTACAAAATGTTCATTAAGGGATATGATAATTCTATCCTTCTCTTGGAGGAATTTTGAAGAGTAAATGTAGTCACTTTTCTTTACTAAATTTCCAGTGCACATCTTTGACACATCACTCAGAAAAGTCTGAGTGCTCACCCGAAGCATGGAAGAGTTCAATTTCCCTCCTTTATGGAATTTTTTTCAAGAGTGTTAGCATGCATGATGGTTGAACTCCATTATCAAAATCTAATACATCCCATAGTAGTAACAAAGTAACCAAATCTAGGCATACAAGAATAAGATCTAACATATAACATAATGAACTTTAAACAAGCACAAATATCATATCTACTTTACAAGATCCATTAACATTGTTATTCATAGCTAGAATCCATCCACATAACTCCAATATATTAATCCTCAAATAGTACAATAGCTGAAACATCTTATAATATAAACAAAATAGCATCGATTCACTCTCATAGGTCGTGGATATCACTACATATTTATATGGGTGGGGATATTTACCCTTCACCACCTAAGAATTATCAAAATAAGTTTCATGCTAATAATATCCATGTGTCTTTTACAAAGGTAGATACAAAATCATGCGAGATTTCCACAAAATAAGACAATCTATAGTTAACTCTACTTTAATCTTATTAATAGCCTAAAGTGTTTCATGGACTTTGATCCTAAATATAGACTTTACTTGAACTGCAAGTCCTCATGCTTTAATCTTATCCTCAAAAAAATTTCTTATCCACTAGTCAAGTCTATATTTAGATCCGCATCCCAAAATTGACTAAGTGTTGATCCCTTACTACAATCCTTTCTTGTCATCCGTGTGCAAACCTTATCCTCCTAGCACACATTTCTTCTCCAATACCTCTGCACATGCTAACCTCTTCTTGAGTACTTAGTAATTTTTCTATGCTCAACATTACCCCACACTAATGATGTTGTCCATTCTAAAACATTCTGCCTCTCCAAGAAATAATAAAAGAATAAAGAATAAAGAACCTGTATCCGGTTTGTGCCAAAGAATGAAATAATCTTTCTATTGTGTAAGGAGGATTGGAAAATCCTTTAATGATGCCTCCATGTCATTCCATCCCTCCACTTCACTTTGTGCTTGTTTAAACAAATCCCCAATCATGGCACTGACTTCATCAAATGTCAAATCTTCTCTCTTGGCATTGCATGTTTTGACCATAGTTTTAGTTGTTTGCCAAGGTCTATCAACGCATCCATCTTGCACGTAACTATAGGATATAATTCTTTCATATTATTTTTATTATAGGTCCTCAAGATTTCAATTTCTTAAGTCTTATTTTCCACCTCTGTCAGGATTTTTTCACGTTTGCCTGATTTCCCTTATTCTTGGCCTGAACTCCTTTAGGTCCACATGTGGCTACTAGAAAAATTTCCACAGGATCCTGGTCTTCATAGTTATCATAAAAAACCTCCATAATATGTGACATGGTCTTAAATGATGCAAGAATATTAGTGTATTGATTTATGGTCACTTGATTTGTTCCTTCTCTTGTTGCTTTTGTCGTTACATAACTTCCTCCACATAATATAGTGTCAAAGGTTGCTTTTACATCGTGATTATGTTCTTTAAATCCTCCAAATATTGGAGAGTTTCTTATACATCTTTGAATGGGGGTTAAATGTAGGCATGTTAATATTATTGAATCTACTATCAACTCTATCTTCTTATAAGTCTTGTGTAATTATTCCTTTTCCTCTCGTAGTAAATTATTTAACTATGTAATAATATGTTCTTTCCCCTTTATCTCCCTATCTCTCGAATAATCTCCTTATTCTTCTCTTATAACTCCTTTTCCAATGCTTTTATTATGTTATTCCTTCCAAACAACCTAGCCTACACTTTCACCGATACTTTATTCAACACATTACCGCATGTTCATCATTTAATTGTTGAGAATCCACTAATGGATTCATCTCCTTAGATCTCGATGAAATGTGTGTATCTATCAATGCCCCTACACTAACTTTGAACTTAGGTTCATCAACATGGGACTCAAACATCCTGGAAAACATATTCCTTGTGCATGGAAATGCACCTTCCATATTAAAAGATGACCAACATAAAATTTGGTCCATCGGTACTATACTACTCTGTAACAAGCACACAATACTTTGTTTGGATCTACATCATAGGCCATAATAGGTCCTTATGGGGTGTATGTGCATCTATTAACCATGTGGACACCTATTGGGAATCCTACCACTAATCTTGTTTCTCCTCCCACACTCCCATATTCTCTTTTCCTTCTTCTTCCATGTTGCGCTCTACCTCCTGATCGACTAAGTGTTGTATGATACATGTGACTTCATGTTCTTCCAAGGTCTCTAATTTTGGGCTGGAAACACATGTAGTTTCTTGCACATTTGTTCCAACTTTCTCCTCTTCATCCTCCTTCAAGTCTCACACTTCCTTAGAGGGAACACTCTTATCCTCATCTGTCTCATGCATGGTATACACATGAAGGTCCCCCATTAGCACTTCTTCCTCTCCCTCATCCTTGGTATCCTTGCACTTTAGACTATTTGTCTTCTTAGAGTTGGAACTCTAGACCACCCTTGGTTTCTTCACCACCAAATACCTCTTTCTTTGAGTATAAGTACTTGTTCCTTATAGGTCTCCTTTGTTTCTATGGAGTGGCCCACCGATCTTTATGCGCTCATTACCCGCTTGATTAGGAGTATCTTCCTACTTCTCTTCTTTATCTCCACCTTCCTTCTTGCTAAAGGATCGGTGGGATACTCACATCATCTTCCACATACACACCTTTAGAAAACTTAGTTCATCAACATAGTCAAACATACAAAAATCTTGTATTTGTATGGAAATGCACCTTGGTATTGAAACATGCTTGATCATATGTATGTCATGTAAGACATATCTTTCCAAATAGGAAAACTTATTTGGGTTTACTAAGGTACATTGTAATGCAAAATTCTCTTGGTATACCTCACTTAGGTTGAATCTCAACTTCTTCTCCTCACTTAAATTCTCTTTTTTGACTTCTCTCTTTGCGAAGTATTGATGGTGAATGCTGAATGTAACTTGCACCATAGACCTTTTGTGTCATCAACCAAAGAACACACTGAAACATGTGTAGAAATGTTGGTATATTTGTTCAAACTCTCCTCTTCATCATCCTTCAGTCTCCAAATCTAGAAATTTCTCTAGGATCCTCCATTCCATTCTACAGGCATCGTGCATGCATTTATACCACTTATTAATCTATGCTTTATATGTTGTTGTCATAGTTTCACAAGTATAGGTCTTCACCACCGAGATACCTTTTCTTAGGGATGGGAATTCTTGTTCCTATATAGTCCCGGATGGTATCCTTGGGGCCATGGCACCCTATCTCCAAAAATACAATCAACTTGATGAAGGATATTACCATACATTTTTATCCCCATCTCATGAAACATCGTGGGAAAATTTCTTCCACATACACACATTTATAAAATCCTCAATGTTATAGATGGTTCCTTTGCTATCCTCCTAATTACATTTAACCATCTTTTGATCATTGTATGTCCACCTCTCCTAACCACTTCTTGTTTTTGACCAAGGAGTGTGCACAACCATCTTCACTTAGGTGGATTAGTGATCTTTTTAAATATCAAACCACGCTTTGGAAGTATTGCACGGTGAATTTGTATTCATAATTCTTGGTTGTCTCATCAACCAAAGAACACATGAAATTATAGAAATGAGTATACTACAAACTCAGAATGAGTCCAATGTACTTATTGATCAACTATGGGGTTATACATTCCATATCCTAAAGGCAAAGTAAAAATGTGTTTTCTCTATGGACATATGTGCTTTATATGTTGTATGGCACTCAGTCTTCCCAAATAATGGAAGATCATATAACTACTGGGATAGGAATTCTTTGTGATAGTCCAGCCTTCTCCAACACCTTCTTTACTGAATCATCGAACATTGGCTTGTCATCAACCATTCTATCCTCTATAGGAAAAACTAATTCTAAATTCATGTCATTTTCATCTTGATAATTTCGATGGTTATAATCACTTATAATCATTCTCCTTACGTGGGATGTCCAATCCTTTCCTAACATTACCCCATCCAAGTAATTCATCTCCGAATACCATTCCTCATTAAAACTCATTGCCATGATTTTATTTTCCTTTCCCTTGCCCTTTTTCTTAGTTGATGTGGTTACTACCCTTCTTGGTGCCATTTTCTTGTGTGGATTCAAACTTCTACCTTGTGCCTTAGTATTTTTACTCCGAGTGCTCTGTCACACTCTTCTTACGTGAACACTACATTCCATGCCCTAGTTTTATGAAACCTAACCAGAAAACCCTTTTCTTCTTGTGAGCTTCAAAATCCACCTCTTAATCCACAAAACCTCTAACTTTTTCTATGCCTAGATGTGTCCTTCATTTCAATCTAGTTTGTAAATATTTTAACTTTACACCCAATTCTTTGTAATTCCCTAGTAAGGATACCCTAATTCGTAAGAGCTCTTTCACAAATAATCGCAAGGTAAAAATGAATTATCACGACCATTTATTTATAGGTTTTTAATTTTAACCCACATTAATTACACTTCTACCTACCACTATATTACCATAATAAATGGCCTTTTCCGCTTTCCATCTTCTACGCACTCAACGTGTGCACTTCCCCCACAATTAAACCTACAACCTTCTACAGTACAAAAATACCATGGCCACGAGACATCCTTTCACACATTCCTAGTGCTGAATCATATCACCTTATGCGCCTCAATCCTTATAGTTATCCAAGCTGCTTCCTACCTTGTATTGTACTTTACGCTACCCATACGTGGATTTTCCACTGGCCTTAACCTATTTTCCCACATTCTTATGACCACCATCTTCCAACAAGTAATATCACCAACCATATGCACTCTATTGATCTCTACTCTTCCATGCCTTTTTCTAAAAGACCAACTCTGTATTTCCACCCCACACTAAGGGTATGCGTGGTCCTTTGCACATGAAATTACTTATAATGTAATCATCTAATGGTGTGTAATCGTGCAACACACACACAACTAAATTGAAAAATAATAGTCACGATGGATGGAAAAACATAGAAGGAAAAAATGAATTTAAGGGAAACCTAAGCTAAATGACAACACTGCCTAATTAAAAACAAGAAGAAGACTTATTTATAGTAGGGCTTTAGCCTACTCCCATTAAAGTAACTGGGAAAACATTTACCATCCAATATTTCTAACTAGTAAGCTCCATATTCAAGTATGTAAGTCACAACATATGGTCCCAACCAATGCACTTGGAACTTCCAGGGTGGTAAAAATGTGGAGTCATACAAAAGAACCATTTATCCAACCTCAAGCTACTTGTTCTTAATGTACCTATAATTTCATGATTTATGTCTTTCTTTATCTATCTTCTAGCTCCAAAGTGCTATAGCATGCCCCTCATTTAACTACATCAACTTGTCTATGCGCTCTTCTAGGGCCTGCTCATCATCCAATCCTCCTGTGCACGCAATACGTAGGGAGGGTAACATAAATTCAACTGGTGGAACAACCTTTGTGCCAAACACCAACTGAAAGGGTGTTGCCTTATTTAATCTCTTGTAGGTTGTTCTATAGGACCAAAGTATAACATAAACTTTATCATCCCAATATTTCCTTCCAAGATCACAATTTATTTTCAAAGTATGTCCCAATATCTTATTGAAAGCCTCAGTAGTTCCATTATCTTATTGGTGATAGGGTGTTAATTTATGGTGTGCCACTATAAATTCTGTTAGTAGTATTCTAATAGTCTCATTCAAGAAATGAGTGCCCTATCACTTGTTAAACTCAATGGACATCTATACCTATTGATGATATTCTCCCAGAGAAATATTGTTGTAGTGAAATCCTTTGTAGGTGTCACTTCCACCCACCTTGTCAAATAATCTATACAAGTAATGATGTAGCGTGAACTAGTCCTACACGCCAGTGGGTAAATAGGGCCTATAAATTCAATTTCCCACTTTTTACAAGGTTTTGCACTAGTATTTTATCTCAAAGGCATTTGATCTCTATGCCCAGGATTTCCAAGGTGTTGGAAATCATCACAACCCTCGGCATATTCTTTACACTCTTTGTACAATATTTCCCATCACAATCTAGCTTTGAGAATCTTGCATGCAATGTCTATTCCGGCATAATGACCACCACTAGTATCTCCATGATCCTTTCCATAATACCTATGTGCTTATGTTGAAGTACACACTAGTGTAAAACTTCATCCCGACCACTTTTTTATAAATCTCCATTGATCAACATGTAAGGCACAACGGATGGCAAGTTTCTTCTTATCTATACTTTGCATTCCCTAAGGTGTCAAACTAGTTCATAAAAAATACATCAATGTCCTCAAGTTTAGAGGGCATGTAATTCAATCTTAATAATTTTGTATCCGGTATTGTATCCTCAAGGATTTGTGAGTCCTCTACCGAATTAATCCTTAACAAATGATCAGGTCCTAAGTTATCCAACTCCTAAAATAAAAATATCCATATCTAATGGCATATGCACCCCTGTGGAATGGGCTTATTCATCAATTACTTGTGTGTCATGTGATCGATGTAAAATAAAATGGAGTGGCCAACAAGTATTGTCTAAATTTATGCAGCGCATAAATCATGGAAATCACTTTGTGCTTTGTTGTGGTGTAATTTTGCTAAGCTAGAGTTAACTTTCTACTCACAAAACATAAAGGGTGATAAATAATCCCTTATCCAGGATGCACTAACACGACTCCAATTTTCATACCTAAATCATCCACATGCACATGAAAGGGCTTGTCCCACGAAGGAAATTGCAAGATAGGTGTAGAAGTAAGCTTCTCCTTTAATGTATCAAATGCAACATGTTACACCTCATCCCAATGAAATTTTCCTTTATGTCTCAATAATTCTTCTAAAGGTGTAAAAATCTTGGCATACCCTTTGATGAAATTCTAGTAGTAACCCATATGTCCTAAAAATCTAAACATTGCGTTCGATTGGTGGGTTCCTCCAAACCCAAAATAATAATAAATTTGGCAGGATCCACCAAATCCAATAGGCCTTCCTTGAAAATAATATGACCTATTAGGGTAGAAAAAGGTGTATCAAAGATGCATTTTTTAATGTTAAAAGAGATACTTAGCTACCTACACCTATCAAACATCAACCTCAAGTTGTCATAATGATATTTTACTAGTCCATAGATTGTCCAATCATCCAGATAAACTTGTAAAAACTTGTGAATAAAATATTTAAATGCTCACACCACAATGAGAGAGAACACAATAGGCACATTCTTAAGTCCAAAGGGCATAAGCTATATAAGAAAAATTTCCCCATTCGGTGGTAAAAGCTATCTTCTCTTGGTCCTTCTTCACAATCCATACTCGATGATAGCACGAGAACCCATCTGAATGAAAGATTAGATTTCAATATTTTTAGTAAATGGTGTTGGGAAAGGATCTATGAAACATGCCACATTTAACTCCCTATAGTCTAAATAGATCCTTATCCTTCCATCCTTCTTGATGTTAATCACCATTAAGCTAACCCATTTCGATTATTCAATGGCCTCAATGATTCTAGACTCCAACATATTATCAATTTCTTCCTTAACCTTTATATGCAAATTAGGATTCATCTTATAAGGTATCTTCCTAATGGGAGCACATTTTCCTTCAACTTAATCCGCATTTACCCCAATGAATGATGAACTCCTTTTAACTCATGATATCCTTATGGGAACAAATCTTGGAAGTAATGTAAAAGTTCAATTATATTTGAAACCTCTTGATCTTTCCAATAATCCCCAATAATTATTTCTTTATGTTTTTCATTTGTTCCAATGTTGACCTTCTTTGTCTTCAAAATATCATGATAAGTGTGCACCTTTTCATCTGCATTGTTTAATACCTCGCACGTACCTTCTATATGATCAACATCTAAGTTCTCTACTTCCTCACCATCTACCATATAAACTAGCTTAGAATTTTCATCTTCTAAGCAAGTGCCCTTAAGTTGTTCCTCATTTGCCTCTTCTTTAAAATGTGCCTCTAGGTTGGATTCACCGATTAACTCCTAAATTAGGTCCTCAGCCTTTGCACTATCTCCCATAGTCAAGCGCTTCATAATCTGCAATACCTTATTCACTGGAGGTTTAGCAGAGAAATAGTCAAAGGTCTAAATCATACATGATGTTATCTCCTGCCAATTCAGTGTGGTCCTTATCAATTCTACATGAACATACCATGCACGTGAAAAACCACTTAAAGTTGTGTAGAACTTATGCACCCATAGAGATGGTGGAAATGCCTCCCGCCTCTCCATCTAGAGTCTCTAACACTTATGAATGTGATGCAAAGCATAATCCTTCCCATGAAATTCATAATTTTTGTGAAGGAACATTATTCCTTAGAAACCTAGTAGAGAAGGTAATTCTCACTTCTCACCACTCTAAAAGGTCATCTATGTGCGTAGTCCACCAACACGCAACTGTACCATACAAGGTATAAACTAGCATATTCCTTCTCTTAATTTTACATGTCCATTGAACCTCCATAACTTGCAAGAATGTATCAAGGTTCCCTTCACCTAGTACCTTAGTACCGATGTCCTCCCAAATGCCTAATAGTGCACGCCTTAAGAGCTTGAATCACAAAGTGCCTTTTAATTCTCTCCCAACCATCTCATAGGTTCCATGCACCCAATTATCACACACAATACTAGTCGTATCACTTAGGGACTAAGCATCATCCCACTAGATGACACCTTCATTTGATGGTTAATAAATTCTAGATCTCCGATGTTTCGTACATAAATTCTATCCATAGCTTCCTCATTTAAATGCTCCGGATAAGGTGCAAAATTCCTATCTCATTAGTAGAATAATGAGGTTCTCTTCCTTGTTCTCAAAATTTATGTACCCTTTGTTGAAGCGTAAAGCAACATTATTCACATAACACTAAGGGTGCATAAACAATGTTGGAAAACTATCTACCTCAACAAGCATTAATACCTCAAAATCCCCATGAATTAGACCCCTTGAATGGTTATGGAAGAATCCTTCAAAAATCCTATGGGTGTAGCTTTAGTTTTATTTTCCATGTACAACACATTTGAAGATGGCTATAATGGTGGTATCCCCATCTGATTCCATGTATCAATGTAAGCACATTTACCTCTACACATGTGTCAATTATTATGTTACTCAATAAACATCCAAACTACCACACTCGGTGTGATTTCCTTGTTATGATCTATACTATGAGGAGGTGAATTTACGTGTAAGATCTATCTCTTACGCTCCACTCCTACATGTGTTATATTTTCCCTTAGCCATTCCCCTAGAAAAGGTATTATATTCTCTTGTTGTAGCATCTTACACACCTCCTTCATATCATCACATCCTTTTGATGGATCATAGAATCCTTTTCTTTCTCTAACCTTCGCGACTACTCTTTCAATCTTTATATCTCTCCCTGTAAACTCTTGATAAAATTCCTTCTAGTGTGCTAGATCAAGATACTTCCCATGAAAAACTTCCTCTTTGGTAATAAGAGGTTTCTACCTTAGTACTTGCCTAGTGTATGTAGCCTCAGCGTGTGTAGTTACCTTTACATGCGCCAACTCAGGGTCAGGCACTACCTTTGGTATGAACTTATCTCCCATAACTCATTGTATTTGTACCATTATTGCACCCTTGTCTTGCTTCTTGTAGTGTTGAATCATGTGATCATATAAATCAACACACTCTTCATACCTATGCTTCTTCCAGAATCAAGAGCATTCAAAGCAAGTCAGGACATTCACGCTTGTAGTGATCAAGGGATCCATAGTTAAAATAAGTACCACAAAGGAAATCATTTCTTCCTCCTCTCTGCAACCTTGGACACTAAATCCTCCGTGAAAACCTCGTCCTCTACCACCACCATCTGATTGTCCTTCATACGATGTCCCTCACTCTTAGAATTTTTTTCCATGTTGTTTTGGTGCACACTAGTGTCAATTACATCATGAATTTGATCAATCAACCTACAATCCTTCGTATCATGCATAGTTTATGTACAAATCATACACTAACAAGACACATAATTATGGAGCATGCGTTATAACAATGTACACTTGCTATGATCATGGTCTCTGTGAAAAATATCATAATCTAATAACATATTGTGCACCGACTTACGTGGGTAATTTTCCTCGGTGTGTCCTTCCACTTCAAAATTTATTCACCAAATCCCACTACAAGTCTCATGTACTAAATTTGTAGAAAACTTCTGAGTTGTTTTGACATGGCTTAAATTTTTGCTTCCAAAAATGGGCTTACGCATGTATCAATGCTTCCAATAGCCTCAACATGCAAAGCAGCCTCCAAGGCATTGTGTAGATCAATAAAAGTTTTATGTGAAATTTTTATCTTAAACAGTGTGATCAAGCCTCCCACAAACCATTGAGCATGTTGAGATGGGTGGATATCATAGGATAATTTAGACAAGAAAGTCTTAAAGCAATCATCATACTCTCACACATGGTTTTTTCCATACCCTGTTTAATCGCCTTGAGTGTGATGATGATCTTCTGCTCAAATTTAAGAATGTAAAATTCTTCCAAGAAGGCATCACACAACGCATTGTAATCTAATACTGTATGATGTGGATCATACTTGTGGTACCAGTTATGCACATGACATTGCAACGTGGTTGTAAACTAGCTTACTTTACGTTATGGGGTTATAATCCCCTTAGTGTTTCATATAAATTCACACTTATGCATGTGCTCAGCAACATCCTCAACACCTATATACTCTGGTAAATGGAGTGACATCTCATACAATACTTGTTGATGGGGGTGTGGACCCTACCCACCTGATCCAAAACCTTGATTACCTCATGTGTTTCCTCCACCTCTAGATCCAATAACACCCAAGCCTCTATAACCACCCGATCCTCCTCCTATAGTGGGCACAAGACCAAAATAAGATCTAATCTATGTTCCCACCGTTGTACTAAGTTGAACCCCAAAAATATACAAATTTATACTACTCCCATACGTGATACCTACGTTCTACATGCCTCCGCTCTATCCTAAAGATGTGCCAAAAAATATACCTCCAACTGGACCTCCAAACAATACAGATGATGATTTTTCCGCCATAGATGAACAAGCAATCTAATTAAATCTTGAATTTAATGGAAAATGAAATCTACCAGCCGTTGTTAGAATACTTACACTATCTTGATTCTCAATAATTGTCTCAAGTATTGGAGCACCAAGAGCAAGGGCTAGGTTTCTAGGTGGGATCAAATGCATGCCTATGACTCTTAACTACCCTTCACATAGAGTTATCTCATCATAATAAGAAGAGGTTTATCTTGCATGCTTACCCAAATGGAAGAGTAAAATATGCTCTTACTCTACATCATCCACCTAGGCCCTAAATCCTTCACAAGTCATCTCTCTCTGCAATGTCATTTGTTCCTCAATATCACTTTGATTTTCTATCTCCCTATCGCGTGCTTCATTGTACTTAAGTTGCCTTTCCTTTCTCTTCCTTTATACCATGAGGTCTTCCATCCTCCTCCACACCTACTCTTACCCCATGTGTGGCAGTTTTTATCTAGCCATGGGGAACTCTTCCAAATCCAAATTTACCATCAAGATCTTAATCACTAAATGGCTAGAGGAAAAATAAGATCCCCTAGGTTCACACAAAAACTGAAACTCGGTAACCTCGGACAGAGTAAGTAGAAACAATGTATTCCAAAATGTAACTTTTCAAAACACCCTTCCACCAATAATCTATGACGCATGTCCATGTCAAATAAACATCATACAATTTATGGAAATCTTCTGCATCCAAAAAAATTCCTATACCTCCAATTCCTTTATGTTCCATATGCTACAAGCCACTTGTACAACTCTATACGAAAATAACAGAAGAATGTCTCATAAAGCTCATGATACAGATTTTCTTCCACCCATGCGTGTGCATCAAATTTAGGTCCAGTGTTGTATCTATGAGTAAAATATTCCTCCATATCTTGTAGCCAACTCTCAATATTGGGTAATGTCAACCGGTACGTCTTCATCATGCAACATCTTAGTAACAACTTAAAAGAGGTCCTGCAAATGATACCAAAATTTAGTCACTTTTCTTTTCCAAATTCCTAGGCACACTTTGTTACATCACTCAAATAAGTATGAGTGCTCCCCCAAATCATGCAAGAGTACCAAGTCCCTCCTTTATGGTATCTTTTTCAAGAGTGTTAACATGCATGATGGTTGAACTCCATGATCAAGATCTAATACATCCCATAATAGTAACAAAGTAAACAGATCTATACATACAAGAATCAAATCTAACATATAGCATAATGAACTTTTAAAAAGCACAAATATCAGATCTATTTTATAATAGCCATCAACACTATTATTTATACCTAGAATCCATCCACAAAACTCTAGTATATTAATCTTCAAATAGTACAATAGTTGAATAGATCATAAATTCCTCTATAAGATTATGCACGTAAGAAAAATAGCATCATAACCTTATAATGCGGTTTGATTTGGTTCATACGTCATGAATATCACTACATATTTATAGGGGTGGGGACTTTCCCTTCACCGCCTAAGAATTCTCAAAATAGGGTGCATCTTAAGAATAGCCATGCACCTTTTACAAAGATAGATATAAAAGCATGCAAGATTTCCCTAATAATAAAAAATCTATATTTAACTCTTCTTTAATCCTATTAATATCCTAAAATGTTGTAAGGAATTTGATCCTAAATATAGACTTTACCTAGCTAGCAAGTTTTCATACTTTAACCTTATCCTAAAAACCTTAATTTTCCGCCACTCCAATTCAATATTTATATCGCATCCCAAAACTAGCTAAGTTTTTATCCCTTGCCCGCAATCCTTTCCTATCATCCACAAGAAAACCTTGTTCTCCTAGCACAAGTTTCTTCTCCAACACCTCTACGTGCGCTAATGGCCGGGCTCCACACTTTCTTTACAGGAACAAGGACTACACTTCTTCCTAGGTACTTATTCCTTTTTCTATGCTCAATAGTAAAGGGAAATTCTATTGGAATAATGTGTAATAGGAAGATTTTGATACATTAAAGGACAAACTTACTTCGCACCCATTTTTCATTTTTCCTCTTGGGAAAATCAATTTCATGTGCATGTTCATACCTTTGGCATGGCCATTGGCATAGTCTTAGCACAACCTAAAGATGTGATAGTTGATCATCCCCTATGTTTTATAAGTAGGAAGTTGACACCAACAGAAAGGAATTATACAACTACAAAGCATGAAGCCTTGTTAATGATTTACGTATTGTACAAGTTTAGGAAATACCTTGGAAACTCCCTTTATATTTTATATAGACCACATGACTTTAAAATACTTGGTAAATAAGCCCATCGCATGAGGGTGCATATGTCGTTGGATCCTTTTGTTTTAGGATTTTGACTTTACAATTGTGGTGAAGCTAGGGAAAAGTAATTCTGGACCTAATCATCTATTAAGGATTAATTTAGGTGAGGATGTGCATAGCATTGAGGATACAGTGTACACGGATGTATAGATGTTTAGATTGAGCCACATGCCCTCTCACTTAGAATATATTGTTATATTTTTACATATTGGTGTGACGCCTTTGAAGGAAGAAAACTTTAGAGAAGAAACAAATTTAAATTCATGCAGTGCCTTACATATTGATTGGAAGAGATTCATACAAGTTAGGTCGGGATGAGGTTTTGCAGTGTGTACTTGAGCATGAGCATGAATTTGTTATGGAGGAATCTCATAGTGGGATTGCAAGTGGACATTATGTAGGAAATGCCACTATGAGCAATATCTTGTTGGAAAGAATTTAGTGGGAAATTATGTATAAAGATTGCATAGAATATTGTAAGGCTTATGACCATTTTCAATGCCTTGACAAGCACAGGTATAGAGATGAAATTCCTTTAAGACCATTGCTAGTGTAGAACCTTTTGAGAGGTGGGAAATTGAATTTGTGGGTCCTATCTCTGCGAACCCATACGTAGGACTTGTTTGTGCTATATTATAACTTGTACAAATCATCTTACAAGGTGGCGCGAAGCTTTGCCTACAAAGGATTACTGAAAGCTAACGCATCTAGGTTTCTATGGGAGAATATAATCATCGGGTATGGATCTCCTTTTATTCTTACAAGTGATAGTGACACTCATGTCCTTGATGAGACTATCGGGATATTATTGGCACAATTTATGGTGGCACACCATAAAACCACACCATATCATCCATAGGAAAATGGAAGCCAATGCTTTCAACAAGATCTTGAGACATACATTGACTAATATTTTTGATGTTGGAATAAAATAATAGGATGATAAATTATCTGTTGTAATTTGGGCATATATAACAACTTATAAAATATTGAACAAGGCCACACCCTTTCAATTGGTGTTTGACACGGAGGCTATTTTATTAGTAGATTTCATATTACCCTCCTTGCGCATTACGCGTGAAGGAGGAATGGATGAGGAACAAGAACTATAAGAGCGTATTAATAAAATGATGCAGTTGGATGAAAGGTGTACCATAGAACGTTGGAGTCAAAAGATAGAAAAAGTCGGGAATAAGGTGTGGCATGACATGCATATCAAGAATAAACCGTTTGAGGTTGATGAGATGGTTCTTCTTTATGATTTCAAGTTTTTGTTCCATCCTAGAAATTTCCAAATGCATTGGTTAGGACCATATGAAGTAACTTACATACTTGATTCAAGCACTTTCTAGTTATAGGTGCTGGATGGAACTTGTTTTCCTGGTTAATTTAACGGGAGTAGGTTGAATGATCTAAAAATTGACTGAATTTTTTTTCTCGATCACAGACCCCTAAAGGCTTTAAATTCTTTTCGAACTTACCCCATTAAAATAAACTTAAATAAATGAAAAAATCAAAACACACCACACACGGGTTGATAACAAATTTTGATAGAATGCCTACATCTCTGGGTTCATCAATAGAATCAATATATTATCCACTTCAATTACTACAATTAATACTAAATTACAATTTGAGCATGATAATACCGAATAAAAATAGAACAAGAAACTTTATCACAACAATCAATTAGTTACCCTAGCTTATAAGGTGATTCAATTTGGTATTCCAACCATGAAGATCTTAATACTTTCATTATACGTAGCTAAGTCTTCTTCTATAAACATCCACATTTCCCCTTTGTGCGGCTAAGTCTCCGGATGTCAATGCGGACATTAATTGTCACCAACAAGCTCAAAAATTAATAATGACCCTCCTCTCTGAAGCTAACGGTTAGATGACTCATCTAATGTACTGAGGTTTTGAGCTCTAATGCTTCTCTGTGATTCTTCATAACCCTTGGCTCCATGAGCGTCTCTGGGATCCAGTTGAGAAGTCTCTCGGTGAGTTAAAAGAATACTAACTCCTAAACGATTTGAAGATGCCTATTAAATAATAGGTCTTATCTTTACGATAACAAATAATATCAGTCCTCAATATGCCTATAAAAATAAATAGGAATTACTTCTCCATATTTCCTATAACAAATAATATAGGCCTTTGGTAGTGCCTATCAACAATAATAATAGGCCTTCTTCATATAATGCCTATATAAATAAATATAGGACTTATATATTTTCTCTCTCCACAACGCCTATAATATAATAGGGCTTTCATCTCCATAATGCCTCTATGATCATGCCTTCAAACTTCAAGTCATCCTCTTCAACTCGGATTGGATTATTTCTTCCAGAGAGAACAGAGCTTCAAAATAGCCTATAGGACTTACAAAATGCCTATAATAGGCCTTTATATAATCTTAGCTCCAAAATATGCCTATAATAAATATAGGTCTTATTCCTCTAAAAATATGGGCCTTCACATTTTACTAAGGCCACATATTAGACTATATCCCTTTATACTATGCCTTAGCTCGCTTAAGAGATACTCTCTCCGTAGCTCGGGAGGAGATTGACTCCAATGCTCGCAATGACCTTGTAGGAAAATAAGCTCAAAAATTGAGCTTGTGTGTTGAAAGGAGGAATGAAGTGGCTTTTATAACCTCTAAGTGGCCCACATAACCTGTTTAAATGGCTTATCACCATTATCCTAACCAAATCAGCGAGTTGGCCAAGTCGATTGGAGCATCGGGATCAAAGGGGAGAGGTAGCGGGTTCCAAACTCCCACATCCACCTTTGTAATCGGTAGGTTTTTCGACCACCGATGCATCCGCCACATGGGTGCGTGAACCCTCCACGTCACCAACACTACCACCTGTACCTTGGGCTCTTTGCTAACCTATCCATGTGCCCACATCAACCATTACCTTACTATCATGACCACCATGTGCCCTCTCATTTTTGATCTCATGTTTTCATTGTGTTGGCACCAAGTCGTCCACTAGGAGTCTTGTTTGGTAGTTTTTCCATGGGCTAGGGATAATTTTTTTATCACACATTAAGTGGGAGATAGATATACTAAGGCTTTAAATACCCTTTATCTAACATACAAACTATGGCTTTGGACCATGTTCTCCATTTTTTTCGGTTGCATAATATAGAACAACTTGTTCATAGCTCACTTAGAGCTTGCCCTTGCATATCTTGAACTCATCCTTTGAACTCACTTCATAGCTTGATCCTTATCTCGGTCAAGCTAAATGATCAACTCATCCCATGTAGAAATATAGCTCACTGAGATAAATATAACTCGCTTGAGTTAACTGATGGGGGGAAATGGTGATAGGCCACGTGGTGGCCTGAGGACCCACCACGTGGCATATTATTTTTGATCTTCAATGAACATATCGATATGGAGTGCTTGATGACCGGAGGTCCACCCGAACTCGACCTATGCCCGATTAAAAATTTCCACTTTATGACTATGAAATGTCCTCTGGATCACACCTCCCTAATGGGAATGATTTTTGTACAAAAAATCTTGTGAACTCCAAATCACATTGCTAAGAAGAGATCTACACAATATACTACTAACTCCACATCAAACAAGCGATGGCTTGATGTAGATATAAATAGAATTTCCCAAAACTCGGATAAGTACGAGCACTCCCCAAAGCACACAAGATTACCGAGTCCCTCCTTTATGGTAGCTTTATCAAGAGTGTTAACATGCATGATGGTTGAACTCCATGATCAAGATCTAATACATCCCATAATAGTAACAAAGTAACCATATATATACATACAAGAATCAAATCTAACATATAGCATAATGAACTTTTAAAAATCACAAATATCAGATCTATTTTATAATTCCCATTAACACTATTATTTATAACCGAGAATCCATCCACATAACTCTAGTATATTAATCTTCAAATAGTACAATAGTTGAATAGATCATAAATTCCTCTATAAGATTATGCGTGTAAGAAAAATAAAATCATAACCTTACAATGCAGTCTGATTCGGTCCATACGTCATGCATATCACTACATATTTATAGGGGTGGAGACTTTCCCTTCACTTCCTAAGAATTCTCAAAATAGGGTACATGCAAAGAATAGCCATGCACCTTTTACAAAGATAGATACAAAAGCATGCAAGCTTTCCCTAATAATAAAAAATCTATATTTAACTCTTCTTTAATCTTATTAATATCCAAAAATGGTGCAAGGAATTTGATCCTAAATATAGACTTTACTTAAACAACAAGTCCTCATGTTTTAACCTTATCCTAAAAACCTTAATTGGCCACCACTCCAAGTCAATATTTATATCTGCATCCCAAAACTGGCTTAGTTTTTATCCCTTGCCTGCAATCCTTTCCTATAATCCACAAGAAAACCTTGTTCTCCTAGCACACATTTCTTCTCCAACACCTCTGTGTGCACTAACTTCTTCCTAGGAACTTATTCCTTTTTCTATGCTAAACAGTAAAGGGAAATTCTATTGGAATGATGCGCAATAGGAAGACTTTCATACATTAAAGGACAAACTTACTACGCACCCATTTTGCATTTTTCCTCTTGGGAAAATCAATTTCATGTGCATGTTCATACCTTTGGCATGGCCATTGGTGTAGTCTTAGCACAACCTAAAGATGTGATAGTTGATCATCCCCTATGTTTTGTAAGTAGGAAAAGTGACACCAATAGAAAGGAATTATAAAACTACATAGCATGAAGCCTTTTCAATGATTTGTGTGTTGTAAAAGTTTAGGAAATACCTTACGGAAACTCTCTTTATATTTTATATAGACCAAATGACTTTAAAATACTTGGTAATTAAGCCCATCTGCAAGGGTGCATATGTCGTTGGATCCTTTTATTTCGGGAGTTTGACTTTACGGTTGTGGTGAAGCTAGGGAAAAGTAATTATGGACCTAATCACCTACCAAGGATTAATTTAGGTGAGGATGTGCGGTGCATTAAGGACACAGGTCTAGATGTATAGATGTTTAGATTGAGCCACACACCCTCGACTAAGAATATATTGTTATATTTTTACATACTCTTTGTAGCGCTGAAGGGATGAAAACTTTAGAGAATAAATAATTTTAAATTCACACGGTGCCTTACATATTGATTGGAAGAGATTCATACAAGTTAGGTCGAATGAGGTTTTACTGAGGTGTGTACTTGAGCATGAGCACAAATTTGTTATGGAGGAATCTCATAGTGGGATTGCAAGTGGACATTATGTAGGAAATGCCACCGCATGAGCAATATCTTGTTGGAAAGAATTTGGTGGGAAACGATTTATAAAGATTGCATAGAATATTGTAAGGCTTATGACCATTTTCAATGCCTTGACAAGCACAGGTATAGAGATGAAATTCATTTAAGATCAATTGCTAGTGCAAAACCTTTTGAGAAGTGGGAAATTGAATTTTTGGGTCCTATCTCCCAACCCATGTGAGGACTTATTTGTGCTATATTATAACTTGTACAAATTATCTTACAAGGTGGGTAGAAGCACTGCCTACAAAGGATTGCAAGAAAGCTACTGCATCTAGGTTTCTATGGGAGAATATAATCATCGGGTATGGATTTCCTTTGAGTCTTACAAGTGATAGTGACACTCATTTCCTTAATGAGATTATCAGGATATTATTGGCACAATTTATGGTGGCACACCATAAAACCACGCCATATCATCCATAAGAAAATGGAACTTCCAATACTTTCAACAAGATACTAAGACATACATTGACTAATATTTTTGACGTTGGAAGAAAATACTAGGATGATAAAGTCTCTGCTATAATTTGGGCATACATAACAACTTATAAAATATTGAACAAGGCCACACCCTTTCAATTGGTGTTTAGCGTGGAGGCTATTTTACTAGTAGATTTCATAATACCCTCCTTGTGAATTGTGCATGAAGGAGTAATGGATGGTGAACAAGAACTATAAGAGTGTATTAATAAAATAATGCAGTTGGATGAAAGGTGTACCATAGAGCTGTTAGGAAATACATCTTAGTGCTCCATTTGTATGGGTGAATAATAATTACATGTGTAATTATTATTATGGTAAATTAGTGAAAGTACATTTACTATGTAAATGTAAATAGTAAATGTAAAATGTGGTTAGTATGTGGTAAGTTAGTAAGTTAGAATAATAAAACAATTAGTATTGTTTTATTATTATATTGGTGAGAGGTTGAAACCATATGGGTGTATGGTTGTATATGAAGACAAATGTTGTTGTAAGGATTGTTATTTTACATCTCCTATATAATGGAGTGTAATGAAATAGTGAATCAATTAAAATATAATATAGAGTTGTTGATTTCAATTATTGTCTTTGTAGCTATTTCATGGATTCTTTGTATTAGATCAGAGTAATTTCTACATTTGGTACGAGAGCAGGTTAAATTTGTCTCGAAGAAGATCTTGTAACTTTTGTTTTGCGATCTGGGTTTCTCCAAAATTTTGTGTGTGGAATTTTCTATTATACAGAACACTACAGTAAAAATTTCAGAAAAACCCCGTTCGTATGTTGGGAGAAACGTGTAATTTACTATACAACACATTGATCACTGTTGTTTTTTGAAGAAATCAAAGAATCAAAGGTAATTCAAATCTACATTCAATTTTTTTGGATATTTAGATTTAGTAAAATGGATACACCATTAGATAAATTTAATGGGTTGAACTTCCATACATGGAGAGTAAAAATCCAGATGTAGTTAATGAATAAAAACCTATGGAGGATAGTAGATGGAAAAGAAAAAGCACCTATAGATGTAAGCAAAATTGTAGAATGGGAAACTAGAGATGAACAAATAACAAATGAAATTGACTATAACTATGAAAAAATTCTATACTAAGTGAAGTTATTGGAGGAAGGAGGCATAGGAGGTTGGAGGTCATTCAACGACCTCTCTTGATCCAACGACGGGCCGTATCGATTATGGTGATTATTTTGTTATACGAGTGTGTCCCCTGTTGTTTCTTTGCATTTTTAGCGAGTGTTTGGTTGCAGTGTTCCTATTGTGGTTTGCAGAATAAAGGAAATTTCACATTGAGGGGGGAACATGATCTCGATGTTCCATTTCTAGTTTTCTACATTTCTGGTATTTTCTATATATGAGTAGCAGATTTATTGAGAATTTCCTATGTTATTCCCCTATGGTGAGATGTGATGAGGGCTAATAATAGTACTTGGCATATCATGATGTGGTTGTAGGTAAACCACTTAAAAACCTTCATTTTTGGTTTGTGGTACACCAGCTATAAAACTACCATTTTCGGTTGTTGGTAAACCCTATGCAAAACCATCACCCTTTTGGTTTGTGGTACACCACTTGTAAAACCACCATTTTCAGTTGTTGGTAAACCCTATGCAAAACCATCACCCTTTTAGTTTGTGGTAAACCAGTTGCAAAACCATCATTTTTAGTTTATGGTCAACCCTATGAAAAACCATCCATTAGGTTTATGATCATCCTGTAAAATCATCAGATCATGAGCAGGTGCAAGTATAAGGTAGGTTTTCCCCATGTTCGCACTAAGGGGGAATGTTAGGAAATACATCTTAGTGCTCCATTTGTATGGGTGAATAATAATTACATGTGTAATTATTATTATGGTAAATTAGTGAAAGTACATTTACTATGTAAATGTAAATAGTAAATGTAAAATGTGGTTAGTATGTGGTAAGTTAGTAAGTTAGAATAATAAAACAATTAGTATTTTTTATTATTATATTGGTGAGAGGTTGAAACCATATGGGTGTATGGTTGTATATGAAAACAAATGTTGTTGTAAGGATATTTATTTTACATCTCCTATATAATGGAGTGTAATGAAATAGTGAATGCATAATTAAAATAAAATATAATATAGAGTTATTGATTTTAATTATTGTCTTTGTAGATATTTCATGGATTCTTTGTATTAGATCGAGTAATTTCTACAAAAACGTTGGAGTCAAAAGATAGAAAAATTCAGAATAAGGTGTGGCATGACATGCGTATCAAGAATAAGCGGTTTGAGGTTGGACAAATGGTTCTTCTTTATGATTTCAAGTTTTTTTTCTATCCTAGAAATTTCCAAATGCATTGGTTAGGACCATATGAAGTAACTTACATACTTGATTCAAGCACTTTCGATTCACAGTCTTTGAATGGCACTCGTTTTCCTAGTTACTTTAATGGGAGTAGGCTGGATGATCTGAAAATTGACCAATTTTTTTTTTTTCTATCACATACCCCTAAAGGCTTTAAATTCTTTTCTGAACTTACCCCATTAAAATAAAATTCAATAAATGAAAAAATCAAAACACACTACATACGGGTTGATAACAAAAATTGATAGAATGCCTACATCTTGGGTTCATCAATAGAACCAATATATTATCCACTTCAATGACTATAATTAATACAAAATTACAATCTAAGCATGATAATATTGAATAAAAATAGAACAAGAACATTTATCATGAAAACCAAGTAGTTATCCTAGCTTATAAGGTAGATTCAATCTAGTATTCCAACCATGAAGATCTCAACGCTTTTGTTGTACGAAGCTAAGTCTTCTTCTAGAAACCTCCACATTTCCACTATGTGGTGCTAAGTCTCCAGATGTCAGAAGACATTAATTGTCACCCAGTGAGCTCAAAAATTAATAATGACCCTCCTCTAAAGCTAACAATCGAGATGACTCATCTAATGTATTGAGGTTTTGAGATCTAATGCTTATTAGTGATTCTTCATGACCACAGGCTCCACGACATCTTTGGGATCCAGATTAAGAAGTCTCTCGGTGAGTTAAAATAATAATAACTCCTGAATGATTTGAAGATTCCTAATAAATAATAGGTCTTATCTTTCGATAACAAATAATATCAGTCCTCAATATGCCTATAAAAATAAATAGGACTTACTTCTCCATATTACCTATAACAAATAATATAGGTCTTTGGTAATGCCTATCAACAATAATAATAGGCCTTCTTCATAAAATTCCTATATAAATAAATATAGGACTTACATATTTTATCTCTCCACAAATCCTATAATATAATAGGGTTTTCATCTCCATAACACCTCTATGATCATGCCTTCGAACTTCAAGTCATCCTCTTCAACTCCGGATTGGATTATTTCTTCCAGAGAGAATAGAGCTTCAAAATAGCCTATAGGACTTTAAAAATGCCTATAATAGGCCTTTATATAATCTTAGCTCCAAAATATGCCTATAATAAATATAGGTCTTATTCCTCTAAAAATATGGACCTTCACATTTTACTAAGGCCGCATATTAGACTATATCCCTTTATACTATGCCTTAGCTCGCTTAAGAGATACTCTCTCTCCATAGCTCAGAGGAGATTGACTCCAATGCTCACAATGACCTTGTAGGAAAATAAGCTCAAAAATTGAGCTTTTGTGTTGAAAGGAGGAATGAAATGGCTTTTATAACCTCTAAGTGGCCCGCATAACATGTTTAAATGGCTTATCACCATTATCCTAACAAACTCGGTGAGTTGGCCAAGTCGGTTGGAGCGTCAAGATCATAGGGGAGAGGTAGCGGGTTCCAAACTCCCACATCCACCTTTGTAATCAGTAGGTTTTTCCGACCACCGATGCCTCCGCCACATGGGTCCAGGAACCCTCCACATCACCAACACTACCACCTGCACCTTGGGCTCTTCGCTAACCTATCCATGTGCCCACATCAACCATTACTTTACTTTCATGACCGCCACATGCCCTCTCATTTTTGATCTCATGTTTTCATTGTGTTGGCTCCAAGTCATCCACTAGGAGTCTTGTTTGGTAGTTTTTCCACGTGGGCTAGGGATAATTTTTTTATCACACATTAAGTGGGAGATAGATATACTAATGTTTTAAATACCCTTTATCTAACATACAAACCATGGCTTTGGACCATGTTCTCCACTTTTTTCGGTTGCATAATATAGAACAACTTGTTCATAGCTCACTTAGAGCTTTCCCTTGCATATCTTGAACTCGTCCTTTGAGCTCACTTCATAGATTGATCCTTATCTCAATCAATCTAAATGATCAACTCATCCCATGTAGAAATATATCTCACTGAGATAAATATAACTCGCTTGAGTTGAGTGATGGGGGAAAATGGTGATAGGCCACGTGGTGGCCTGAGGACCCACCACATGGCATATTATTTTTGATCTTCACTGAACATATCGATATGGAGTGTTGATGACCGGAGGTCCACCGAACTCGACCTATGCCCGATTCAAATTTTCCTCTTTTTGACTATGAAATATCCTCTGGATCAAACCTCCCTAATGGGAAGGATTTTTGTCCAAAAATCTTGTGAACTCCAAATCATGTTGCTAAGAAGAGATCTATGCAATATACTACCAACTCGACATCAAAAAAGCGAATGACTTGATCTATGGGACTGTGGAACTTGGGACCACTACCTCCTAGTGCACCATTATGATATCTTTAGAAGACCTCCACACCTCCGATGTACGGTGCTAAGTATCCTTTAAGAAACCTCAATGCTACCGCTATGGGGATAAGCCTCCAAATATCTGACAATAATGATCCTCTTTTCACTCTAAAGCAAATCTCCTAACCCTGATTTGATTATGCAGAATCCGAACAGTTCCAAAGGAAACTACATGCTACACATAAACATGAGTAATCCAATGTTTTTTGATTAACGATGACTTGTCAGGTACCATCCTGCTACATGGCCATAAGAGCCTCTACACAAAATGAATATGTGACCCGATGTCATGTCTATGATGATCAGCTACCATTCTATTGTATGGTCAAAATGCCTCCACATAGAATGATGATTAGAGCTCACATTAGTGTTCAACTGTATGCGTAGAAACAACTGAAAAATATCCAAGATTATAGATATGAGTATCCAACTATAACAGACACTCAAAAGCTGATTAGGAGATATAATGGAGTAATCCAAATATAAATGCAAGAAAAATATTGAGTATGATAAACCTGTCCCTTAGTCTATCTCACCAATCTGGACTCCACAAGTACAAGTTGATGCCATCATGTTCAAATCATCATGCACTGATCAACCTGCTTGGATAATAGTAGGTTTCCTTAAAAGAACAACCTTTCTCTAATACCAACTTGATTCAAAAATTGACCAATTTTTTTCCTCAATCATGGACCCCTATAGGCTTTAAATTATTTTCCAAACTTATCCCATTAAAATCAACTTAAATTAATGCAATAATTAAAATACACTACACACAGGTTGATAACTAAGTTCAAAAGAATGCCTATTTTTTCGAGCTCATGAATAGAACCAATATATTTTCCACTTCAACAACTGTAATTAATAATAAATTATAATCTAAGCATGATGGTATTGAATACAAATGAAACAAGAACCTTTATCATGACAATAGAGTAGTTACCCCATCTTATGAGGTAGATTCAATCAAGTATTCTAACCATGAATACTTCAACGCTTCCGTTGCACGGTGCTAAATCTTTTCCATAAACATCCACATTTTAGTTGTGTGGTGTTAATTCTCCAGATGTCAACAGACATTAATCATCACCAAAAGGCTCAAAACTAAATAATGATCCTCCTCTGAAGCTAACGGTCTGATAACTTGTCCAACATACTGAGGTTTTGAGCTCTACTACTTCTTAGTGCTTCTTCATGACCCTCAACTCTACGACATCTCCAGGATCCAACTTGAGAAGTCTCTTAGTGAGTTAAAAAAACACTAACTCCTAAATGATTTAAAGATTCCTATTAAATAATAGGACTTATCTTTCGATAATAAATAATAGCAGTTCTCAATATGCCTATTAAAATGAATAGGACTTACTTCTCCATCTTACCTATAACAAATAATATAGTCCTTTGTTAATGCCTATCAACAATAATAATAGGCCTTCTTCATAAAATTCCTATATAAATAAATATAGGACTTACACATTTTCTCTCTCCATAACTCCTATAATATAATAGGGTTTTCATCTCCATAATGCCTCTATGGTCACACATTCAAACTTCAAGTCATCCTCTTCAAATCTAGCTTTGATTATTTCTTCCAGAGAGAACAAAGCTTTGAAATAGCCTATAGGACTTACAAAATTCCTATAATAGGCCTTTATATAATCTTAGCTCCAAAATATGCCTATAATAAATATAGGTCTTATTCCTCCAAAAATATGGACCTTCACATTTTACTAAGGCCACATATTACACTATCTCCCTTTATATTATGCCTCATCTCGCCTAAGAGAGGCTCTCCATAGTTCGGGATGAACTCGACTCCAATGCTCGCAATGAGCTTGTATGAAGCTAAACTCAAAAGTGAGCTTGTGTGTTGAAAGGAGGAATGAAGCACATTTTATATCCTCTAAACAACCCACATAACTTGTTTAAATGGATTATCACCATTATTCTAAACAACTCAGTGATATGGCTGAGTTGGTTGGAGTGCCTAGTTTGGAGGGTAGAGGTAGTGGGTTTGAAACCCCTACATGTTTCTTCCTTTGTAATCAATCAATTTTTCTGACCATTGACACCTTTTCCACTTGGGTCTACGACCCCTTCACATCACCAATGTTTCCACCTATGCCTTTGGTTCTTCATCAACCCATCTATGTGTTGACATCGACCCTTACCTCACTATCACAACTGCCACGTGCCATCTCATTTGGTGCTCCGTGATGTAGCTATGTTGGCGCTAAGTCATCCACTAGGAGTCTCGTTCGGTATTTTTTCTGTGGGATAGGGATAATTGTTTATCCCACATTAAGAGGGAGATGGATATACTAATGCTTTAAATAGACTTTATCCAACATACACACCGTGGCTTTGGGCCACATCCTCCACTTTTTTGGTTGCATAATATGGAACAACTCATCCATAGCTCTCTTAGAGCTCACCCTTATATAACTTGAACTCGTCCCTTGAGTTCACTCCATAGCTCAATCCTTGGCTCGATCAAGCTAATTGATCAACTTGTCTAATGTAGCAATATAGCTCACTGAGATAAATATAACTCGCCCAAGTTGACTGATTGGGGAAAATGGTGGGAGGTCGCGTGGTGTCCTGAGGACCCACCACGTGTCATATTTTTTTGATCACCGATGAATATGTTGATATCGAGTGTCGATGACTGGAGGTCCACCCGAACTCGACCTACGCCTGATTCAAATTCACCACTTTGTGACTCTGAAATTTCCTCTGGATCACTGAAGCCCTATTATAAATATGTCTTCTTGGTGGTTTGTAATAAGGAATTATTTCCATTTAAATTAAATTTCCTTTAATGCATTTCCCTTATATGTTTTCCTTTTCAACGTTGCTACGATTTTTTAATTTAGTTTACTGTTTGTTATAATAAGCATGCTTACACGTTAGGAGCTGATTACTATACATTGAATTCATGTGCATAGAACCACACATACTTTTAGTGTGGGGTGGATTCACATATAGATATGAGAAATTGTTGGCACCATATTAGTAAAAAATTTCTTGGTTGAAGGTTCTTTCTGGATCAAGGGCGTGAAAGTGCACGAGATGTTATATGTGTGGTGATAAAGGTGTTCTAGGGAAGGTTGAGATTATTGAAGACCACATAGAAAAGGTGATGGTTCACTATAACGTAAGGTAGGAAATGCAATAAAAAAATACTTAGGACATGGTGCAGAAGTTTTGTACTTTAGCATAGGAAGGCACATAGAGGAGGTTTGTGGTGAGAAATAGTAGTGCACCAAAAGGTTATGACTAGAGTGCACGAGGTGAAGTCACGAAGGTTTTCAAAAATAGAAAAGTAACTTTATGAAAAAAATTAACTTAAAATTTTGGGTCAAAAGTGAAAATTGGACCATTGTATGGTATGAAAAATTATAAATAAGGGGTTTAGGGTAACCATTTGGATACCTTTCTTTCAAAGAAATCAAAGTGCCACCGATCGGAGTGAAGAGTGACCCAAAGCTTAGAAGTGATGCATAGTGTTTACAAAGTAGAAGTGCTTGGGAGTGTGAGAGATCCTTATAGAAAGGTGAATTAGAGTTGGCGGTGGAGTAGTGGAGGGTTATGTATAATGGAAGTGATTGGAAGTCATGAAGCTCGGATAGAAAAAATCAAAGAAAAGAAAACCTAGAGCATGCGAGAAAGAAGTAAAATAACACCAAAACCAAGGAGGTTGTGAGCGAAGAGTCCCGAGGTTGTGGCAGAGGATCCATTAGAAGAATTATATTCTGAAATGCAGTACCCTCCTAGTTTTTGTGGGTGGAATTGTGGAAATCAAATCTCACTCATTGTAAAATTATTGAGTTTAATCACCACACGGAGGACATTGAAAAACATATGAGGGAAGACTTAGTGTTGGGGTTAACCATATTACAATGTTGCACATATCTAAAATCAAATAAATAATACAAGAAATGAATGCAGAAATAAACTAGAAGATAAAAATAAAGATGAGAAAAGATAACACCAGATTTATCGTGGTTCACCCAGTGTGGGCTACATCCACCAAGAAACAACCAATATTATTATTTAGTGCTTTACAGAGGAAATACAATGAATATATTCCATCTTCCATCACCTCATAGGATGTTCAATGTTTTTCCCTCACTCAACTACTCTTTCTTGCTCACCATGGAAACTAACATACAAAAAAATTGTAATTCTCTTCTATACCATACCCTCATATAATGCATACATGCATAAATATCTATTATGGGAAACTAGTTATGATTTTACAATTAATAAATCATCTTTAAAGAAAAATATTTAATTTATTTCTCGTTCAAAAACAAAGCACTACCGTATAGGTCGATCGACGTCGGTTCCTTCCTGTGACTCCTGACCAATGTCGGTTGCTCCGTAACCAATTTTGGTCACTCCATGACCAATGCAAGTCACTATCAAATCCAACAACATGTAAAAGCAAGATTTTTGTGAAGCAATTAAGTTCCACACTCAACAATCTCCCACTTGGAGATTAATTTATGCACTGTACTGTACAACACCATCCTTGGATCCTTTTCCTTAGCTTGTTTCTTCCTCTTCAAGTCTCAAACTCAAATACCAACATAAGTGGAGTGAAGATCCAACTTATCCTTTGCCAACGGCTTTCGGCCGTCAACATATCCACGGGGTTATCATCTCTATGTATTTTTTTAATTTTAGTTTCCCTCCTCCTCAATACCTATCGTATGAAGTGATATCTCAATTGAATGTGTTTTGTTCTTGAATGAAACATTGAGTTCTTTTCCAGATGGATCGCGCTCTAACTATCACTGTATAATCTACAATCCTCTTTCTCCTTACCCAACTCTTCCATGAACCTACTCATCCATATCATCTCCTTACTAGCTTCTGTAGCTGCAACATACTCTTCCTTTATAGTAGACAAAGCCACAACCTTCTACAATCTCGAAATCCATCTAACTATCATTCCACCTACTATGAAAACATATCCAGTGGTACTCCTCCTACCATCCAAATCTCCAGCCATATCCGAATCAACATAGCCACGTAAAGAATTATCTAACCCTCCATAGCATAAATCCATGCCATATGTCCCTCTCAAATACTTGAGAATCCATTGGAATGCTTTCCAATGTACTTTACTTGGATTAGCCATAAATATTCTCACAAGTCTCACTACATGTGCAATGTCTGGTCTGGTACAAACCATGACATACATAATACTTCCTATTGTTGAAGCATAGGGAATATATGTCATGTACTTAACCTCCTCATGTGATGTAGGACACTGATCTTTTCTCAATTTGAAGTGTCTAGCCATAGGTGTATTAATAGGTTTTTAATTCTGCATGTAAAACCTTTCCAACACCTTATTGATATAAGCATCTTGAGACAAATACCACTTCTTGTTTTTCCTGTCTTTGTGAATTTACATGCCAAGTATTTTCTTTGTAGCTCCCAAATCCTTCATTGAAAATGTGTGAGCTATCTTTTCTTTAAGCTCACCAATGTCTTGCATACTAGATCTTGCAATCAGCATATCATCCATATACATTAACAAAATAATATAGCTCTCATTTTCAAGCTTATTGAAATAAACACAATGGTCATATTCACATCTCATATAACCATGATCATGCGTAAAAATGTCAAATATTAAACAACATTTCCTTGGAGCTTGTTTGATCCCATATAAGCTCTTTTTTAATCTGCACACAAGTTTCTCCTTACCCCTGACTTCATAACTAAGTGGTTGTTGTATATAAATCTATTCCTCCAAATCACCATGAAGGAAATCCATCTTAACATATTCTAAACAAAAATCCTCTACTACAACCAAACTTAGAACAATATGAATAGAATTCATCTTAACTACTAGGATAAAAAATCTCATGAAACTTAGTACTTGATTTTTGTGCAAATCCCTTTACTACAAGCCTTCCTTGTAGCCTTTTGATCCACCATCTTCTTCCTTAATTCTGTAAACCCATTTATTATACGAGTGCTCTCTTACCTTCGACAACTTGACCAAATCCATGTCGATTCTTCCAAGGATTCCATCTCCTCATCCATGCTTTTCTCCCATTGCTCATGGGTATCCACCTGCATTACTTCTTCAAAGTTTTCTAGTTCACCACTATCAATCAATAATACATAAGAGAAGGAAGCTAAAAATATATTTGGAGGTCTAATTACCCTTTTTGACCTTCTCACTGAGATTTGGGGTTTCGAGGGCTCAATCTGTGCATGTTGCACATTCCTATCAATCTCGATGATGATAGACGCCGAGTCACCTTCTACCGACCACGGTTCTGTAACCGATCACGATTCCTCTATCTCGATTACCAGTCATGGTTTCCTAATCTATGTTGGTTTCAATATTACCAAAACCAGTTCCTGTAGGTTTTTTTCATGTACTCGAACCTAGTGATCAATACCGGTTTCCCTGACCGGCACCAGATTTTATAGAAC
Source organism: Taxus wallichiana var. yunnanensis (assembly GCA_018340775.1). NCBI lineage: Eukaryota > Viridiplantae > Streptophyta > Pinopsida > Cupressales > Taxaceae > Taxus > Taxus wallichiana. The sequence goes on from CM031241.1 coordinate 390,951,968, forward strand.
TAACGCTAGTGTCTGTGGATGTCTGTTTCAGATCTGAAAGTTGATTTTCCTTTAAAATCTCATCAACTTGTTCATGTTTAGGCACCAAAACTTGATCCATGTACATTCTCTTTTCATTCCAATCCACGTCACAACTCCTAACAATATTAGAATCTTCTAAATTCCAAAAACAATATCTAAAATCACCAGATCCATAACCAATGAAAGTACATATCTTAGATTTAGGATCTAACTTCTTCCTATTTTCCCTATCAACATGCACAAAAGCTTCTGAGCCAAAAATTCTAAGAAAATAAATATATACCTCTTTCTAGTCTAAGTTTCTTCTAGTACTCCACCATCCAGTGTTGTTGAAGGCCCACGATTGATCAAGTACATTGTTGTATCCACTTCTTCTATCCAAAACTTCAAAGGAAAACTAACATGTATCATCATGCTTCTAGCATGTTCTATGATGGTCATGTTCATTCTTTCAACAACAACATTCTCCTGTGGTGTTCTAGGAACTTTCCTTTCTCTACGTATTCCATTCATTGAACAATAATCATTGAAATCCTTTACTGCAGTAATCATCACCATTGTCATATCTATAGCACTTTAACTTTAAGTTTGTTTCATTTTCCACAAAGGGTTTCCACCTTTTAAAAGTCTTAAATACATCATATTTACATACAATAAATCCATACCTTTCTTGTGGCATCATCAATGAAAGTCACACAATATTGGGATCCTCCAATAGAAGCTACCTGAGCTGGTCCCCACACATTTGAGTGTACAAGCTCAAATTTCTACTCCTTATTTGTTGACTCAACCTTGAGAAATATCACTCTCTTCTCCTTTCCAAATATGAAATCGATAATTTCTACTCCTTATTTGTTGACTCAACCTTGAGATCTCACTCTCTTACGCTTTCCAAATATAATTCAAGATGTAAATGTTTCAAATCTGATAACTTGTAACCCTTAGCTTTTAATATATGCATTCCTTTTTCACTCATATGGCCTAGTCAATTATGACACATGTTTGCATCTGAATCTATAGTAGATAGCACATAAAAGGAATCAGTAACACAAGTAGACAGATATAAATTTCCTACCTTCTTACCTCTTGCACACAACAAGGGTTCCCTTGGTAACCTTCTAAGAATCACATGTGAATGTAACCATGCATCCAGGTTCACCTAGTTATCTTACTGAGATATTAGATTTCTCTTGAGGCTTGGAACATGCCTCACATATTTCAATACCCATGGATTTATATTCTACAACATTAGATGAACATCACCTTTTCCAGTAATAATGCATGGCTCATCATCTCCTAAATAAACATGTCCAAAATCACCTGAACATAATTTCGAAATAACCCTTATTAGGGGTAGCATGGAAAAAAGCTCAGAATCTAAAACCCAAGATTCTAATTTATTATCCAAGGAGATAATAAGGGAATCTTATTTTCCTTTTCACTTACAAATTTTCATCTTTACCTTTGTCTGGTACATTCTCTTTGTTTTCCTTGGATGTGCCTTAGACCAACACTCCTTTACGTGTACTCTCTTTTCACAATACCAGCAAAGTAAATCTTTGAACCTAGATCTAAATCTACCATTCCTTGACTTTGATTTCCCATTCTTCTTTCTCTTTGATGATCTCTCCTTAGATCTTCCCATGATTTCTACATTTAAAGTGTTTCAGATGATGTTTCTCCTAAAGTTTTCCTACGTATTTCCTCACTAAGGATTACACTAACCACATCATCAAACTTTAAACCATTAGAAGTAGAAATTTTATTACTAACATCCATTACCAAGTTATCACAACTATCTGGCAAAGAACATAAGAATAAAAGTTCTTTCACGTCATCATCAAATGGAATTTATACTAATTTTAATTGATTTACAATAGACTAGAAATCATTCAAATGGTTAGATACAGATCCACCTTATTTCATCTTAGAATTGAACAATTTCATCATCAAATAAACCTTATTAGAAGCACTAGTAGTTTCATATAAATTTGTTAAATATTTCATCAACTCTACCATGGTTTTTGCATCTGTAAAATTGAAACCACCGATGCTACCATAATAAATCTTATAGATCTCAGAGCCTTTATGTCAAGAACCTTCCATTCTTCATCAGTCATCGAATCTAGTTGTGCATGATCATCCAACGGTAAGTATATATCCTTTTGATATAGATAATCCTCCACATGCATTTTCCAAAGTTGATAATTATGTCCGTCAAATTTCTCCGCTCTATATTTGCTATATGTTTCCATTATTGTGTTTCCATTATTTTGTATTATTGTGAGTAAATCATGTCAACACATGAAACCCTCGAGAAAATATATGATACCATTTTTTGGGTTAACCATATAATAATGTTGCATAGATCTAAAATTAGATAAAACATACAAGCAATGAATGTGGAATAAACCAAAAGATAAAAATAAACAAGAGAAATATAATACAAAATATAATGTGGTTCACCCAGTGTGGGCTACGTCCACCAAGAAATGGCCAATATTATTATTCAGTGCTTTATAGAGGAAATACAATGAATATCTTCCATCTTCAAACACCTCACAGGATGTTCAATACTTTTCCTTCACGCAGATACTCTTTCTTTCTCACCAAGGAAACTAACATGCAAAACAATTGTAATTATCTTATATATCATACCCTCATACAATGCATACATGCATATATATAATGGGAAACTAGCTATGATTTTAAAATCAAGAAATCATCTTTAAAGAAAAATATTTAATCTATTTCTCGGCCAAAAAAATCACCACCGCATTGAGTCGTGACACTAGTTCCTTCCTACGACCCTAATCGATGCCAATTGCTCCCTAACCAATGTCGGTCCTTTGTCAAATCTAGCAACATGTAAAAGCAATATTTTTGTGAATAAATTAAGCTTCACACTCAACACTTAGTAAAAGTACTCCTAGGAATGGATGATAATGGAAAACCTCTAGTTGATGACTTGGTGCAAAGGGAGTTAGAAAAAAATGTGTTTTGCAACTATGGGAGATTCCATTCTTCACAAAAATCACACGTCTATTTCGGTGCCTAATGTTGCAGGTGCACAAAGACTTATTCTACTTCACTAGAAGAAGGATGCATCTCACGGTAAGATGATTGAACGTGTCACATGATTGCAGAGTTCAAAAGAATACAAGGCCCTAGACTTATGTGCTATGGTGAAGGTTGAAGAGATCGTGAAGAAACTATGTTATGAGAAGGGAGGTAGGGCATAGACCATCACAAATTTTAATGATATGGTACTTAGGGTCTCTTCCTGAATCGTAATATGCAAGTTAGGTGCTTTGGATTGTTGGACTGATATAAATAAAAGATTCATGTACGTGGCCTACAAAATCTCCAATAGGGCACACTACAATTTTTCCCAGTATGTTGCAAACAAAATCATAGAGGAGGCACAGCTACAGAATGAGGAAGGAGAAAATATTACTTTGGGTTCCATTGTTATATTGATTGTATTTTTGGAAATAGGTTTCCCGGATGGGTGGATGATAACATATGGGTTTACCCACCAGTAGATCCATCACCTATATAGTACGGTTTTAGGATTTACTTGTGATGGAAATATATCCAACACTTACAAGGAATGAATTGATAAATGTTACAATAGACTTTGCGAGGATTTTGAGAACAAGTGGCACATTCTGCATGAGCTTCCCATAGTAGTTAGAGACCAAGTGAAGTTTGTAGTAATGTAACCCTTTAGTCTCAAAAGATTCGAGATGGTGAAAGGAGAGATGGGGCCATGGTGAAAACTAATATTTTCATTCACAACCGATTATTTGAAGTGTTCCATCAATAGTGAAATACACATAAAATTTGAGATATGATGTGGATAACGTAGACTCTGACCTACACACTTTATGTACCACATACAGTTATGACTCCAAGACCACATACTTGGAGATCTTGGAGCAGAAAGTTTTGGATCCAAACCCATCAATAAATGTGACAATCATAGTATTAATTCATAGGGTATTTGTACAACTACTCTGAAGACTCAAGGAGGGGTCAAAGTGGAGGTGAGAATCCACTTTTCCATAGCCAAGGGGAAAACAAGTACCTTCCATTAAGGTATCTCAAGAGGAAAGGAAAAAGAAGAAGATGGAGGTGAAGAAGAGGTGAAGCTATACACTTCTCATAAGATAAAATTATATACTCACAGGAATAGAAGTGGGGGTGTTGGGACCTCTCAACAAGGTAACATGGAGCTGAAACAAATAAGTGCACTAAGACACAAGTGGTATCTAGTTCGAGACAGAGATGGGAGAAGAATAAGGTTTTGAGAATGTGGGTGCTTCCTTACAAGAGGAATTGGATCAAGAGTCGAAGAACATGAGAATCGGGCTACTGAGAAAAAGCATAGGTTGTGGCACGTGAGAAGAGTAAAGTGCCGAGTGAATGATGAAAATTACAAGGTCCCAGTGAGGGATAATAATCTTGTGCAACTTGCAAAGAATGAGGAGGAAGAAAAAGGTGACGATTTCATGTTTAAGGAGGATAAGGGTTTTGGAACAGGTATTAGCACTACTACCCTAAAGAAATAGAGAACTAAGAGGAAGGCGCAGAGGAAGTGGTGGACCCCAAGATCCTCACATATTGACTATATTGATGATCCTTCAAAGGTTCTTCGTGTGTCCTTCCAGAGCATGGTACCAATAGAGAAACTTCATGCTTGGGATCTCATAGACCAAGATGGAGGGTATCCAGGATAAATAATATGTTGAGTTGGAACCTACTTAATCACTCGAGGAGAAGTATTTTGAGGTAAATTAACATGCCATTAATACTATTTACTTAAAGAGTAAAAAGGGAGAGACATATAAAGCATTAGAACCAAACCACCTGACTGATGAAAAAGAATGCAATGCTTTTCACAAGTTATCTTCTGAAGTAGTCCGGAGACACTTGGATTCAAGTGCCACTATTTACACACTTGTGGTGATAAGAGTAGAGTTGATGAGATAACACCGGAAAAAGTACCGGATACGTTTAGGGGTGAAGTAGATGTAAATTTCTTCAACCTCCTCTAAGCGTAGTAAATTTTTTTGGTATAATGCTTCTTTTTGGATTTTATTTTTGTCTTCATAAATCCTTTTGTACTTAGTGATTGAATAATTTTTGGGGGCATAAATATAGCTAGTGTGGGGTAATGTTGGACCCCTAAGAGGTGTTGATTATAAGGGGCTTGAGGGTTTTTAGCACGTGGGAGTTAGGTGTAAAGGCACGCATGGAGGTAGAACAAAAATCACTAGAAGGTTTGCATCGGGGCTAATACATTTGAGACTTAGCCGCATTTTGGTAGAACTGGGAGTTGAACGGTTAGAGTACCGGCCAAGAAAGGTTTTGGAGATAAGAATAGAGCATGAAGACTTACGGTTTTAAGTGTTGGCTAGATTTTCTGCACAATTGAAAACCTAGGCAGTCATGAGATAAATCTCCCTCATTTACCGGTGAGGCTCCCATGTAAGATTTTGTCAGTTATATGTCCTAATATCTATTTGTTGGTATTACTTTAACTATGTAGCTCATGAACCATAGCTAGACAGTTTTGCAGCAAGTAAGCAACTGTAAGAGAAAGGAAATATCTGTAGAAGAGGAAAATAATAGAAAATAGGAAGAAAGGAGAGAGGATGTGCAACCCAATCAATAGTTCACAGAGTTGATCACATGCACATAGATGAAACAAATAGACCTTAAAACGTAGAATTTGAAGCAAGGGAAAGTTTCAGATCTAGATCTAAGACAACAAAAAGTTTATGCATAGATCTAACAATTAATAAGAGACGAATGCACCATTGACATAAAGTTACCTATAAATCTCTTCTCTATTCCTCTGCTTCTGAGAAAGCTATCAAAGGTTTCAGCTCAAAGTCTGGAACACAAGAATGTTGATTATAAATTCCGATCATTTAACCCGTAGGTTATTCCTCTATTTATAGTGTATAAAGGGAAATTACAAATAGGAAGCTTTAAATGAATTCCCGCATGTGGAAGCTATGGAAAGGGAAACATCGGAAATCTTCCTCCTGGAATTCCTCTTTGCATGACATGCATGATTTATAACTGAAAAATAGAACCTTCTATTTTGCATGTCTGCCACCTATTTCCAAGTAATTGACTTCTTCAAGTAATAAATTTTAAACCAATCACTTAAGTTTTATAATTTAATTGATTTCTCAATTACTTTGTCGGAGAAAATAAAAGAAAGAGGAAAAGAAATAAGAAGAAAGTTGCAACCCTCTCAATCTTGTTCTTCTTCCATATTCTACTTGTGGTTGAAGCTATGCATGACTATGATTTTCTTGTGGGTATTTCCTTTGACTGTCTTCCCTTATATCCTTGAAGATTTTGTAATTCTTCTTCAGTACATGCACCAGTGCAATGTTTGTTGTAAATAATTCAGACAAAACTCATCATCTTTTATTTAAAATTGCATATGAGCAATTTTAAATTCTGGAAAGCACTCTAGGTGAATGAAAACACAAGTAAATTCAATGAAGGCTTCAACTCGAAGATTGGAAGCACATGCACAAGGAAAGGAATTCTTCATGCACCGACCTCCACATGGGATGCGTCGAAACAAGAGGATGAACTTTTTCCAGAAGCCTTTGCAATTATGAGAGTTGAATCTGTCAATCAAATTGGTGATAGGTTTAGGGCCTATGTCTGTATCATTGAATTCAGAAAATCTGGAAGCTATGCATGATTATGCTGATCTTTCTCTTTCATCATGCTTCAACATGGTTGGAACAATATTTGTTTGAGCTCTTTTTATTTTAAATCTATCAGAATCCCTTGCAATTGGATCCATTTATGTAGGTCTAGTAACTTCTTCAGATTCAGAAGATATATTCAATGTACATGACATTGATTTGAGCACCTGTGATGAATACCTGTAATTTATTTAGACAAAGATGGAGTCCATGGCATGAATACTTGATTTTTATCACCAAAATCTACATATAAATTCTGATACCCTAAAATTTGAGGTTTTGCATGCATGCAAAGCAAGCAAACATATTATTTAATTCACTGGGCACTTATACCAACATGCGAGATAATTATCATAGCAAGAATCAAGTCAATCCAACCCTAGGTGCAAAACCTTGAAGCTCCAGACAGCAATGAAAAACACTCTTTAATGCAAAAACCTCCTTCCTTTGGCGCCAAAACCTATCCAGGCTACAATCCTTTGTAAAAAGAATTAATTTCTTCTTCATTATGGCAGCCCATGCTTATATAATCCTCAAGCATTCTATTTTTAATAATTTCCCTTCCTATTTCGGCAATTTAATTAATAAAAAATCATGTTTATTCACCCAAATTGGGCACCCAATTATGCATGCTACTAGTTACTTTTAAATAAATTTATTTTATTTATTTTTAGCATGCATCCTTGACTTCTCTTTAGCTCATCCACTAGCATTGAATTTCCATCTATTTATGGCGCCAAAATTGGGTGAATAAACCATTAATAAATATTATTAAATGCATTGTATTCACCCAAGGTGGGTCACACTTTTGGCAAGAGGAATTGCTAAAAATAAAAAGTCAACTTCGATGAGAATTTCCACCTTGCACTTGCAGCTCCAAAAATCCCCTCTTCCACTTAAGTGATTTGACTTTCATGGAAAATAACTTTATCGATAATGGGAATTTTTATCCTATGGAAGTTAGTAAGAAATTCTTGTCGGTGCTTTAAGTGATTTTTCTTTATTTTATAGTGGGAATTTTCACCTTGCAAGGTAGGTAAGAAATTCCGCCTGTCTGCAGCCTCTCTAATTTTCCCTTCGCAGCTTAAGTGAATTTGACTTCATGGGAAAAAGTACCCTTTAAATTAGGTAAGAAATTCCCACATGCACTGCCACTACTAAAAATCCCATCGGTTTAATGACTTACACTCATGGGAAAAATTCCATATGACTTCATCTTTTTGGTGAAGTTTGCATTTTGACTTAAATGATTCCATTCTAGTGTTGCATCGGTAGATGATCTCTAGATGCTTGGTTAGAAATTAAATAGACTATACGTGCATCGAAGGAATTGACCTAATGGAATTTCACGGGAAAGAACGAAACAAATGGAGACAACCGGAGAAAATGCAAAAAAATAAATAAAATTGAAAAACGTTCCCAGAAGTTGCGAGATAATGCTCTGAATTCATTCCTGGTGAAAACCCTATTGAGATGAGTGAATACTGACATGAAAAACTTCAACAAGATTCAACCGGAGCACAATTTACTTCAAACGGGGCATTATTTATTCAATAAATAATTAAATAAAAATTTCCTGCAAACAAAACTTGGCGGAGGGATAAAATGAGTTTGGGTATTTGGGTATTTGTCAAAATTGGATCATATGATTCACTAGGAATATCCTAACATAATACAGACATCTTTTGGTAATAAAACACAAAAGACCCATTATTTTAAAAAAGAATGAATTTTTTTCAAATGGGTAGTCCCAAATTTCTAGGTTAAATCTGGGGACACCATTAAGTGAAGTCTATTTTGAGATAAATCTCATACGAAGGAGGATAAAATGTCATGCATTGTTTTGAGCTAATAATAAGATGTCGAACTAGGAATTAAATATAGGAGATCTATTATTAGAATAGCTTGCATGCTCTCTTATTAAATTTGTAATAGGCACATGGCTATTCTTAGATTGAAGCCTATTTTGAGATGTAAGGTGGTGAAGGAAAAGTCCCCACTACGTATGTGTGTGTGTGTGTGTATTTATTTACACGGTTTAGAGAGACAACTTTTAGTAAAGTTATGTTGCTCGTTTATGGGCATGCATGAATTATGATGATAATATTTCATATGTATTCAACTTATGTGCTTTACATTGATTAATACAATGGATTTATGTGGTTGGATAATGATTGTTAACATATTTTTTTATATCATGTATGGTAAATATGATCTTAGTTCTTGTTTAGTTCATTCTTGCACATGGTTAAGATCTAGATCTATTTATGGATTATCTTTGCATATTTATTATGGATATGGTATATATATGTGTCCATCATGCTAACTTCTTGACAAAGCTTCCATAAAAGAGGGCATGGTACATATGTATTTCACGCTTATGTAGTGAGCACTCAATTCTATCGAGTGATGTTCCAACACGCCTTGGGTTGTTCTGGTAAAAATAAGACTATTTACATAACTACCAGACACCTAGAGGGGATAAAGGCGCCACGACGCTAGTGTCTTGGATGGATGTTGTTGTCTAGGATGATAAAATCCAAAGTATAAAAAGACATATTTAGAAACTAAGGGTGCAAGACTGAAAAGAACAACAAAGGATATAAATATGGTCAAATACATGGGTTAATTAGTACTTTTCTTACATAGGAATCATATGAATAGTAGTACATAATCAAGACTAGATAGTTATATAAATTGCATGATTTTGTGTCTACATTTTCCCCACTTTATGTTGGTGAGTGGAAAGCTTGGATGAACATAAAGTAGATAGATTGTTTGATTACGATAATGATGTAGATCGATGATGAAAGGGACGAGGGATTAAGACAAAGCGTGGAGTGATAAAAATGTGAAGCGTGGATCCTAAGGAAGAGAAGGAGTGAAAAATTGATTATGAAAATGAATCTAGGGTGGAAACACATGTGTAGATGTTGCAATGTACTTGTTGGTGTGAATGATGTGGATGATGATGACTAATGTTTCCCATACGGACGAACCTACAAAATAGAATAACGATCAAGTAGTCAAATATGCATGTATATGTATAAAAAGTATGTAAATAAGTATTTAAAAATGTTGAAAATGTGAAAAGGGAGCATGTACACCAGATCGTGATTAAAAAAAAGTGTAGAAAGGATCATGAAAATGTTGTAGACGAATTTTTGGGCGATCTCATGCGAGTTCATCCACATTGTGAGTTTTGGGGTGATCTCACACCAATTTCATGGAATAAGTGTAGGGAGAAAATTTTGGTGTCATCCTCAAACCTTTAACTATTTTTCAATGTATGACACCATGGCATATTGTGTGAAAAAATGGTGAAAGTCTAAGGGTTGTATGCCCTATAAAATCCACTATGTGGAGTTTAAACTATTTTGAACTACCAATCACTGTGTAATTAATCCTTGGTTATTGGCATCCAAGAAGGACACCGCTATGTTAAGGACCCAAGTTTGATTTTGAGCCTTGTCCAAAACCAAAAACTATGTTGTGTTGCGTATAACATTGTCTAGGGTGATTGATTCACCCATATGATGCCCCCTCATTTGGGGTGCATGTGACGTCGCTGAAGGAGTATGTGGCCCAAAAAGAGGACCAATTGATATATTGAAATAGTTCCCTACAAGGAGAAAGGGAATGTACTTGGTAGAAACCAAGGCACACATAAACAAAGTGGGTAGGAGATAATTGTTAGTACAAGAAAAGATAAACATGCATGTATAAGACAAAATGTAAGCTAAGTAGATAGTGTGTAACCTAAGAAGAAAATAAACACGCAATAAGACAATGTAGACAAAAAAGGTTACAAACATGGGACACCACTCACGATGTCATAAGACAATAATGGTCAAATAGACAGGTATACACACAAGACAAAGAAGGAAAAGCCCGAAACAATGGAAAAAATGACAAGAAATGTCAAATTAATGAGATAACCTTGGAAGAAAATATATATGCAAAAATATTGTTACACATGAAACACTTGTTAGCATGTTAGAAAGATAAAAATTATGTTAAAGCGTGTATAATTCGATAATGTAGTGTGCTTATGAAATAAGAGTGAAATGATAAAACATGTAGTGTATGAAATTGGATTCCCCCAAGAACCGTTGTGGTAATGGTAATAGTACTATGCCAAGAATCCTTATTGCGTGTAATAGATCTATATATTTTGTGATCACAACTACAAAAATAAGTGAACATGCATGTGTGTATGATAAAGATAATGGCATATAAGATATTTATCAAGCATGTGTAATAAAGTGAGAAAGTAACAATTAAATGTAGGAAAGACTAAGTGCAACCAAGATATGCAATATGTTATGGATGATGCAGAATGGAATGCAGTGTGAATGATAAGAGCAACATTCCCTCCGAGTGGATGTGTATGTGTAAAATGAGGTTCATTTATTTATGCACTCTTAGTAGTCAAGAATGAACCGTAAAATGGAAAGAGTCATCGGGAAATGGGTTGATATGTGTCGTACTAAAAATATGTGATCATACAATTGTAAAGTGTAGAGAGTAATTATGTGAGTGAGAGAGTGAGTTGATTAAAAATGTGAGTGTGATGAGATTCATTTGAGATGTATACCCTCAATAGTTGATTATGGACTGTGGAACTAGAGTGTGTCATGAATAATAACCACAACTGTATAAGTACATATAAGAGAGATATAACATGAATGTGTAGAGTGAATAAGATGCGAGTGTGTAGAAGATCTTCCGAGAGAATATTTTCTAAGTGTATGATGTGTAATGTGTAATGTGTAGTGTGACTAAGCAATGTTAGAGATATATGTGGTGAATGTGTCTAATGTAAAATGTATGGTATGGCCAAGTGTTTGATAATGTGTGGTGTGTGCAGTGTATAATGTATAGTGTGTGAGGTTCATGTGTATAGGATTCCCTCAATAGTCAAGTGTGAACCAAAGCACAAGAGTGTGTCATCAAGAAATGACGATGCAAATGTATCGAGATGTGTATGATGAATGTAAAAGACTAGATGTGATGTGTGTAAGATGTATGACAATTGATAATACTAAAAGGTTTGGGGGGAGTGAGTGTGATTCCCCCCTAAGTGTGTGATGATGAGTTTTTATTTGATGAATGATTTTTGGAATAGACATATATGTGAGGTGTGAAGATGATGAAGTATAAGCTGATAGGAAAATTGAATTGTATGCGAGACTAGTTATAGATAGTAATATATGTATGCATGTATGAGTGATTATGTAATAGATAGATATGTTGATGAATCCTGTAATGTGAAGATGAAATTGGGTTCTTATTGTAAGATATCCCTCGACAGTCATGGAAGAACCGTAAGAACACGAGTGTGTCATCAGGAAATGATAAGACTAGTGTATGTATCAAGATTTGTATGTCATATGTGAAAGTGAAGATAAGACACTTGTTGGTGTTAGGGGTGTTTTTCAAGTGAAATATTTTTATGTACCAAGAGCACATTTGATAGTAGTGCAAAGGAAGGGGCAAGTGCATAAGCATGAAATATTGACATAATTTCGCCGTGAGGTTTTGTGCCTAGAAAGATAGGTTTTGAGGACTTAGTCATTTTTGCATGTTATGGGATAAAAATAGGATGAAGTGAAGAGCATGCATTGGATAGGGGCATGGAGACTTTCGAATGAAGAAAAGGAAATTTTAGGAACATGAGGAAGATCAAGATTCATGTAAAGTATGAGTTAATAATAAGATTAGAACAAGAGTTAATTATAGATAATCTACTATTAGGCAAAATTTGCATTCTTCCTAGAGTTAATCTATTATAGTTAATGTTAGAGTAGGTATTTACCTTAGCTCATGTTCACCTAGGTACATTATTTACCTTTATTGTATTTATCCTCACCCACTTATGTGTGTGGATATTTATTTTTATTTATTTAGATATTAGGAGATATTATCTATTTGTTAGGAATAGTTCTTTCCTTGATCTATGGTATTGACTAGTTATTTCCTAGATCTATGGTATTAACTATATCCTTGATGTCTAGTTCTCTCATAAATCTATGGACTTGAATAGTTCTTTGATGACTAGTTCTTTCCATGATTTATGGCTTGATCTACGACCTTGAATGGTTCTTAGATTGTTATTCCTTGCCTATATAAGCAAGGTCCATTCTCATTGTATTTCATTGAGTTCCATAATAATATATGATATTGCTGCTCATTTGTTTGCAAAGGTTTTGTGTAAAGTTATTCTAGCGAATTGCTTTCATCTTATTGATCATGGTGTTTGATTAGCATCTATGTTCTTGGCTTGGTACGATCTGGTTATCGTTCCTTTTATGGTATCAGAGCAGGAGATTGCTATTGACATTCGTCTGTAAGTTTTATTTTGCAAATAATTTTTTTATATATTCATATATTTTGGGATTTTTCGTATTTTGTTGCTGCGTGCATTTTTATGAAAAAAGAGGCTTCCATTAGATCTGAAAGGTGGCAAAACCCTAAGATCAACTGTAAACTCAACCATTGTGGGAGGTAGTCATTTTTTTGGCTTTTTTGTTGTGCAGTTAGATTTGCCTCGGGATTCATGTCGTACGGAAAAGGAAATCCAAGGAATTTTTTGGGTTTTGCTCATTTTAAAATCCTTAGCCCCTGGTCATATGGTATGGTCATATGAGGGCTTAAAGCTTGTGATTCCTACTAGTAGGTGCTTAACTCCACCCCTTTCATTTTATTTGTGTGATGGTGAAGAGTATTTTAATTTTAGCTAAAATAAATAGAGAGCATAATATTGAAAACCTTGTATCTTTTGATCGGTAACTCGGTTTTGAGTGCCGTTTTTGCAAAAGTGCATATTTTTTTATGCTCTTTCCATTGGAAATATTTATTTTAAGAATTTCACTATAATTATAAAGTGCCAAAATCTGGGGGCTCTTGTTGCATTACTTGGGGTCTTGTTGCATTACTTGGTTGTTCATTTCTTTTGGTGATTTTTTGAGGATGGCATCTAATTCTACATTAGCTCATGTTGATCCATTAACAACACATAATTACCACACATGGAAACCAAGAATGGAAACAATAATTAAGCAGAAAGGATTATGGCTTTAACTTTTAAAGAACAACCAAGTGTTCACTAGAGAATATGAAAATTTTAGTACCGAGTGCAAATTTGATGAGTGTATGGGTTTGATAGGAACTTATGTAAGTGAAAGTATTTTATTTCATTTAGAAAAGTGTGACTCTCCTTTCAAAATATGGGAGAAATTGGAGGATTTATTTGGTAAGGTGGATCAGATCAGAGCTATGCAACTTGAAATTGAGATCACCTCTCTTAATCCTAAAGATTTTCCAACAATTATAGACTATCTTACCAAGTTCAAGCATTTGTTGACACGATTGAAGGAGTGGAAGAGATAAGAAAGATTAAGAGTGTGTTTACTTGATTCTATCCAAGTTGAGAGGACCATTCCAAATTTTTGCTTCTACCTTTTTCTCTAGCATGGATGCCTTAGGTGACACTTCAAAATGCCTAACATAGAAACATTATGTGAAAGACTTACTAGGAAGAATTTAAATTATCTCACCTTGAGTCTTCCACCTCTCAAAATGCATTAGTTGCATCTAATCCTAATGGCAAGGGAAAACTAAAAAGTAAAACCAAATCCACACCTTCTCCATCTCAAAATGCTTCTAAACCCAAAGAAAAAACTCAAAACCCAATGAGTCTTCTAAATCCAAGAATAAGTCTATCCGTTCATGCTCTTTTTGTGGGGGTAGTAATCATGAAGAAAATAGGTGTTATAAGTGAATGCAAGCCTTAGAGGATGTAGTCAAGAAACACAAAATTTATATCTCCACTCCTCCTCCTAATCAGCATGGAAAAGCACTTAATGTTGTTGGAAGATCTCAGTCACCACTTGCAGACAATTGGGTTATAGATTCTGGTGCTTCTCATCACATGACTTCTTCTAAGGAGTCTTTTGTTTCTCTAGGTTTGAGTTCTACTTCCAAAATTGAGGTTGGAGATTCTTCCTTTCTTTCTATTGAGGAAAAGGTGATATACAACTTGATGGTGGCAATATCCAAGATGCACTATATGTTCCTAACATCACTACAAATTTGCTTTCTATATATCAAATTTGTCATTCTGGTCAAGGGAAAACAATGACTTTTACACCACATGGGGCAGAAGTAAGAACTTTGTTGGAGCCTTTTTCACTTGTTGCTCAGGGTATTGTTGATCATAGTTCAAGACTATATAACTTTGAGGGTTTTAATGACACTTCTTCTATAGGGACAGGATTGGTTTCTCATTCAGATTCAGAGAGTAAGCTTTGGCATGAAATATTTGGACATCTCAATTACAGATATTTGAAGGAGTTGAGCACTCATGGTATGGTAGATGGTCTTCCTAGATTTTCTAGTCTTGAGGGAGTTTGCTCTGGCTGTGCATTAGGGAAACAACACCAAGATCTATTTCCTAAGAATTTGTCTAAGAGAGTTTCTTCACCACTTGATCTTGTGCATAGTGACTTGATGGTTTTTCCTACCCCCTCTTTCAATGGAGCTAAGTATGCACTTACATTTATTGATAATTTCTCGAGGCGTACTTGGGTTTATTTTCTCAAGTACAAAAGTGATGTTTTTCACACTTCAAAGTCTTCAAGGCTTTGGTTGAGAAATAATCTTCTAGTTGCATAAAGAACCTTCATACTGATAATGGGGGAGTACTTCAGCAATGAGTTTTCTAAATTTTTGGCAACTCAAGGCATTATTCACCAGCATTTTGTTCCTCATACTCCACAACAAAATGGCTTAGCGAGAAAGGAAGAATAGAAATTTGAAGGAAATGGCTAATTGTATGATGCATTCTAGAGATTTACCTCCTATCTACTAGGAAGAAGTAGTTAATTGTGCTAACTATATTCAGAATCACACACCACATAGAGCACTTGAGCATTTGACTCCAGAGGAAGCTTGGTCCAACACTAAGCCAGATGTCTCATTTTTTCGAGTCTTTGGGAGCCATGCTTGGGCCTTTGTGCCAAATAAGAAAAGGAAAGCTTTGGATAAGAAGAGTAAACCCTTGATCTTTGTAGGGTATTGTGAGGACATGAGAGCTTATTGTCTTTTAGATCCTGATACACATGATGTTCTTTTTCGAACACATGTTCAGTTTGATGAGTGTTTCACTCCTCATGATTCTTCATATTCTTCCATTCCTTCTTCTTCATCATCTCATCTTGAGGATCTTTTCTTTGAGGAGATTGATGAGGAGGTTATAGATGCCATTGAGGATCTCATTCTCACTGATGTTTTCACTATGCCTAAGTGGGCTCGTACTACAGTTTTTGAGGCAGCACCTTTCATAGAGGATCTTCCACCCACTAGACATCATCACGCACATTCTATAGGTTCTAGACTTTTATGTCAGGTAGTTTCTGAGGATCCACAATCTTTTTCAAAGGCTCATGGGATACGAGTGGGATGATGTGATGAAAACTGAGTATTCTTCTTTGATGAAGAATCATACTTGGGATTTGATATCTCTTCCTAAAGGAAGAAATATGGTTAGGTGTAAGTGGGTATACCGAACCAATCACGCAGCTGATGGGTCCATTGACAAGTATAAGGCTCATCTTGTTACAAAGGGTTTTTCACAAGTCGAAGGTATTGATTACTCTGAGACTTTTGCACCCGTTGCCAAGATGGATTCGTACACCTTGTACTTACTTATTGTTGCATCACAAGGGTGGCCCGTATACCGAGATGGATGTGAAGAGTGCCTTCTTACATGGAGATATAAAGAGGAAATATATATGGAGCAGCCGGCTGGATTTGTTCAGGATTCTTCTCTTGTTTATCATCTTCGAAGGTCTCTCTATGGTCTCAAACAAGCCCCTAGGGCTTGGTATGAGAAGATGGATTGTTCTCTTCTATCTACTGGTTTTGTTCATTGCCACTCCGATCATACATTGTATCTCCAGTATGTCGGTGAGGATATTGTGATACTTGTCTTATATGTTGATGATCTGTTACTTACTGGTAGCTCTTCTTCCCACATTTAGAGTATTCAGAGGGCTCTTTCTACACAATTTGACATGACAGATCTTGGGCTATTGCATTATTTCCTTGGTTTGTAGATTTCTTAGACAGATTCAGGGATTCATTTGAGTCAACAAAAATACACCCATGATCTTCTTAGGCACTTTGATATGGCTGATTGCAAGCCAAGTCCATCTCCTTTTCAATCTGGGGTTACTCTTACATCCACATGTACCACACCACTTTGTGATCCTACATTGTATAGGCAGTTGGTTGGGAGTCTCATGTACTTGACCCATACCCCTGATATTTCATTTTCCGTAGGGCTTGTATCTCAGTTTTCACATTCTCCTCATAGTAGTCATTGGCAGGCTACTAAAAGGATTTTGTGCTATTTACATGGCACTTCCCACTTTGGCCTACACTACACTAAGGGCTCTACTCAGTTGGTTGGGTATACTGATTTAGATTGGGCAGGTTCTATTGATGACAAGAGTTCCACTTCTGGCTATCTTTTTGTCTTGGTTCTTCTCCAATTGCTTGGGTGTGCAAAAAGCAACAGGCTATTGCACTTTCATCTTTAGAGGCAAAGTACAGGCAGCAATTACAATGAGTTAGCAGATTCTTTGGCTTCACCAGTTATTGATGAGTTTGGATTCCCACAAGATTCACCGACTGTACTTTGGTGTGAAAACCAAAGTGTAATTCACATTTCTCACAACCCAATTGAGCACTAGTGGACCAAGCATATCGAGATACACATCCACTTCATTCATCAAGCACATTCAGGATGGATTTCTTTGCTTGGAGTACCTTCCGACTCAGCAGCAGGTTGCAGACATCTTTACGAATCCTTTTGCATCACCTCGCTACCTTGAGTTGCATGGAATGCTTGGGGTTTCAAAAGTTTTTCTTGGGGGGTTTTCGTGAGAACATCTTCCTCCTTCTTTTGGTTCGAGATTTCTTCATGGATATATTGTACATGAGTACCTCATCAGGCCTAGTTATCGGGACTCATACTGTGGACATGCCACTTCTATTTTGGCCCCTAGCTTCACTTGAGGGGGTGTTAGAGTAGGTATTTACCTTAGCTCATGTTCACCTAGGTACATTATTTACCTTTATTATATTTATCCTCACCCACTTATGTGTGTGGATATTTATTTTTATTTATTTAGATATTAGGAGATATTATCTAGTTGTTAGGTATAGTTCTTTCCTTGATCTATGGTATTGACTAGATCCTTGATGTCTAGTTCTCTCATAAATCTATGGACTTGACTAGTTCTTTGATGACTAGTTCTTTCCATGATTTATGGCTTGATCTATGACCTTGATTGGTTCTTAGATTTTTATTCCTTGCCTATATAAGCAAGGTCCATTCTCATTATATTTCATTGAGTTCCATAATAATATATGATATTGTTGCTCATTTGTTTGCAAAGGTTTTGTGTAAAGTTATTCTAGTGAATTGCTTTCATCTTATTGATCGTGGTGTTTGATTAGCATCTATGTTCTTGGCTTGGTATGATTTGGTTATCATTCCTTTTAAGTATGAGTTAATAATAATATTAGAACAAGATTTAATTATAGATAATCTATTATTAGGCAAAATTTGCATTCTTCCTTAGTTAGTTGCATGGATATTTTTAGAATGTAGCCTATTTTGAGAGTGCATGGGTGGTGAAGGAAAATTCCCCACCCCTGTGTGTGTGTGTGTGTGTGTGTGTGTGTGTGTGTGTGTGTGTGTGTGTGTGTGTGTGTGTGTGTGTGTGTGTGTGTGTGTGTGTGTGTGTGTGTGTGTGTGTTAATTTGCACAGTTGATGATCATGATATGTTTTTTTGAGCTATAACATAGTTATGTTGCTAGTATGATTTTACGCACATGAATTTGTAGTGATACTTATGATGTGTTAGCTATTGTTACTTGATGAGTTAATATAATGGACCTTTGTGTTTGGATATTGATTTTCAATGTCTCTGTTCATGGTAATTATATGATAAATCTAACCTTAAGTTATCTTATCTGCATGTTCTCCTTATTATGTGTGTTTCCAAACTACACTCATGGATCTAGTTTTCATATTTATGGAATGTATGTTCATGAATTCTAACTCCTTGACAAGGACACTATAAAATAGGGATCTGGTACCTTTGCATGCTTTGGGTGAGAATTCAGATTCATCTGGATGAAATGCCAACGTGTCTAGGGTTGTGATTGGTAAAATAAGAATACATTTTGGTTCTGTTATCGGGACCTCTTTTCAAGTTGTTGTGAGGATGTTGCATATCGATGGCTTATCGATTGATTTGTGTGACCATTAAAGATTGGGTATATGATGGACATGATCAGTTTGCATGAAGATATAGTATTGGACCTGATTTAAATATGCACTTGAGTGGGTGGAAGATAATCTATATCATGAGATCTATGAGAAATTTTTCAACTATTTTCCAATAGAATTGTATGAGTAGTTGTTTGCATACGCATCAAAAAGGAAATGGAGTTATATATCAAGGGCTTGGACACAAGAAGGATATCATATCTTATTTCAAGAAGATGAACCTTGGATGCATAGTGTAGATCATTTGTGGGCTAGTGTTGTGCATAGTTATACTTTGGAGTACTTTGTTTCTATATATTCTTGTCCGGAAGTTGTTGATTTTGAATTTTTGTGCCGGCCAGAGAATATTACATTCACGATATTCCTTTGGACATTAAGATCTTGATTGTGGTGCTAATTTTAGAGTGCCTCCTCATGGCTACATAAACTTACCACCACATGCATTGGTAGGGGAAGGTGTGGTGAAATATGGTGGACCTTGTGGCAGAAAAGAAAAGAGAGGAAAGGTGACTTAAGTATAATGAAGTGTAAGAAAGGGAATTAGTAAAGCAACGTGATATTTAGGAGTGAATGGTGTTGAGGAAAGAGATGGATTATGAATTATTTGAAGCTCACGTAGGAGACATGGAGTAGAAGCATATGTTTATCCCCATTTGGGTAAGCATGGAAAGATAACCCCTCTCGGCTTTATATGAGAATGCGTCAAAAGAAAATATAAGGACGCGAGGAGCACATATGATCCCACCTAGTGACCTAGCTCTTGTGTTTGGTGTTTTAGGTCCAAAATTAACCATTGATAAGTAGACGAGTGTAAGTAATCCTAGTAGCATCAAGTAGATATAATTTTCTTTTAAATATAGAAGTACATCAAAGAACACATTTATCTATGGAAGCACATACATCATCTTTGTTATTTGGAGGAATATTTTCTATCACGTCATCTAGATAGAGTGTAGGCATGCAAAACCTTAGTGCCACATTTATAAGTACTATAATTTCTAATATTATGGGATTTCATTTTAGTACTATTGTTGGGACTCAAGGAAGTTGCCTCCATTGGTCTGACACCGACTACTAGAGGATTGAGAGAATTAGGAGGTTAGGATCAAGTGGATCAGGTGGTGGAGGAAATACTGGTAATGGCTCTGGTTCTATATCTAGGGGACATAGTCTGCACCACCATCAACCTCAATGAGTTTATTATGAGATGTCCCTCCACTTACCAGAATATAGAGGTATTGAGATGTTGTAGAGCATGTGCACAAGTGTGAGTTTCTATGGCATGCTTAAGGAATCATCGCTTTAGATAGGAAGGTGAGTCAGGTTTCTACCACTCTTCAAGGGTGTGCGCATAGCTGGTATCAAAAGTATGATCTACATCAAACTACGGTGGATTATAATGCTATATACACTACATTTTTGGATGAGTTCCATATCCTAATTTTGAATAGAAGAGTATCAACACACTTAAAGATATCAAGAAGGACTTATTAGAACGTATTCATGAATATGACACGATTTAAAACTTTTTGTCTAAGTTATCTTATGACATACATCCTAGTCAGCTTGCACAATGGTTTTTGGTAGTTTGGTGACTTCGTTTAGAAGGGAACTATCCCATAAGAATTTTTTAGATCTGCGTGATGCTTTGGAAGCATATCTACACACCGAGGTAGTTAGGAGTGTGGATACTAGAGTGAGTCCATTTTGGAGGCACAGATTACAACAATGGATAAATAATTGGATAATATCTTTGTTAATTAAACTCATGAGATGCGTAGATGTATTTGGTGTACATATTGTGAGGTTGAAGGACATACTAAGAATGTTTTTCCTCAATAGTTGGTGCACACCATGTTGTTGGATTGTGAGATATTTCATTTGGACCATGATTCAAGTAGATGTCCCCTCTTGTAGTGTGCAATCTAGAAGAATGTATCTATGTATTGTAATATTTTCAAATCTCATACTCATGACATTTTTAACTGTACAGTGATTGATAATGAAGGGCACAAAAATGGGGATAATATGAATAAGGGGATATTGAGGAGGATACAGAAGCCTAGGTTGCGGCAGTGAAAGAGGTGGATTTCCTAGAGGAGCCTATTTTACATGTGGATCTCCTAATCATTATCATCATGAATGCCCTAGAATGTGGCTTTCTCATGGTGTGGGAAACAACACAAGTTTAAATAATGTCTTGATTTATATGAGCACATGAGAAACCAACACAAGAAAAATAAGGGTGCTACTATGATTAAGATACAACATGCAGATGGAGAGAAATAGATGCCAAAGGTTAGACTGAATTCTGAATTACATCCTGTGTTAGTCACCACCCACGTTGAGGCATCATGTGCATGTGGGGCCTCGAGAAATAATCTTGTTATAACTAAACAAGAAGTGATAAATACCAAGTACCCTAATGTTGCACATCAGAAAGAGGTTTATCAAGAAACCATGGATGTAATCAAGGATCTATAAGGGGATATTCAAAGTTTAAAGGAGCAAGGGCACATGATGGATTGAGGAAAGAAGGTTTACCTTCCATAGAGGGACATAGATGACTTGAAGTAAGTATGTCGAATGTTGCATCAGGAGAACATCATCCCCTTGCTAGGAGAATGGTTGAGAGAAAAATTACCGTGCACATGACATGAGCACGAGAGGAAGATCCTTCATGAAAATTTTCCTCCCCATAATCATGGGTATGACAAAGAGATTACACTGAATGTGGTCATAGATGGATGGATCTTGAGTAATATTCTAATAGATACATGTGCAGAAGTTAATGTGCTTGCATTAGATGCTTGGAATCGGATGGATAGACCACAATTACAACCTTCTTCAAATGTTTTGTATATGGCAAACAAAACTAGGGTGAATCCAATTGGAGTACTAAAAGATGCTACTATCATGATTCATGGAGCCAAGTTTAGTGGGTACTCTGAGGTGTTAGAGCTACTTGAGGTAGATAGCTTCCCAACACTACTTGGATGCCCTTGGTGTTATGTAAATAATGTGGATTTACACTTCAACAAGGGGTACATAATATTTGAGAAAAAATAAGAGTGCGTCATTATACCTTTGAAAAATGCAAAGGTTGCACCATATTTTGAGCCTTTGTGTGAAGAGGATTTGAATAGAATATATGCATGCTCAACCATATACCCTAAGGTAAATGAGCCATATAAAGAAGGAGTAATTCAATGGTATGATGCTCATTCATTTAGTGATACCATAATTATATTGCATTTCTTCTGACAACTGGGTGCATGGAACGTATGAAGTGATTGGGAAAGAGATTAAGAATATAGTTACTTGCGTGATCAATTTGTACAACGTTTAACACTTAAGTCATAACTAGGTACCTCGGTAGACTGGCAAAGGAAACCTGATATATTTTTGTGTGCCATACAATCCTAGTGGAAGGATGAAGGGGATAGAATAAATATGCTAATATATACTCTGTATGGGACAATAATGTGTTCGTGGGCTGCACACATAGATCACTTATTGGAATGGCGAGAGGTGAGAATTTCCTTCTCCACCAAGTTTTTGAGAAGTAACTTACCTTCAAAGACATGCGAGTTCCATGGGAAGGATTTTTCTTCCCACCACATTTATAAGTGTGAGAGACTCTGGATAGAAGGACAAGAGGCCTTGCCTCCATCACTTTGGTACATAATTTCTACGCCACCTTAAGTGGCTGCTCACACACATGGTATGTTCATGCAGAGTTAACAAGAGTTACAGTTAATTGGTAGGAGATGACCTCAGGTATGACTCATACTTTTGATTATTTTTCTACTAAACCATTGGTCAATTAAGAACTACAGATTATGAATTTCCTTACTTTGGGAGATAACGCAAAGGTTGAGGAACTTCTTTTAGATATGTTTGGATAGTTAGATTTAGAGGTGTTCCTTAACCTTGAGGAAATTGAATAAGAAGAGATGGTCCACACTTAAGAAGACATGGATAAGGGTAAATTGGTCTACCATATAAATGATGAGGATAATAATTTGGATGTTAACCACACTGAATGTGCATGTGAGGTGATGGATGCGGAAAATGAGAAAATGTGTGGATACCTTAAACCTATGAAGAAAAAGAAAGTTAATATTTAAACAAATGCAAAGCCTAAAGAGGCCATTATTGGTGACTATTGGTCAGATCAGGAGGTGGCTAAGATTATTGAATGCCTACATGAATTTCATAACTTGTTTATGAGGGGCTATCATGAATTGAAATGGGTACACCCTTCTTTAGGGGAGATGAGAATCAAGCTTAAAGAAGGCGTATTCCCGATTAGGAAAAGGCCATATAGGATGAATCCTAATCTATGTGTTAAGGTGATAGAATAAATCGATAAAATGCTCAAGTCTAGTATAATTTATCCCATTGAGGAATCCTAATGGGTAAGTACCATGGTCATCAGTATTAAAAAGGATGGGAAGATAAGGATCTGTGTAGATAATAGGGAGTTGAATGATTCATGTGTTATTGATCCTTTTCCTACCCCATTTACAGAGGATATACTTGAAGGATTATCTATGCATGAGATCTACTCTTTTACAAATGGGTTTTCTGGTTATCATCAAGTGTGCATCATGAGAGAAGATAGGAAAAGACAACTTTTACCACTAAATGGGGAAGTTTTAAATACACGGTGGTTTCATTTAGATTCAACAATTCATGTGTAGTGTTCTCGCACATTATGGTACAAGTATTTTAGGTCTTCATTTATAATTTTTTATAGGTGTACCTGGATGATTGGACCATTTATGGATTAGTTAAGGACCACTGTGAGAATCTAAGGCTTATGTTTGAGAGGTGTAGGAAGTTGAGCATTTATCTTAACATTAAGAAGTGTATCTTTGCAACAACTTTTGGCACTTTACTTAGGAATAGTATTTGTAAGGAAGGATTTCTTGTAGATCCAACTAAGATCACTATGATTTTGGGTTTGGAAGAACATAACAATCAAAGTGAGGTGCATGGATTATTGGGACATATGAGGTATTACAAGAAATTCATTAAGGGGTATGCAAATATTGTCATGCCCCTTGAGGAATTATTGAAGGCTAAGGGAAAAATTTCATTGGTATGAAGCGTAATAGATATCATTTGAGACATTGAAGGTAAGACTTACTACTACACCTATTCATCACTTTTCTTCATGGGAAAAACCATTTCATGTTCATGTGGATGCTTATGGGATGGTGATTGGTGCCGTGTTAGCACAACCAGGTGAAGGAATTGTAAACCACCTTATTTGCTTTGCAATTAGGAAGTTAACACTAGCTGAACAAAACTTTATAACTACTGAGTGTGAGACTTTGTCTATGATCTACGCACTGCAAAAAATTAGAAAATACTTATTGGATACACCATTTATCTTCTTTGCAGATCATATGGCACAAAAGTATTTGGTCAAAAACCTATTTTACAAGGGTGCATATGTAGGTGGATACTACTATTTCAATAATTTTAGTTTAGAATTGTCGTAAAACAAGGGAAAAACAACTCAAGACTTGACCACTTGTCAAGAATCAATTCCAATGAGGACACGCAAAGAATTAGGTTCACAATGTCGATTCATAAATTTTTAGATTAAATCACGTGCCCATTGAGCTAGAGGACATTACCATATTATTACGCACTGGAAAAGCACCGAGGGGATGAAGACCTTAGAAAAGAAGTAACTTGTAATACATTTGGCACCCTAACACTTGATAGGTGGATATTTGTATAATCTAGGCATGGATGAAGTTTTCCATCAATGTGTACTAGAGCATGAGCACGTGGAAATAATGGAAGAGGCCCTTAGTGGAATTATAGGAGTTCATTATGTAGGAGATGTCACTGTGTGCAATAATTTGATGGTTGGACTATGGTGGGAGACGATATATAAAAATACTAAAGAATATGTCAAGGTATGTGACCATTTTCAGTGCCTTGGGAATCCTGGAACTAGAGATGAGATGCCTTTGAGGTCTATAGCAAGTGCTAAACCTTTTGAGAAATGGGAAATTGACTTTATGGGTCCTATTTCCCCACCCGTGCGTAGGACTAGCGTGCGCTACATTTTAACTTGTTCCTATTATCTGACAAGGTGGATAGAAGCAACAATAGTGATATTTTTATGGGAGACCATTATCAGCATGTATGTATGTCCATTGAGTTTAACAAGTGATAGGGGCACTCATTTCTTGAATGAGACCATCATAATTTTATTGGCATAATTTATGGTGGCCCACCACAAGACAACACCTTATCACCCACAAGACAATGGAATTACTGAGGCTTTCAACAAGATATTGGGACATACATTAATGAATATTTGTGATGTTGGAAGAAAATACTAGGATAAAAAAGTATATGTTGTACTTTGGGCATATAGAATGACCTACAAGAGGTTGAATAAGGCCACACCCTTTTAGTTTATGTTTGACGACGAGGTTGTATTACCTGTTAAGTTTATGTTGCCATCCATGCGTATTCCACATGCATGATATTTGGATAATGAATAATCTATTGAGGAGTGCATAGTCAAATTGATTTATTTGGACAAACGGCACCTCATTGCTTGATGGATTCAGAAGACATAAAATGCTAGAGAGAAAGTGTCACATGATAGTCATATCACGAACAAGGAATTTTAGGTGGGAAAGATGGTTCTTTTGTATGATTCAAAGTTTGCCTACCACCCACGGAAGTTAAAATTACATTTGTTGGGACCATTTATAGTAAAAAATATATTGGAATCAGGCACTGGATGGCACTTTATTTCCCGGTTACTTCAATGGGATTAGGTTGAAGCCTTATTATAAATAAGTCTTCTTAGTGTTTATAATAAGGCAATATTTCCATTTAGATTAGGTTTCCTTTAATGAATTTTCTTTATATGTGTTTCCCTTCATTTTTGTTATGCTTTGTCAATTTTGTTCAGTGTTTTTTTGTAATAAGTGCGCTTGTGTTCCCGTAGCTGATTACTATCTATTGGATTTATACGCAAAGTACCGCACATACATTTAGTGTGGGGTAGATTGGAAATAATAAGTGACTAGTGTTATTTTGCACATCGGTGTGTACAGAGAAAAGGTTACATGTGCTCGATTTGTAGGTGTTTAAGGAAACATTTCTCATATTGAAGACCACTGTAGATGGATGGATACATAGTGTAACATGAGGTAGGTAGTGTAGACACCAAATTTGGGTCACACTCCCCTAAGTCTCCTTCAATCAATTAACGTAATCTATTTAATTAATCATGACCCCTTCATCCTATACTAATATTCATCCTCACATTATTAATTAATTTAATTATTTTAATTAAATTAATTTCACCCTCACATCTCCACCTCATCATTACACCTTACCCTAGACCCATTCTAGGGGCATTTAACTCACAATGACCAAGTCATCACTCTCGAATTATTCATCATCACTCCCAGGTGATAAGTCACCTATTAACCTAACTCGGACTTCTTCCTAAACCTTATTGGACTTATTCTATGACCTTCCTTCCTTCTCTTAGGTGAAATTCACTTTCCTAAGTGGAATCAATCAAAATCACACCAAAAATAGTAAATATATACCTATTTTTGGTAAACCTAGACTTTCCCACCTTAACCGATGTCGGTTATCCCTCGACCGATGTTGGTCACCTAACCATCATCGGTTACCTTATATACACTTTCACAACTCTTTACACGGGTTGGTCATCTATTTATTGGATCTGATTGAATTCAAATGTGAATCCTCAAGCCCTCCTACATCTAGCACGAAAACACAAAACTACAAGTGTAAGAAAAGTAGTCATTTTTCCCTTCCAGAGAGTTGGAATACTCATGGGAGCACATAGGTTGTATTTCCACGGTACTGGACTCAAGAACTTATTCTCCAATCAACCATCAACCATCCCAACTCCCAAGATCTGCAAGACATCAAGTAAGTACTGGGTTTTAATCATTTTCTTATTCTATTTGTAAATCTCTTGATCCTTTCAGTAGTTTATTTCCTCTGTTACTTTTACACAACCTTCTTCCCACCAACCCACTATTCAACCATCCCAAGCCTTTTCACCATTCTAAACCTCCTCCTTATTATCCCAAAGTCTTCTCAGCCATATTACAACCCAAACCATACTATCCTCACTCTTTGTATAATCAACAAGAATCTAAAAACCTCTCTTTAACAATTTACTATCAAATTTCCCCTACCGACGTCGGTCACCTTAACCATCATCGGTCTCACATCTATATAGACATTGGTCACCAAACTACTATTATTGGTCACTATGTTTTCTACTAACCTTCACCAAAATTCCTCTAACATCACCTAAAATCCACCCAGACCTTACTAGATACCTCTATGACCTTACCTAACACCCTTGTGACATGTCCCAACCAGAAACATACCTTGCCTGATGCTAGATTAGTTTAGATTTCAATACTTTTCTTAATCTAGTTTGTTGATAATGTTTTGAGATACCTAAATCAAAGTGTTAGAAATAGGAACTTTATTTCTCGTATTTAATTTCATTAATTTGATTAAAATGGTGGATTGACAACCATCTAGGAAGTATCACACTTCTCGAAACTAGCAATCACTAGGCATTCCACTATCATTTTCTATTTAATATCATTTGGTGGTCTTTATTTGTATCTACAAGTAGTCCTTCCCATAAAAAAGGATTTCTCTACAACTAGCTTGGATAAAGTTAATAACACATTCAACCTTCAACCTACATATCACAAGTATTCCTCATTGATTGTTACCTTATTTGTTTTATCACACAACTATTCGGTGAAACAAGTAGAAGCGAGGAGACTACTTCATATGAGGCAGTGGTGGATAGGTAATTCAGCATAGAGAAACACGTGAAAGGAGGTTTGTGGCTGAGAAGTAGTGAGAGTGCTAGAAGGTTACGATTGGGGCGTGGGAGAATATGGCATGACACGTGGAAGAGAAAAGGGTAGAATTAATACTTCGTATAGTGGTAGTTGAGGAGAATTAATGTGAATAAATGGACAAATTTTGAAATAGAAAGCTATAAAGGGACAGCATTTGAACATATTTCTTACCTTGCATCCTTGTGTTTTTTAGCTGAGAAGTGCAAAGTGTGAAGAGAGATCAATTAAATAGAAAACCAAGTGAATTCAAGACACAACATTGTGAGCTCCACATGGAAGGGTGTTTGAGATTGTTGGGTGTGTTAGTAAGGAAGGTTGCCAAGGTTTTAAAGAGATATATTTGTAGCTAGGGCATGGGGTGTTTGAAGCAGCAATGGGGATTGAGGATTGTGAAGGTAAGGTAGTGAAAAGTTATAGTTTTTAAAGCACAAGATTTGTTAAACATAAAGATGGTACTAAGGAGAGCTGTGGTGAAGGATCTTGTAACACAAAAGGAACCAAAAGAGTTGTTCAAAGAGATGTAATGCCTGACATAAATTATTGAAGGAAGGTCATAGATGTTCCACTTGAAAAAATGTAAGATCAGCGATTTCAATCATTGAACCGACCAAAACACGAAAGAAATAAGGGAAGAGACCATCTTAAAAATGAACAGAGGAATGTAGATGGGTAGAGGGTATTGGATAATTCTCTATAAAAATTGTTGACACCAAAATTGGGTCACACTCCCCTTGGTCCCCTCTCGAATAACCAACTTAAAAGATTCACCTAACCATAACCCTTATACCCAAAATTAATATTAATTTAATTATTTATAATTAAATTAATACCCATCCTCACCCCATTATTAATTTAATTACTTTAATTAAATGGATGCCCACCTCACCTAAACACCTCACCATAGACCTATTCATAGCATGTTTCCATAAATGAATAAGACTTAGTTCAACCCTAAAAATCAAAGCCTATTATTCCTCTAACCACCTTCCCGCTCATAAAAACATAACGCCCATTTTGATCCGTGAATAAATGAACAAACCTGACCCAAATGATGCGAGATCTACCATTTTTAGTAAACCTAGGAAATTCTTCCTTAACCGATGTCAGACATCTAAAACCAACATCGATCAACCAGGAACCATCGTCAATTACCTTTTATTAACTTTGGTAGCCTTATTTATGGGTTGGCACACATCTCGGAATCGGGGAGAAGGAAGGAGAGTTGCATGCAAGTAGAACCAAAGTATTTTTACACCTATAGACATCCATAGCCAACATCAGGATAGATCTAGAGGTATTGCACTCACGGTAACATTCGAGAAGCCTTTGTTATGCGGTACTAAACACTATTCTTTTGATCAACCGTCATCACCATCCACCATTGGAACCTGCACCATAGTAATTATACCTCTTACTTGCATCATCTATTTCTTCTTCTGTATATTGGGTTCTTCTATTGTTGTTATTAGTTTCCACTTACACCCTCATTCCCTACCATTTACTTGCCTATAAACTCAACCATTCCTCCACCCACACCATAAAATCACCTATACCCGACCCCTACATATTTCGAGTGTTCCTAATATCCCTATATACCTCATTATACCCTCTGTCATCTTTTCTTGATCTCAGCTCAAACCCCATCAAAAATCTTGTTGAGTCTTATCAACCCACCTCTACCGACGCTAGTTACCCATAACCATTGTCGGTTCTGCCTAACCATGATCAATCATACCTCGACCAACGCCGGTCTCTATGTCTACCAACACTATGTAAACCAATAACCCTTACCTACCAAGACAACCCAAACACCTTACCCAACCCTGCTAAGACCTTGTATATGACCTACAGAACAACCTAAACAACCTGCAACTTGACCAAAGACCTTGACCCACATAGTTTTTAGTATTTAATTGGATCGACACTGATAGTGATCTAAGGTACCCAAATCAGAATACTAGCACTAGATTCGTTTATGTACACATTTCAGTTACTTCATATTTTGTTTTATAAAAGAGTGGGTTGACAACTTTCTAGGAAGTACCACACTTCCTCGATCTAGCTTATGCTAGGTAATCACTATCATATATTATGTAACTCTTATTTGGTCTTGTTTTCTATTTCAGGTAGTTCCTCCTAGCCAAAAGGAAGCTCTCATAGTCAGCATCGGATTGAGAAGTCAGAATGCATGCATCAACCTCCAAACCAACACAACATGTATTCCTCCTCATCCCATAACCTTATCTATTTTTGTCACATTCAAAAATGTAAAGAAAATGGTGAAACATTTTGGCACGTCAGTGGGACCCATCTAGGGTTCCTTACATTTTCTTCATTCCTAGGTAAAATTGTGTGTTTGTTTCCCTTCAAAAATCTTACACATTAATTTTTCTTCTCTAGAATCATTCTTCCTCTCTTTATTGTCTAAAAACAATCGTGTTTGGTTCTTTAAAAGGAATGCATTCTTCTTTCTTTTTTGCATTGCATTAGTGAAAGAGCATGTTCCTACCTATTCACCATTTTCTTCATCAAATGTAATTTGTCAATTTGGGCTTAAAATCAGTTACATTTCATCCTTGTATGTGCATTTAGCTCACATTAAAATGAGGGCAACCTATATGCTAGAAGTCATGCCCAGCTGATGGTTGACACAAAGAACCGTAGAAAGCACTCTCTTTCTTCTTCTACCAAACTACACAAAATCTGAATATACACATTTTCTTAAATGACATCTTACCTAGGAATGCCTATCAATGATCACATGATCAGAGGATTGGTAGGTACTCCCCAGCTGGTTATCTCTATCTAGTCACCTATCAGAGAGCACCCCCACACCATAACATAACCCAAAACCTCACCTTTTAGATATCCTTCTTCGTAGGATGCCTTCCCAACCAAAAATTCTATTATGAATTCACATGGTCAGTTCTAAATAGCATAAGCTAAACAAACATAAGAAAATCACTCTTAGGATCATGTTTTTCTTAGTTTTCTTCTTGACTTGTGTTTTGAGGTGTGAGACTATGAATCTACATTATTCTTCTTCTTTGCACACTCCACCATCGTAGTTGGAGTATTTTGACTTTTTTGAGTGTGTTAGGACCCCATATTTCATTCTCAGATTCCTAAGTTTGACTCTTCATTTGATTTTAATTCACAAAACCTAGTTTTCTTCATTATCCCTAAAATTTAGAGTAACCGAGTGTCGGTCCATCTTGATCGTTGTCGGTTCTCATCGGATTGTCCTCGATTAACCATAATCGGTGTCGATTTTACATTTCTAGGTATTTTTCCTGGGACAATCTTTATTTTCTCATTTTGTTCTAATTTTTGGCCCTCAAGGCACCAACATATTTTCCCCCATTGATATTTTTGTCATACACAGTTTCCCCATTACACATTCATCAGTCATGTTTCACTTGTTGAAACTGGTGTTTTTCTATAGAGTGATCGGCATCGGTTTCTATAACCAACATCGGTTCCCCATTAACCGTCATCGGTTAGCCTGACCGACGTTGGTGTCTGGTTTGGTTTTCAAAATTCAAACCTTGACCGAATTCACCCTCCTAGCCTCATTTTTCCTCTATTCTTGTTGTTTTTTATGTCATTTACATAATACAGTCTTTCAGGTCAACACTTACTCACATGGTGTTGACTCGTAGCCAAACTAATGCTCTTATATTCCATGTCATTCATCAACCACTCCCACCTAGTCCTTCACCACCTTCTATCCTATCACCCATGGATCCAACCCTGCCTACCACCATTACTATAGGCAACGAGGAGTTTGCACGACTCCTCGATCAGAATCTCGCAACCTTACAATTCTACCTTTCCCACTCTTCCACTCGGGATTCCTCAGGTCAATTGATATATGGAATGCCTATATCCATCTCTCTGCCCTTATCCCCACTTATGCATCAACCCCTACTAGTTCGGTGTTACCTTCACCTGCTTTACCCCTAGTGGTTTCATAGCTAACCCCCACACCCACTATGACCGCTACATCTGTAACCTTAGTCACACCGTAGTATTTGTTGTTCCTTCATTGACCACCCAGACCATAACCCCATCCATGCCCATTATCTCATAGATTCCAATTGCAACACAACTACCCATGGTGTCGGTGACCCCTACCTCATTCCAAAATCTTATCCTCTCCATCCCGTAGTCTCTGCCCCCAATCACTACTAGAGTCACTTTGAATCTGTGCCCCACCTATATATACATATTATCAATAACCCCTTTCTTATTCATCATTCATTTTGGGTATATGCCCTCTATGTCAGTCCCTTATTCTCAACCTTCCTATTCGAGCATCACCATACACTGGAATGCCACCCACATCACATGTTTAACACCAGCCCTCTTACGCCATAGGAGGCACCCTCCTATCACAACCTACCAATGACCTCATCAAATTAATGATGGAACGGATGTAGACTCTAGAAGCATTGGTTTCTATCTCACAAAATTCTCTCACCTATGATGAGATTTGTAATGGGGCCATTCACCCATATATTATTATTCTCCCATACCTCGTACATTGGGAAATGCCAAAATTCAACCACTTCAATAATAAATAAGACTCGCAACAATATTTGTGGTCTTTTAAACATGGGTGTTACCTGATCTCCCATGATGACGCTTTACTCCTACAAACATTCTTGATGTCCCTCATAGGACCTACATTAGATTGGTACAGTGGGCTACCCAGACATTCCATCTACTCGTTTAATCAAGTAGCCCAAGCCTTCTTAGACCACTTCTCAATCAACATTGTTAAGAAAGTCACCATGACTGATCTTTACTCCATGCGATAGTATGATGATGAGTCTATTGCTAAATTTTTCACTCGTTGGCCTAACCTAATTAACCATATCACATTTCAATTACCTCAAACTAATCTCATAGAGTTGTTTACCCAGACCTGTGCTAGACACATTTCACCAACCCTACAAGTGCAGACCTTCCACACCTTTGATGAGGAATTCACCATGGCACGAAAATTGGAGATTCATGTTATCGAAGAAAATAAAATTCAGCTACGTAACAAGAGCACCATGTTCAAATCGAATTATGCTTCTTCATCTTCGAAACCCCATAAAAACTATTTGAAACCCAAAGGATCTAACAATGTTGTAGTTATCAAGGCTGGACCCTCTCACCCATCAAACCAAACCAAACCTTCTTCTACTCTCTCTCCTATCCAAGCTTTCAAGTTCAGATGAGAACAACGAAAGTATACCCCAATAGGGGAACCTTATTCTTCTATTTTGGAAAATCTTATTAAGGATGGTGACATTACCCTTCCACCTATAAAACCACACACTAGTTTTAAACCCCGATCACCCCCATGCCCGCGTGGTATAAAGCACATGACTTTTGCAATTATCATTGTGTCAAAGGTTATAGCGATGGTAACTACATCACCTTCAAGAATATCATCCAAGAAATGTTATACAACGGAGATCTAGTCTTGGATAACCCAAATGTACCTACTAACCAAAACTTACATATCTTCAAAAAACCATTCCCTAATCATGCCCCATCTTCCAACCAAATTGGTGAAACTTCAACCAATGATATCAATGTCCGAGAGGTCCACACTATTTTTGATGACATGCAGTTGCTTCCCAATTACCCCCTGTTCCTTCCATAGATGAAATCCTAGCCCGAGCTCCCTTACCTACCTAGGAACCTATTTCATCTATTCCTCCACCTAGAGGAACCCCCATAATTTCTTCCTTCACCCATGAAAGAACCCATAATTATCATTACGCCTCTGGCCTCTCAAATTACCAAGAAATCATCAAGTAGCACCTCTCCTACTCATGGGGGACACATGTTCACTCCCTACACCATCACAAGGAGAGTCCACCTCATCTAGCCCATCATCTCCTCTACCCATAGAGGATCCTGTAGAAACACCATTTCCTTTAGATGACCATTCTCCATCAAACCTCCAAGATCTTATTGATTTGTTTTGGCTCTCTTACCCACAGAGTCTAAAGCTAGCCATTTCCCTATTTCTCAAACATATTTTATGGGGATTACTACTCGATCCACATCGACCCCACTTACAACAATACCATTTTCATGCTTGGCGATTACCTAGATTATGTGGATAGAGCCTTATTTTGGGGACGTCTTCTACTTCCTGCTTTAACCCAAATGTACACACCGACACCTCCATAATCTATCAAAAAGTGTCTCAAGCGGTCAAACCAAACACAACCATGACTAATCAAACAAATTCCATGTCATCACCCACAACCCCACACACACCTCTTCCCATAACCCAACACACACCTATACCCAAACACCTACCCACGCCTATATCATCTCCCTTACATAAACCCATCACTACCTTAGGGATCATGTCAACATCGAACCTTACTCACCAACCCATCAAATTATATTTAGCCACATCTTCCAAGACCAACACTAAACTTATTATGGCCCCTAAAAGGAAGACCCAACCTCCTAGGCCTCATACACCAACCTCACCTACCACACCATTGTCACCTTCACCTCTTTTGTCCATCCTATGACCTCACCCCTCAACCCTGGCCAAACAACCTTCTTCCACCGGTAAACCAAGAACACAACATCTCACCTCCTCATCATGGCCCTCTAATATACCCAAGTGATCCACACAACCCCCACCATCACCTATGACCTTCTTACCACCCATACCACCACTACCTTCCATAACTTCTTCACTACCCATGACACTCTCTTCTCTTCCACTCACACCTTCTACCCAACCTCTACCAACCACCTCCACTATAACTCGGTTTCCCCTATGGGTAACCCGTCCTCTTCCACCATCTTCTTTTCCTTCTACATCTTGTACTCCCATATCACCTTTACCCAAGAGGATGCAACCTAAAGATAAGAATCCTGCTACCCTCCAATAAAGTAGTCAAACCAACCAAACCTTCCATCGCCAGCTCTTTTACCCCACCTTTACCCAAATAGATGCCTATAAGACCTAAGACCACTCCACATACCAAACTAGTGGACCAACCCATTCCCCCTCCTGTAAAGCCTCTTCCTCCATAATCAACCACACACTGTACCTAAACCCACACTCACCTCCCATTGCGATCCATTAGCGGGGTCCTACGCTAATATTTTAACCAATCTCTTAGAGACTTTTGTCATCACATTACCACCGCTTTGACCTTACGATCCTCTCAAACCCAAACCAAAAGGGTTTGATGAGACCAAGATTTGTGCCTATCATCATGTGCCAGGACATGATGTTGAAAATGTAAATCCTGAAGACCGTTCTTATCCAACTTTTTCCTCCTGAGCATAATTTCGATGACAATGATCTTCTAGATGAGGACCCCATTCCACCTTCACCAATCTCCCCAAATCTTCTTCCATTACCTACTCAGCGACCAGTATCTCCACCCCCACAACCCTTTTATCCACCCCCAAAATTTGAGATCAACATGGTCTGTATAAGAGAGTTGGCCAAACCACCACCCAAATGTCAATGCGCCCTACTCATTTCACAAGGCTCTTATCCACTACTAGGATTTTTCCCCTCATGTTGTTATACCTTCCATGGCACACCCTCTCCATCTACCTCCCCTCAGATTAACATGGTCCACATTACCACCGCGTTCAGAAATACAAAGGCAAAGAAAAGGTGGTTAGCCCATCAACCAACCCTATACCCAACATACCATCGGCACTCACACCTAAAGTGACCATTTGAGGTCCCGCATATCCTATTTCTGATGGGTCACACCTCACAATTTAAAACAATTGCACCAATCCTCCCTCAAAATGTCTTTATATGATCTCATCCAAACCTCTGAGTCACATCGTCAAGCCCTCATGGATATCCTTTAATCTATCAAGGTTTTACCAAATTACCCTATGCCCATAGCCTCCATCATTACCCCTCATCATGTGGCCTCTCTCACTAAGTTGTCACCTTCCTCTACACCTCCACCTACTCGCCAAGTAGTGCCCTCAACTTTTTAGATGAAGAGATCGCTCCCTTCCAGTCTGAGGACCCCGATCCCACTCTTTTCATCTTTGTCCATATCGATAATATATGCATACGATGTGTTATGATCGATGGTGGTGCTAGCATTAACATCATATCTTCCCATACGTATAACCAAATGTGCATACCTACCAATTGCATGCATGGTAACCCAGTTATGATGCGCTCCTTCAATGACACCATGACCTCTACCCTAGGTACCATCATTCTCCATGTCTGCGTAGGTACCCTCACTATCCCAAAACTATTATATGTCTTATAACGAGATTTCCAGTATAACTTTTTACTTGGCTGACCTTGGATTTGTGCCATGGGTTGTGTCCCTTCGAATTTACACCGTTGCCTCAAATTTGAACACGAAGGACATAACTACACCATTATGGCTGACCCATTGCCTTTCAAGACCTATAACATGCTATACCTTCCCAATGATGTGCTTTTACTAGTCAAGGCATCTGCCATTATCGCCACTTCACCTTCACCCACAAGCCCATCCATAAAAACTACCACCGCTTCTCCCACATCTAACCCTGTTATCCCTTCTGTCGTTGCAGCCACTACCGCTAACTCACCTGCTTCCACATCGTCTAGTGAGTCATCTATTCCCTCTACCCACATATCGACCACTTATCCCTTAGAGGGTGTCTTTCAATGCCTCACTGGGGGAGTACCTCTTATACAATATCGACAAGTTTCTCACTTTGCAAGAGTATGGAAACCTATGTCAACACCTTAGTTATGACTACCGCGTAGGTGAGGTTTTTCCTTATGGTCCTCTCCACCTTCGCACTAATATAATGTATGGGGGACTTGATATTTCCACTTATTCACCCGAACCTCCATCACAAACACAACCATTTTCATCTTACCTACACTCCCTCACTAACCACCACTTCGCTCACACTTTCATTCACCATTGCGCATGGAAAGGCTTTGGCTTTGGTTTTTATGAACAGGGCCGCCATACTGTCATCTCTTATACCACTTGTAAACACAATGACCATAGTGGCATTGGTTTTGATGCACCACCTCCCAAGAAGGCTCATGTCAACCTCATTTAGGAAGAAAAACCTTCCCCACCTCATTCACCCACGTCACCATCTTCACCCACGGAGTCCATAGATCCTGAATCTATTCCTCCTAACTTTTTTTTTATAAACACAATTTCTTTAGGACCTCTGACCTATCAACGTGATGGCAAGGCTCCCTCTTCTCTCCCATTCATGTATCCTAACATGATCGATGATGATACACCATCTATTAATTTTGTTCAATGTTAGGACAATGAGTCCATCCTCACCTACCTAGGTGCGGAAGATTCTTATATTCACCGGTCGTTACCTTCTAAGATGCAAACCATATTGAACGAATCAACCATTGCAATCAACATTAACACTCAGGATGACCCACACATTCTAAATATAGGCCAATCTTTAGATGCTACTGAGCAAGAAGCTTTTACCTCTTTCCTTCGGGACCATAGCAACGCTTTTTCCTAGTCCTATGCCGATATGCTTAGTATCGACCCAAAAATTGTCGTACACAATATCGTAACCATTCCCGATGCCAAACCCATCAAATAAAAGTTACAAAAAATTCATCCTCACATTTCCCTTCTGGTCAAAGAAGAGCTTCAGTACCTTCTCTCAGTTTCCTTCATCCTACCCCATGACTATCCCCTATTGATTTTTAACATCGTTCCTATCACAAAGATGACAGGGGGACTCCACATTTACACAGACTTCAGTGACCTCAACCTAGCTTGTCCCAAAGACAATTTTCCCCTACCAGGCATTGAGCAACTAGTTGATCTTACCACGTGGACATGAAATGTTATCACTCATGGATGGTTTCTAAGGTTACCATCAAATATTACTTGCTCGAGAAGATCAACACAATACTTCCTTCATCATCCCTTGGGGGAATTTTTTTTCTATCGAGTCATGCCTTTTGGCCTTAAAAACATCGGCGCTACATACCAATGAGCCATGACTTACATCTTCCATGACATCATGTATCACAATTTGGAAGATTGCGTAAATGATCTTCTTTCCAAATCCAAACATCGAGCAAACACCGACCATCCTTAAGGTCATCTTTGACCACCTCATCAAGTATTTTTTTCGTCTTCAACCAAAGAAATGTGTCTTTGTAGTACTTTTAGGAAAACTCCTTGGTTTCATCATTTTTTTGCATCACATAGAAGTTGATCCTACTAAAGTCAAGGATATCCTGGAAATGCCTCTACCTACTAATCTCTGTCAACTTTGAAGCCTATAAGGTAAGTTGTAATCCATTCATCATTTTATCTCACTGCTTTCCAACCGTTGTTAACCATTTCATCATCTTCTCAAGAAAGATGTTTCATTTAAATGGGATGATGAATGTCATAAAGCCTTCGAAGCCTTAAAACAATACCTTATTCAACCACTAGTGCTCATTCCTCCTAAGGATGACCACCCTTTTACCTATATATTTCACCACTAACCATTCTTTAGGTGTCATGCTCGCTCATCGTGATGAGCAACACAGAGAGAAAGTGACTTTATTACATAAGTCGTACCCTTCTAGACTACGAAACTAGATATATCCATGCCAAAAAACTCTACTTATCTTTGTTTTTGTCACCACCAAACTCCGCCATTACCTACTCAACCACCAAACCTTTATTATTACTAATACTGACCCCTTACACTATATGTACACCAAACCCTATCAACATCAATGTGCCACACATTGGCTTATGCTTCTTGCCGACCTTGACCTCGAATTCATTCATCAAAAGTCCATCAAGGTTCAAGTTATCGCTAAAAAACTAGCAAACACACCTCTTTCTAGGACTCAACTCTCTAACTTTGATTTCTCATACAAGTCCATAGCTACCCTCTCCTTAGACAAACCCACTTACTAAATGAAACTCTTCTTGATGGTTCTAAATGTCAACGTGGAGGTGGTTTTGGTGTCATCATCATTCCTCTTGGTGGTGAACTGTGACTTTCTCTTTAAAAATTGATTTTGATTATACAAACAATATTTTTGAATACAAAGCACTCGTATTGGGCCTCCAAGCTGCTTATGCTTTAGATCTTAAGTCCATCAATATCTTTGGTGATTCCCAGCTGGTCATAAACCAAGTCAATGGTATATACCGGTGTGTAATGAGATAATTCAAAAGTATAAACATCACACAAATATACTTTTGACCACCTTTGACCATTATGAACTTCAAACCACCCCATGTTCTACCAATAAATTTGTGGATACCATGGCTTACTTGGCTTCTCAGATACTCGCTTCGCCAACCCACTCTAAAATAGTTGTCATAATAAAAATGTTGCAATCACCTTCTTATTTACATCGTGAGGTCTATTCCATCGAATCATTACACTTGACCCACGTGACCTTTGGTATAAGTAATTTGTAGACCATCTTTCCCTTTCCATTCCACCTGTCGATCTCACTTGTAATGGACAAAATGCCTTTCTTAAAAGTGTCTCTCATTATGTCATCATGGGTGGTCTCCTTTATAAGCATAGCTTCGACGATATTCTCTTACGATGCCTTACAAGTTTTGAAGTTCCCTACACCATTAAGGAAATCCATGATGGAATTTTTGGTGGTCACTTTAGTGGTTTAGTGGTTGTAGCCACCACCTCCTTGTTTATAGGAATAACATTGCCTATATATTTGTAATATCCGGATGATGAAATATAGTGAAGAATATTAGTTTGTGAAATAATATATATAGCCAAATGCATTCTTCACCTTGGCTATTATTGGCCAACCTTAAACTATGATTTTTGTGACTATGTCAAACATTGTGTGAAATTTCAGCAACATGTTAATCTTCATCACACACCTAGTCATGCCTTACAAGGTTACACGAGATCTTTGGCCTTTCTCTCAATGGGGCTTGGATCTTGTCGGTGAGATCAATCCGCATTCTTCACAACACCACCAATGGATCATAACCGCTATCGAGTGAATATTACACTAAATGGGTAGAATACATCCCCTCATTTATACAAAATATGAGAAAATATGTGAATTCATCAACCATCACATCATTTGTCGCTTTGGTGTTCCTCACCACCTCATCAATGATAATGGAAAGCAATTAAAAAACAAAACCCTTTGTAAGCTATGCGATGATTTCAAAATCCAACTCAGTTTTCGTCACCTTATTACCCATAAACCAATGGGCAAGCAGTCAGAATCGGCCAATAAAACCTTGAAAAAAATTCTTATGAAAGTAGTTGACGATACTAGGAAGGATTGGCATACACACATTTCTTTCACCTTTTAGGCTTATTGCACTAGTATTTGCACTTCGACTAGTGCCATACCTTTTTCTCTGGTCTATGTTATCGAGGCTGTCTTACCTCTCGAAGTCTAGATTCCATCTCTCTACATCGCACCACAAGACATGCTCAACGACGATGACTTTTTCCAAGATCATTTGGCACTTGAGTTCTTGAGTTATTAGATGAATGCCATCTCAATGCTCTTGACCATCTCCAAATCTACCAAAAATGTATCAAACGTGCCTATGAAAAATGTGTTTATGAATGACCCTTTGGTCGTTGTGGGGGAATACATACGTCCTTGTCTTGAAGGAAAATCAACATGTAACCAAAGAATAAAAATAAAGCGGGAAAATTTGCTCCTAATTAGCTTGGACCCTATATCGTTACCCATGCCTATGGATCAGGTGCTTATCATTTGTCTTCACTCGAAGGTAAACCTGAACCTGGGCCTCTCAACGCCTTGCATCTTCAGCCATTTTATTGTTGACAAC
The DNA here is from genome assembly GCA_018340775.1 of Taxus wallichiana var. yunnanensis. Classification (NCBI taxonomy): domain Eukaryota; kingdom Viridiplantae; phylum Streptophyta; class Pinopsida; order Cupressales; family Taxaceae; genus Taxus; species Taxus wallichiana. The sequence goes on from CM031241.1 coordinate 390,992,848, forward strand.
AAGTCTTATATCACTTTTTGTCAGTTGATCGCTCATCCCTTAAACGTTGTTCACCTTCCATATTACTCTTTTTGAGGATCCAAGACTAAATAAGAATCATGTGATTACCCGTCACCTTTCAAGAAATGGTCTTATCTTCAATATGAGTATCCCCCCAGCTGAGAAAATATGTCTACTCATAGCATGATTCTCATGGATACTTTTATCTTCTTCAAGGTGGAATCCCATGGTCGTTCATCACTGAAACCACCTCTTTCATGGTTAACCTTTATGTGTTATGATTTTGTCTTCTAAACAAGAGCCTAATCTTCCTCTATAGTCTTAAAACATCTAAAAATAAGATGGGATTCAACTCCTTGAGTCAAACTTCCACAAAAATATGACTCCCTCAAAAGGGACATCTCTTCACTTTATTTCCACTTTGCTCAAGATAGCCTACTCCAATGAAGGATAGCTATATAAAGTCATTTAAAAATACATAAAAATATTCAGAAGCTTCCCGCATCGATCAACTTCACGAAGACCTCAAGGAGATACTATACTTATATATATATATATATATATATATATATATATATATATATATATATATATATACATATATATATATATATATACATACATACATATATACATATATATATACACATATATACATATATACATATACACATATACATACATATATACATATACATATATATATACATACATATATATATATATATACATACATATATATATGCATATATATATATATATATATATATATATATATACTTCCCGCATCGATCAGTCTATTAAAAATACAAAACAAAGTGAAGAAAATGATAAAAATTTTGACATGGACTTTCCTATTTTTGACCTTGAGTTTCTTGTTGAGAAAAACTTGTCATCGTACACTAAGTTACATTAAACCACACACTATCACCTCATTGCCTCTTCATCCTAATTTCCTCTCTACTCAAGGGACTTGCCATAACCGTGACATTTCGTGATCATGTGACTTTCTTCACCCTTAGAATGGTCTATTATGCAACACCTTTAGGGTCTTACATTCATAATCCCATCTTGGATATGGTAGAATCATTATGGTTCTTATCAATTAAGTAGCTCTATTATCACTTCTTACCATTCCCCTTCCTCATTACTTATTGATTATCTTAGACAGAACCAAATGATCGACACCTATATTTAAAACAACTCAACCACGCCTATGACCTAAACTCAACCATGCATGTGACCTGCACTCAATCATGCTTATGACCTACCTTCACCCATGCCTCGCACCTACCAACCCATTCCTCTACTTCATCATATTCTTCCCTAGCTTATGGGAGAACTACATCGACCGAGGCCCCTTTTCATTGGGGCTATGTAGGAAGCACTTTGAGTGCATGGGGCCCTTGGAGGTTAACTTGGCCACTTTTTACCCTAACCAATTCCCCCTTTCACTCTCCTATTCACATTCTACCTTAGTTATTTTCCATTTTATATCAATAAAATGGAAATTAAACAAACAGCATCGATTAATACACATTTTTACCACATCATCAAATCATGCATTTATCATTTTCACATTTCCACTATAACACATATTTGGAAATTTAAACTATAACATACCTATACATCACCATTTGTATCCCATGTTACCAACCACTTCAAGATATTAAATCAAAATTAAATTAACCGAACTCCATCATGCCTAAAATGACTCGACTCCATGCCTAAACCAACTTGACTCCATCATGCCTAAACCGACCTGACTCCATCATGCCTAAACCAACTCTGACTCCATCATGCCTAAACCGACTAAATCAAATCATGCATCATGCCTAAATCAACCTAACTCCACTATGCCTAAATCAACCTAACTCAATCATTCCTACATGACCTTGACTTAATCATTCCTACTTCACCTAGTTTCTATCACGTACACACATAGTAATGGAAATTAAAAAAGTACACCATTCATGTTATAAATATCATCATCTATAAATCATAACGTATGTGTATACATACATATGTATGTACATAGATACAAATAAATATAAAATTTTCAAATCACTCGGATGCATACTCACCATCTTCCACACGCATGCTTGTATATGATCCAAAAATCTCAAAATCTCATATATATCCTCGGTCTCTTCGGCACCCAGCCGGTATATACCAAAATACACAAAAATAGGAAATATTTGTAACTATCAGGCATCCCTCCATCATATATCCTCCATGAATGTATCACCTGTCTCCTCCTTCTCCTCTGCTCTTGTGTAGTGTCTCACTAGCATCTCACCACCCACCATGGGTTGTGGCTTGACCTCTCCGGTACCTCACCCAGAGATGGAATTCATGCACTGATAGCCTCACCCTGACCCTATCCTAGGGCTCATCAGCCCCCTGTATTCTCTACACTTTGAGTGTGGGACCTAGTCCTCTCACTCAAATCTTGTTGTGCTCTATACTCAGCATATGATGGAACGTCTATCCCTGAGGCCATCAAGTGATCCTGATAATATCGTGCCTCACCCAGGGCATCCCTAAATTTGGTCATAGGTGCTTTCTACGGTGGTTCCATCGGCCTCTGACCCTGTACCTATACCAAGGGACCCTTTCCCATCCTTGTCTCTAAAATGGGACCCTCTCCCGAGCTCGTGTAGGTTCCTGTGCAGGTACATGTCCCTGTGCTACATGAGCCTATGTGGATGCCTGCATGCAGGTACTTGTCCCTATGCTACCTAGGCTTGCTAACTTGTGCCGTAATGGCTGCTACCTATGCCTCTAACCCTGTCAGTTTTCCCTGCACTATCCCCAACTGTGTGACTAGAGTCATCACCACCCTATAAGGCATCTCTCTCGGGCGTGATAGTGGCCAAGCCCACTGCCCTAGCCTCGATGGTACTACTCGTAGTTGTGTTGCCCACATTGTATGTAGCTATTTGTAACTCTGACATCATTAATCCATTGGTCTACCACCTACTCCTCATGCCCTGTAGGCACCATCTGGTTGGCTGTAGTAGAGGCATAGGCCTCTCCACATCATCCCTCCTATACTATGGAAATGGTGGAGGTATATCCTGGGGCAATCCCAACTATCACCTAACCCTATCAATGGGGATCATCTCATGCTCACCAACACGATGACGCCCCTCTATCCATCTCACTAGTTGTAATCCATCCAGCTCCATGTCCATCTATCTATATGATGGGAAACCCACATATGGCCTCCAAATGATGTCCACGCTAGACAAACAAATGCCTGTAATAGGCTACATCATGTGTAGCCCTGACAACTCGGTGTTCTCCAATAGTCGGTACCCATCGCCTGTAGCCCACCCAAATAAAACCTAGCTTGAATGCATAAAGTTGGGGCATACCCACTGGACACACACACACACAATGTGCTCATACGCCCAACAAGTGTAGTAGGAAGGTGCAGCACAAGCTAAACCACCGCAATCGCCCATAGGCCCATAAATCTCTGTAAAGTTGCACTAAGAAGGTTGGTGCCCATGCAAATTGGGTCCTGTCCTCCATCATATCATGTATAACCCCATTAATGATCGTGGGAATCTCCAACCCTCTCGCATCGCGCAAGTATAAAACAATAGATTACCTCCATCATCGTAACTAATAGCCTCATATACTCCATATGGGCTCAGTACATATCTCCATAACTCATGCTGGTGCTATGGAATCTCAACTCCACTAGCCCCTCACCAAACACTATCATCATCAACTCCTCAGATGCCTCTGAAGAAATCAAATACACCTGTGTCCCTACTATCACATCGTAGGATCCTATACACATCCTCTAAGGTGATGGTCATCTCACATGTCGAAAAATGAAATGTGTTGGTCATTGAATCCCATCTATCGATGAGGGCGACCATCAAACTCGAATCCTAGACTACGTGTCGATAATGTGTAACCCCAATCAGTCTACCTCGGCCACATGTTGCCACTCCTCAATTGCGCGCTCCCGTATCGCTACTAATAGGGAGGTACCCTATCCCACATCCACAATTGGTCCCTCTCCTACATCCAAAAAACCATCACATTATTAAACCTTGACCATACCCGCATTCACCCTTGACCCCCACCTATAACTATTACCCTACCTATTTTCATTCAACAATACCTTCCTATCTCACCCAACCACCCTTACTCATCTCTTGGCCCATTTTTTCTCTCAATACCGACTATCATGGTTCTTCTTAGTTGGGCGGTCTCCCAAAAACGGCATCGGTAACCCCATATGACCAATGCCAACTAACTCCCACCGATGTCACCATCCTTGACCAACGTCGGTCACTATCGTGGTGATAATCCACGAAACCCTTCCCTATTTCTCTCAAAAAATCAATATTTCTACCTAACTACCCCCCATTCCTACCCAAATCTCCCCTCAACCCATCCCCACCCCTCCTTAACCTACATACACCTTCCTCCCTTCCTATTTTCTCCCTATACATTCCAAATTCAAATTTAATTTTTCCCCCAACACATTTTACCCATACCCAATTTCTCTAAAAAAATCACCTACCCAACCAAGATTGAGATTGAATCTTACCTTGTCGTGATACCACCTCCATGGGGGCACATTTGGTCATCGCACCGGTGGTCCACCCGAACCCTCTCCTACCTCTGCCATGCCAAAATCTACCTCAAATCTCTCCACCAATAAAATATCCCCCGATCTCGTGGACCCATCTACCTAGGTCCTCTCACCAATCAGATCTCTCCACCTCAGCCGATTACATTCCCTCGTACTATCCCTCTCAAAAAGCACCAAAGTCAAATGGATTTTTTATTTTCTCCAATGATACAACACAACAATGATTCCAAAACATACGGAATTTTTGGTTTTATAAACCCAACCCGACCTGACCACGCGTCAATCCTATTTATAGCCTAGCCAAATGACGCCAGTCACCCTCTAACCGGCATCGGTCCATCCTGCTAACTAGTTGGCCTTGCTAAGTTTCCTTTTGCTTCCTACCACAATTCGTGCCAATGCACCCTTTTATCATCCGAACACCCATTGAACCATACCTACAAACCCAACCTACCCTTACATTGCCTTTTTTGCATCTTAGGAGTTGTTATTTTACCTATACCTTGGCATTACCCATGTTGTTACCTATATACCTTGACCTAAACCACTTTTTGTGACCTTTGACCCTCTATGCTTGTTGTACCTTGTGATGTGGTTACATGTATTATTCAAACTACCAACCTTACCTTGCCCATTGTCATGTTGTTTATCCTTACCTGACCTTTGGTGTACCGGAACATACCTAAACTTACCTGCACCTGACCTCTATTTTGTTTCTGCACCATATCCTATACCTTGGATATTGGAATCACTTCAACCTTGTTTAGATAGACCTATCAACCTTAGACAATGTAGAGTTTGAAATCTTTTCAACTAGGTAATGTGTCGCAGTTTCCAATGTGTGCATGCGTTCAACTGCCACTACCTTCGACCTTGGCCCATTTACCTATTTAACTGATTTGACATGTTACCCTTATCTAATGTGCCCATTGATCTTCATTTTCCCATCTCCTCATTTTATCAAACCACTCACTGCTTTTCTCTCACCTCATCGGTTCCTATTTTGAGGGGGGTTACCTTCACCCATGCTTGGGGAAACACCACCCTCACTTACACTCGACACAACCATTTCTTATTTTTGTCAGTGCCACTTACCAATACAAGCCATGTGACAAAAAGGGGGAAAATGTAGACACCAAAATTGGGTCACACTCCCCTTGGTCCCCTCTCGACTAACCAACTTAAACACATTCACCTAACCATGATCCTTATACCCCACATTAATATTAATTTAATTCTTTATAATTAAATTAATACCCATCCTCAACCCATTATTATTTTAATTACTTTAATTAAATGGATGCCCACCTCACCTAGACACCTCATCATAGACCTATTCATAGCATGTTTCCATAAATGAATAAGACTTAGTTCAACCCTAAAAATCAAATCCTATTATTCCTCTAACCACCTTCCCACTCATAAAAACATAACGTCCATTCTGATCCATGAATAAATGAATGGACCTGACCCAAATGATGTGAGATCTGCCATTTTTAGTAAACCTAGGGAATCCCATCTTAACCGACGCCGGTCATCCTAAAATTGACGTCGGTCAACCATGAACTATCATTGGTTACCATTTATTCACTTTGGAAACCTTGTTTGTGGGTTGGCACACTGGAATTGGGGAGAAGGAAGGAGAGTTGTATGTAAGAAGAACCGAGTCTTTACGCACTGCAGACATCCATAGCCAACACCAGGACAGATCGAGAGGTATTGCACTCGTGGTAACATTCTGGGAAGCACTTGTCGCAGTACCAAACACCATTATTCTGATCAACCATCATCACCATCTAGCCATTGGAACCTACACCATAGTAAGTATACCTCTTATATGTATCATCTATTTCTAATTTTGTATATTTGGTTCTTCTATTGTTGTTATTAGTTTCCACTTACACTCCCATTCCCCTACCATTTACTTGTCTATAAACTCAACCATTTCTCCACCCACACCATAAAACCACCTATACCCAACCCCTACATATTTCTGAGTGTTCCTAAGATTCCCATATACCTCATTATACCCTCTATCATCTTTACCTGATCTTAGCTCAAACCCCATCAACAAATCTTGTTGAGTCTTATCATCCCGCCTCTATCGATGCGTTACCCATAACCATCGTCGGTTCTGCCTAAATGTGATCGGTCATACCTCAATTGACTCTGGTCTTTGTGTCTACCAACACTATGTAAACCAGCAACCCCATACCTACCAAGACAACCCAAACACCTTACCCAACCCTGCTAAGACCCTTTCTGTGACTTGCAAACCACCTAAACAACCTGCAACCTTACCCGAAGACCTTGACCTGCATATTTTTAGTATTTAATTGGATCGAAGATGATAGTTATTTGAGGTACCCAAATCAGAATACTAACACTAGATTCATTTATGTACGCATTTTAGTTACTTCATATTTTGTTTTATAAAATAGTGGGTTGACAACTTTCTAGGAAGTATCACACTTCCTAGATCTAGCATACACTAGGTAGTCCACTGTCATATATTATGTAACTCTTCTTTGGTGGTCTTGTTTTCTATTTTAGGTAGTTCCTCCCAACCAAAAGGAAGCTCTCATAGTCATCATCGGATCGAGAAGTTAGAATGTGTGCATCAACCTCTAAACTAACACAATAGGTATTCCTCCTCATCCCATAAACTTATATGTTTCATCACATTCCAAAATGGTAAATAAAACGGTGAAACACAAACTACTGGAGAGTGTTAGAGTAATGCAATTCTATGATTTTTCGTTCTTTAGTAAGCTAGAGAGGCTATGCCAGTGGTTCATGTCGTGCATGCTGGAGATTTATTTTACTTTTCTAAGAGAAAATGAGGATTATAACAAATTTTATTGGCATGGTTACGGGTCTTCATGACTCTAGTTTAGAAATTTCAAGTGACCTCTCATATGATGAAGGAGTAGAGGCAACGACCGTTGATTTCAATTATCATAAGGGAGGGTGAGCCTTCAATGTTGGACACATAGAAGACCTAGCTACAAGGGTAGCAGCATGACTAGTTAGCTACAAGTTGGGTGCCTTGGAGAGGTGGAAGGAGGTAAACAAGTGTTGGTTGTACATAGTGCACAAAATGGAAAACAAAACTTATTATAACATCGCAAGATATGTTGTAGATATTATAGTGGAAGAGGCGTGTATCCAAAGTTGATAAGGGTGATAATATTACTTAGAGCATCATCTTAATTTTGATTGTGTTTAATGAAATTGTGTGCCTAATGGGCCAAAGGAGAAAATGTGGGAGTACCCCATGGAAAATAAATCCCCGACAAAAAATTCATAAGGTACACTTTCCAAGGCTAAATTTCTAAGACTTACCAACAATGCTAAGAAAATTGGTTTAGGAGGATGCACAACACATTTGAAGGAGAGTGACGAATACCATGAGAGTTTCTTGGTGTATTGGAAGGATAGGTGGAGTTTGCGGTGTATCAACACTTCTTCTTGGGCCACTTTTTCATGAATACCAACAAGAAGAGCCCATGGTGTAAGTTACCCTTTGCGTTTACTTCTCGTTATTTTAAGGATTCATTGAACAACCTACATAACACATGGATGTTATAGTTTGATGTTGATAAAGTAGACGCAGATATCCATAGTCTATGAAAAACATATGTTTACCCCAATGAGGAGGCTTATGTAGAGACAATGGAGTCTGACAATATTGATATCTCTTTAGAGGTCATAGTTATAAGGCAGATTGAGCCCACACATATATGTGTGTATTTGAGGCTAAGGTTTAAGGAAGGTAAAATTATTGCAGGAAAGGACTTATCACTACCAGGTCCACTTAAAGGTAAATAGATTGTGGGAATGAATAGGTTGGTTGATGATACACCCCAGAATAGGAAAGGTAGGAATTAGACAATGTCCTTGAGAAATAAGTAGAGAGAGAAGACAATCGCCCTTGATCATGGCAGAAAGAAATTACGTAGGGCACGTAAGATTGCAAATGAGGGCTTGGGTACTTGAAACCTCTAAGGAGATCATCACACATAATACCTGTAAAGAAGGTTGAATAAGAAAGAAATAAAAGGTGCATGTATGTGCTTGTTAAAGACAATGACAAGGATAAGTTTTCAAGGGAGACTGTGCGCTAGAGTGTTTCTTTACCTAGCAAACAAAGTTAGAGAAGATGAAGGGATTGATGGAGAGAACTTACAATTTGATGTAGAAGTTTTTATTGCAAGTGTACATGAACCTAAGGATGAGATTAAATATGGAGGAGATATAGAAATAGAGGATAGTGTTGCACAGTCATCCAGTGGGCCGAGGAAGAAGGTGGAAAGGAGGATAAGGAGGGCACTTGAACACAGGAGTATATAAATGAGCATGCCAGTGAGCATAGGGAAGAGGAGATGGTGTATACAAAGAACCTTGGGTACATTAATGACCCAATAAATATCATATGTGCTAGGTTTAAGATCACTCTTGCCACAGTAATGATATATGGATGGGAGTTGATGGATCCAGAGATGTTGAATACGTGTACCTAAAAATAGTTTTCATGGAATATGTAGACTCACATGTATGAGCTTAAGTTTTATGTGTGTGAGGATTCATGTGCCTCGGGAAGAATAAATAAGGCTCTGTATTCTAGACATATGACCATCAAGCCAATGGCATTCTATGATGAGCAAGCAAGAAATGCTTTAATGAAGATGTATGTAGAAGTAGCTCATCAGAATGTTAACAAAGTGGATACTATTCAGACATTGTTGGATGATAAGAAGGATAAAGAGAAATAATTTCAATGCTTAATAGAAAAAAAAGAGGTTAGAGGTGAAGGCACATGCCATTTTGGATATGGTAGAGAAGATTGGAGATGAAAATTTGAAGGCACAGTCATAGTATGAGGAAAAGGTTTCAGAGAAATTTCCATCTACATTACATTACTTGTGTACTTTAGTTCATTTGATGTTGGATGAGAAAATAGTGCATGCATTGAGTGAGGAGGAACTAGCTATAAAGAAAAACCAAGATGCTACAACACAATTAGAAAGGGCTAAGAAGTAGATTATGCACTTGATAGTTAAGTATGATGTCATACTTGACACTTTGAAGAAAAAATTAAAACTGAGCAGACTTGGCATTAGATATATGTGAGGACCCGGACCAAATAATAAAAACAATTAAATTGATAGAAGAAAATGAGGTCCTTTTCACCAAAAATAATAATACTTTGGGACGTGAGGAGAGGCTAAAGTTACTAGCAAAGAAGCACGTCATACTTAAGGTATCCCATGACCCTCATGCTAATAGACTAAAGGAGATAGGAAAATTGATAGCATGGTGTATGGATGTGATAGATGGCATGGTGTTAGGCTTGAAGAATGTGTTAAGGGTGTTGAAGCACATGAGCGAAGATATGAGTTTAGATGAGACTGATGTTTTTCTTGGTGACATCTCAGCTAAGGCCAAGAAGGGACTCACTGATTGGAGTGAGTTAGAGGTATATATTAAGAATGAGTACCCTGAGCTATTGCTAACTACAAAAGAATAGCATGTTGATTGATGAGTTATTATGATATTCTTTCATTCTTTCTATAGATTTATTTTTTGCCTTCATTCTTTGTTCCTTGGAGATATAAGTTGGGTAACCTCATTACCGAGGTTAGAAATGATATTATTGTGGGTTAATATTGTCCGGGTGAAATACTATTTAAGTACCAAGAGATTATTTGATAGTGGCATGAAGGAAGGGGAAGAGTGGATAAGTATGAAAGATTGACAAAATTTTGCCCTTAGGTTTCGTGCCCAAAAAATAAGGTTTGAGGACAACCACTTTTTCATGTTATGGGCTAAAAATAGGATGAATTGAAGAGCACACATTAGATAGGGGGATGAATACTTGTGAATGAAGCATAGTCCATTTTGGGAACATGACGAAGATTAAGAGTCATGTATAGTTTGAGCTAATAATAGGATTAGAAATAGAGTTAATTATAGATAATCTATTATTAGGTGAATCTTGCATGTTTCCTTTGTTATCTTTGTAGTGGTGCATGGCTATTTTGAGCATGCAACCTATTTTGAGAGTGCATGGGTGGTGAAGGGAAAGTCCCCACCCCTATATATATATATGTATTTATTTTCATAGTTGATGATCATGATATGTTTTTGAGATATAATAGAGTTATGTTGTTGGTATGATTTTGTGCGCATGACTTTATGGTGATTCTCATGATGTGTTCAACTAATGTTACTTGATGAGTTAATATAATGGACCTTTGTGGTTGGATATTGATTGTTGATTTCTTTGTTCATGGTAATTATATGGTAAATTTGATCTTAATTATTATATGATTTGTATGTTCTCCTTATTATGTGTGTTTCTAAACTGAGCTCATGGATCTAGTTTTCATAGTTATGGAATGTATGTTCATGCATGCTAACTCCTTGAAAATGATGGTATAAAAGAGGGACCTGGTACCTTTGTGCACTTTGGGTGAGTGTTCATATTCATATGGATGAAGTGAAAGCATGCCCTGTGGTTGTGAGTAGGAAAATAAAGACTACAGGGGGAAGATAAGTGTTATTTCCACCCCAAGTATGTGGTGATGAATATGCTCAAGTAATGTCATCTAAGAGGTTGTCATTGTCATGATCAAAACCAAATGGTGAAGCATTTGAGACTTGATAAGCAATAGTGTTGGGTTGATCAAGAAAGGATCCATTGAGCCATAAATTATACATGCCCATAGCATATTCCTCATCAATAAAAGGAGGTAATGGACATCCATGTGCATACCAACAAGTGAGATTGGGTGAATAGATGAGAAATGAGTCATTACAAATGAAGACGTAGCCAAAAGGCATGGAAAATTAAATTTCTAGTATGATCGGGATCTAACGCACCCCCAATGTAATCCAAAGCTAAGACTATCTCGAGTGTGAATGGAGAATCACGAAGAGTGCATGCAAGAAAAACTATGAGATAAAATACTCAAATTCCATAAGTATCTACGTGACGCAAACAAACCCATGGTAGAGATGATGATCATAAGGTAGGGAAAATATCATCAACTGTAAATCCTAACCGAGCCAAACCATCATGTGTTCATATAGTATCATCACAAGTATGATCAAATGAAATATTCTCCTAATAAGAATCATTCATGAAAAATGTACATGTAAAGAGAGGATGTGCTAATGGTAGATGCACACACAATAGTGAAGTAGGTGGAATGACATCGGATGTGTGGGTAGGCCCCGATAGAGTACCATAGTAGTATTAGTAGTAGGAGGAAGGTGTTGTAGATGAGACTATATCTAGCATGAAAATAACACCTTCAAGTGGTGGTAAATGATCCGGAGTATCCATGGGTTGTGGTTCATTAGTAGTATCAGAGTGTGGAGTAGGAATTGTAGTATTAGGGTCACGGTCATAATATTTGAATGTGTAATGATCACTAGGAACTGTATATTCTATTACCTCATGTATGAATTTGAAACAATGATGTATTGTAGAAGGAACTGCTTGCATGACATGAATCCATGGCTGACCAAGTAAACAATTATACAAAACCATAAATTCAATGACAAAGAAAACTATGTTAAGGGTTTTGGGCCCTATAGTGATAGGAAAAGTAATGTGACCTATGCATTGTGATTTAAGAACCATCATATGCCCAAAGGGAAAGACATGATGGAATAACATTTGTGGAAGAATTAAGAATCTTTTCAAGGAATGAAATAGGACATAGATTGAGTTCATATCCATTATTGATTAAAGTACGCTTGATACCCATATTGTAAATGTGAATCATGATATGCAAAGGTGGATCATTGTCAAAAATAGAAAGATCAACATGAGGATTAGATGAGAAAGAAATATGCTAGGAAAATGCCTCAATAAATGTTTGGTATATTGAATCTGGATGCATATTAGTAGGAATGTGAGTGGTAGCGAAGAGAGTTTTGATTCTATCTCTTAATTGAGGATTGATAAGAAAGAAATAATTAATGAAGATACTCATGATGAAGAGATCCTAGAAAGATAAGAACAATGGAGGTATGAGGATCCTAAGAGTGTTCAGATCAATTTTGAGTTCACAAAAATGAGTAAGCTAAATGTTGAATTTATGCCTAATTTGAAACTACTCTAGCGAAGTAAATACATATGCAATTAAGTACAAAAATGAATACTCAAGAAAACTAAGCAATAAATTATGAAACCATGGTTATAAGGAGTAGAAGATACTTAGTTGATTCGTAATAAAATCTAAAGTGTACTGAAGTGTTGATCAGGTGAACAGAGTAATACGAGCATCGCATAGAGACCCAGAAAACTATAGATCTGGATAGATAGGCTAGACTAGGGCACCTAGAGAGGGACGGGGGATCCTGTGGGCACCCTAGGCTTGTTTCTCGGGAACACTGGGTCTGCAAAAAATATTAGAAACCTCCTCTGCGAGTGGTTGTACGATGTTCGTTGTTAGTCAATTTTGGTCACTCTGAGGTCGCACCAAGATCAGCGAGGTTACTCGAAACCTGTAATGAAATATGAACTTACAAAACCCTCAAACAAACATCAAATCCTATATAGAAAGATGTATAATGAGGGGTAGGACCGTGCTTAATTTGTCATAATGGTTAACTTACAACCGACTATTTCACTACATCTTAGACCTAATATAGTTATGTTTGTGTGCGTGTGTGTAATTATGCCCTAGATGGCTCTTGTGTGAGTCACACTTGATAGCGAGAAAGTAGATAAATGTAAATAAATGTAATAGATGTGTGCATGGAATAAAATAAAATTCCCTCCTATGTAGTGTATTTGCAAAATAACCAACCCTTTGTCCCTTGTGATGGTGTTATATTGATGTAATGAATCTCTTAGATGCTTGATGGATGTAACCTAGGTGGTGATAGCTAATGTTTAGTTCTTGGTCCCTTATTATGATCACATAACTTTATATTTATATGATTCCATTACTTGAATTTCATAATTAACCCCAAAAAGGTCAACTACCAAAAAGATAAGATGCTCAAATGGCTAGAAAGGACCCAAAAAGTGTGAGTAAAGTAAAAAGGGGTCAGGGGCATCAGAGGGGATGAGGGTGTCTGGTGCTAGCATCTTGACTGGATGTTGGTGTTGAGGACGATAAAATCTGAAGTATAAAAATAATACTGAGCAAGTAAGGGTGCAAGAATGAAAGGAGCAACAAAAGACAAAGAAAGGTGGCCAAAGACATGGGTTGATTATTAATTTTCTTACTTAGGAATCATATGAATAGTAGTATGTAATCAGGACTAGATTATTACCTAAAGTGTGTGATTTTGTGTCTATAGTTTCCATTTGGAGCATGTATGATTTTACATGTTTGTATATAGATTTTTCGGGGATTTTTTTATTTTGCATAGTTCAAGATCCTCGCCTCTTCCTTGGTCAAAATATAATGTTTTGGGACGTTTGCAAAGTGAATCATAAAATTTCAAGCAATTAGCTTTAAGAGAAAACCAAGGTAGTCATAGATCATCTTGAGTTGGTTTAATGGTGGAATCAGATAGTTGTAGCATCTTTAAAGCTTCATTTAGAGCTCCATAAATCAATTTCAATAAGTTCCAGTTCATGCTAAGTTCATAGTGGATTGAGGCAAGTTTTCAAAGTCAAGATCAATTTTTCAAAGTTTTGGGCTTGAGTCATGCCCAATGGATGCTTCAAGGCTATTAGTCAAATTTAGTAGGAAAACTACCCCTGGAGGTTGCCAAACTATTATTCTAAATTTACCCCTGGGTTAATTTGGATAACTCACTAAAAATGGACTTATTTTTTTTACAAGCCTAGGACATTTAGACGGATGTCAAATTATTCCTTCTAAAAGCACTTGTCGTTGGCATTTGAAAACCCGCAGGAGATTTTTTTAAAACATTAGTGGAATATTTATAAAATCCCACATGACATTCATTTGGCCATCAAATTTCAACATCAACATCACAGGGGACACATGGCAATAAATCAATGGTCTAGGTAGAGACACGTGGTAGCATTAAGGCATTCTTACGCTCCTCAGACCTCAAGTTCATGGAATAAGATGCATTCCATAGATTTTTAGGTATGGGCTTGATTAATGTAAGTCAAAGGGCACGCGAAGGGTCGAGGTTACGTCGGATGACAATGAATCAACACTCCAAGGATGACATGCTTCACCATTCCAAAAACTTCAAGACAGATGTTCCCATCAGACTTCAAACCCCCCGAATCAGCCACATTCCATAACATTTCAGGTCCATATGGAAGGGAAAGGTAGGGTTAGAAAACACATGGCAGAGATAGGGGCCACCACATGGCATGATCTCATGCATTACAAGTAAACATGTGGTACCATTCTGATACTTCCTGAGGTAGATCCATTCCATGGACCTCAAGTTCGTAGAATAAAACAAGTTTTATGAAGGATTTGGGTCCATGGGGGTAAAATTCAAAGTGACAGTCAACATGAAAAATGAAAAGTAATCCCCAAACAATGATCAAATAAAATACAACCACGTGGTGAGAAAAAACCACAACTTGTTAATCCTTAACAATTACATGGTTTTGAAAAGTAGGTAGAGACGTTTTTTAGAAAATGGAAGCGATGGTAGTGAAAACCACAAACTTTGAGAAGAAAGGAGAAATAAAGATCGAGGTAGGCGAGGGAAAATGCTCCACGGCATAGGTAAAAATAGATCTTCAAGAAGGACTCACCATTTTTCCAAGAGAGAAAAGGACAAACAGTGGACTGCAAGGAGGCCGATAAAGAGAGGAGCAAGTTTCAAACCCTAATTTGCATTCACACAGAATTTCATCCAAGGATGTAGATTTTCTTGGGGCTGGAAGGAAAAACAGAGAGCCACTCAGGAAATTAGGGGTTGGTGCTACTGGGAATCAAGGTTCATCTCATCCTTCTAAGCCTACCTCATTTAAGGATATTCTAGGAAATCATAGCAAAAATACTTCTAGATATCATCTGTATCTGGTGGATTTGGTAGAAGAAATCCCAGAGCTAGAAATTAAGAACCCCAAGGTAGAGGAATACTATCAAACTCTTGCTCATGATGTTGTGATCGGGTGATTCAATGGCCTATGGCCTTCCTCTACCACTTTATACCAAAGTGGATATTTGAAAACTGGTCCAACAGGTGTGAAATATCTCTTTGTTCCAGGGGTTTTTTTATTGTACATTTTAGAGAAACAAAAGATTATGAGTGTTGCCTATCTAAAGGACCTTGGTTTTGGGGTAACATCGGTTTGTATTTGACTCCATGGTTTCCATAATTTGATCTGAATACCCATTTGGTTACCAAAACACCAGTTTGGGTAAGGCTTCCTAACCTTCCTCTACATTTATGGTATGCCCTAGATGATATTGGAAATGTCTTGGGAAATTTTATTAAAGAAGATTTAGAAAGAACTCACTCTGGGTTTTGCACTTATGCTCGCATTTGTGTTGAAATTGATCTGAGTAAAGGACTACCAGATCATATCCTGTTAAAATTTGGAAAAATTCAGCATTCACAGGTGGTGGATTATGAAAATACCACTTTTAGATGCATATCCTACAATAATCTAGGACATCTGCAAGCTTCTTGTCCTTTAAATAAAAATGGTGCTAAAAAGAGTAGCTCAACTACTTCTAGTAGATGGGGATTTGTGAATCCTGATTTGGTGTCTACCTTGGATTTCAAGGAGAGCCAAACAAAAGACAACAAAAATCAACAAATGAATAGAGGGATTCAAAAATGGGAAAACGTGAGAATTAAGAGTTAGTTGGAGGAACAAAAAGAGAACATTCAATTGAAAATCAGATTTGGATCAAAACTCTTTGCCTGATAATATGGAAGTCCCAAGAAATCCCAGTGATCTTATGATAATTTTTTAGTCCGATGTTGGTAAGTGGAATGAAGTGAAGAAGAGGAAAAGTAAAAAAGGTTGTATGTGTAGTATCGAAGACTATTTTCCATCCCAGGGTGGGAAATAACTTTGGTCATGACACCTTTGTTATGTTTTACATATGTTTATTTGCATTGCTTTGTGTTTATAGGTTTGGTTTGGTTTTTTTGGGAGGATTATTACCCATCTTTGTTTGGATATTCTTTGGGTATTTAGGCCCATCTTTGTAATTGGGAATGGGCCCCATCAACCCACCTTATCAATAAAAAAAAAAGACAACCACGTGGCAAGAGTCAAAAGGCAAAATTTTCAAAGTCCTCATAAGATCAAAATTATGACACGAAGTGTAACCAACTAGAGACCGAAATGTTCCATACATGGGGATTTTCTATTGGTTCGTGCTTTGCAATGGACAATCAAGGGCTATTGAAAAAAAATATTTGTGAGGTAGCATGAAAAATTTTCATTGGTTAACCTTTCGCAGTCTAACACTACAAAGGAGGCGTGGTGTTGTTTTATTGGCCCACTTTTCTAAAGAAGGCAAACCTTCATAAAGCCAAAGGAAATAGAGGAAAAGTAAAGGGATGTAAAGGCCCGATTCGTGAGCTAATGAAATATGGACACATGAAGAAGGAGAAGCATTGCACATGTTAGTAGAGCCTAATTTTTGAGCCAATCAAATCCTACCACATGTCAAGTCCTTGTACTTTCCAGTAGGTAAATATTTAAAAGGCCATATCTTTTGACCCAAAGATCCAAATTAGACAAATTTTATATCATTGGAAATTTCTCCTCAATACCCCCAATTTGATGTAATCAGATTTAAGTTTTTATGTTGGTTGGTGGGTTAAAATGGAAAACATGGATTCAGAGAGAGAAAAGATTAGACCTGAGCAAGAAAACAATCAGATTAGATGACTCAACCACCATAATTGTTGAAGTATAGATTCATTTCCTTTTGTAGGACAAAATAAACATAATAATGGCCTTATAGAGTGTCCATGTGCTTTGCAAATGACTTTAATGCAAATTTTTGGTGGTTGTAAGTTAAAAATTTGTGTTCTCTCTCTCTCTTTTGCCTCTTCTTTTTCTTCTTTATCTTTCTTATCTTTCTTATCTTGTTATATATTGTAAAATATTTCATTATGAAAGAGATGGAAATTCTGGTCTATAAAGGAACCATGACAAAATGGTCTCCTAAATATCTATGAATCATAAGCCTTCATTTTGGCCTTTGTAAATGTGTTCTTGCCTCTATTTGAGCTGTAATGAATATGCATAGCAATAAAATATGGTGTTTGTGGCTATCTTATGCCCTATACTTGTGTTTTATTTGCATTTTACCTTCTTTTACTCTTGTAATGTTGTGCATATCTCTCTCATTTATAGGATCCTTGATTTGTTTAATGTTCATCACCCTTTTCTTGGTGATATCACTACCTTTTAGCTTAGGATTTCCATTTTCTACATCTCCTTCTAACCCTGGTCCCTTAGAATGTTTAACTTAGGATTTTCTTTCAACATTAGGAGTATTTTTAGCATTAGGAATAGGTAAAGGAACTGGCCTTCTCTAGAGGTCTTTCTCATAGTGCAAGTCTCACAACTTGGAGGAAATCTCATGTTTCCTCAAAATATCGAGTTGTCTATGACTCAGGGAAGGGTGAAATTTTTAGCTCCAATTTGTAGGACTGATTTTGATGCTTTAATCTTAGTAAATAACTATGTAAATGGGATAATGTTGGGATGAATTTTAAATCATTATATATAAGTGTCACATAACCAAATATTAGGTATTATAATCTCCCTCCTTTCAAGATATAGTAATGAAAATGTTTTGCTAAAAGTAAAAAGGAATAAATGAATGCAAACCTCTCACCCCCAACCATAGGAATGTGATGAATGTAAGATAAAAAAATATTCTCCTATTTCATTAATGTAAAATATGGAAATCACATGGAAACGATGTGTATTAATTCTCAAGAGATATGTATAAAATCAATATATAAAATTTGAAAGTGTAAATTCCATATAAACATGAAACAATTTTATTTACCTTAGTGTTCTTGTATAGGTGATGTGTGAACATATTATGTAATAACTAGCATTGGGCTATTATGTTAGCATCAAACCTTAGGTATTTATATCACCATTAAGTGTTAGGTAGTTATGTCACCATAAAGTGGTAGGAAACTATGTCACCATCAAGTATCAAGCAGTTATGTCACCATCTAGCATTGGGAATACTAAAACGCCATAAAAACAATAGGTAGTTATGTCAACATTGTATTGTCATGAAGATAATTTGTGTAAATTTCATTTAAATTTGTAAGATGAATTTGTGTCCAATCAATGTGAATGTCATATGATTTGAGTGATTTCCATATAAAAAATTGAATCTATAATATGAACCTAGCCACAAAGTCCATGTAAATATGATAAATCTTATAATCTCTATTAATGGAATATCCAACTCCATATGAACATGATATAAAACATGTAATGTGTAATGATGTATTATCTCAAGTCTATGAAAATATGATATGAAACTTGTAATCAATCCTAATAGTTGTAATTACCTTGTGTGAGTACTATCACCTATATCTACCTTTTGTCACTATGTCCATGATCTATGTGAACTACCAAAAGAGCATATAGTATGACCCCCTTTTGAGATGAGGGATGTGTACATGTATCACTTATCTCAAAAGAGTAATTTTTATCTCTAAATAGTGTATGATCAAAGCATATAGGATGTGAACCATATATAATATATAAACTAAACATGTGGTGATATAAGAAATGTGTGTAAGATATGATCATTAGAGAACAAGTAGTAGATGTCATCTCATAGGTATGTATACAATAAACATATCAAGTAATCCATAAAATTCAATGATCGAGAGCATAATTACTCAAATGGTAGAGTAACATGAAAGTAGGAATATGAATCAACGCCTAATGGATTCATTGGGATATATGACATGACATGAAAATATATGACGTGATATGCACACCATAAAATAGAGATAACTAATAATACATGACAAATTTACTATTGTTAGTAGTAGTTATTTTTGTGTGAGAAGTAAGAATGTTGCAATCAATGTGCCATGAGCAATGTGCCATAAGCAATGTGTCTAAATCAATTTATGTATCAATCAATCTATTAATAAGAAATGTGTCTAGATCAAGATATATATTGATTAATGTTCTATGATAAATGTATGTCTGAATCAAGAGATGTATCAGTCTATGTATTAGAAGTAATTTTGTCTAGATCAAGATATTTATCGTTAAGTATGCTAGAAGTGATTGTTTATAAATCATGTGTGTTCTAAATAATTTGTGTCATAGAAAATTAGTGTAATACATAATACTTATCTAAAAAATGTGGCTCAAGTAAGATTAAGAAATATGTCATTAGCAATGTGTTCTAATCAATATATGTATTAATTAATATTCTAGGAAGTAACATATGGGTGATAGGAAACATTGGTAATCAAACGAGCATAGAGCATACAAGGAGTGAGATATCAATACATATAGAAAATAATGGCATAGAGAAAAGAGTACCGTATAACATACAATGGCATAGAGAAAAAATGACATAGGGAAAACAAAGCATAGAGTATACAAGGTCATAAAACAAATAATGACATAAATTGAATATTAATCATATAACATAGAATGACATATAGATATTAAGTTTATAGAGAATACGATGGAATAGAGAAAACACATGAAAATAGTATACAATGGTAAGAAACAACCAAGTTCATAAAATGCACAATGGCATAGATCACATAAAGCATATATGAAATAATAACATAGAGAAATCAAGTGTGTAAAACATGTAAGTGTATAGAGCATACAAGGCATAAACAAAATTTGGATTCAATAGTGCACTGAAAAATAATGTATCTAGATTGAGTGATGTATGACATAATTTGAAATAGACAAAAAGAGGGAACATGGCCAATAATAGTAAAAAACATAACAATTTGCAATAAACAAGTAGTAAAGTAATGATCAATAATAAGTAGGACTAGATAAATTCAAATAATTACCTATTGGTAAATAATATGATCATCAGATGAAGCAAAATACAACACATGGCATAAGATCTAATGCATTTTAGGAAAAATAATGGAATCCTTGTATCACGAATGGACCGGTGTGTAAAGATACGACCTATATAAGCCCAACATGTGTGATTATGTAGTGTATATATACCCTTAATATAGTGGGTGTATGATGAGGGTCATTGCAGTCCTCACCATTTAATCACAAATAATTTCAAAACCATGTGGTGTCCAAAGCTATTTGCAAAAGGGGCTAAAGGAAATAATGATTTTACAATTATTTTCTCTAGAATTGAAAATGCTTGAAAGGAAATTCAATAACTGAAATTAAATCTAATTCTAACTGAAATAAATAACTAAAAGAAAATATAATCTAACAAACTAAAATAAATAATAGAAAATAAATAAATGAAAGTGAAGCTTCACAAACAAAACAAAATAAAACACATAATGTTGATTTGAACAATCCAAAGAAAACAACACCAAAAAAACCATCCTCCTCCTTGGGTAAGAGTGGACCCTTACTCTTCCCTCGGTTTTGGGTTAAAAAAAAAAAAAAAAATAAAAATAAGTTGTTACTAAGATACTTGAACTATGGATTTTATTAATAAAAAATGATGTTACAAAAATCATCCATCTCCTGCCATTGCTGCATTGAGTGCTTTGGAGATATATTTATAACTCATCACTTGGACAATAATCCAAGATTATATAACTACCTACCTATAATCTTGGGAAAGACTTGACTTCATCTTACACTTTACAATGAGATAAATGTGGATGGAATTTATTCAAACAACAAAACTCCATATTTAACTACTTCTTCTTCCACTTGACAAGGATATAAATATAGAAGGGATTTAATCAAACACTACAACTCTAGATTGAACTCATTCCTTCACTTGCACTCAACTACATGTTCCACTTGACAAGGAGACAATCGTGAAAGAGAATTAATCAAATATTACAACTCTACATTAAAATATCTATTCCACACACACTTAACTACTTCTTTCAATTTACCAAGTCTACTCTTGCATGATTGAATATTTCAACATGACAACTATCCCGTCATATTATCATCCTTTTTTTTATCATTACTATGATTTCATTTTTTTAGAAATGAGGGAGATACCATAGTTTTTGAAACTGCATTTTTTTCTTATTTACTTTTCTTCAACCTTATTATGTCGAAAATTAAAATGAAGATATATCTTCAATTATTGTTGTTGTGTAGAGGTTTTCCTCATAATAATAAGAGGGAAAAAATCCTCTCTCAGATTCTCATTTGAAGGTCTGTAATTTTATTTAGAGAAAAGCCAATGTTGCTTGTGTGAGTCTGTGCTTGAAAACCTTCTTCTTAAAATGTTGATACCTTCAAACTTGATGGTGAGAAAAAAATTTAGGTGCATAAAATTTTGGGTTTCTTACCAACGCTCTAGGAATATAAGTCCCTCTACTTAACCGGTACAGCTGTCATGTATGCATGCACGTGAAAATGTGGGTTTTTGTGGTGGCCTTTTGATCGGGGATCTAACAGGGGCACTCCAATGACCCTGGGGCAAAGTTATCAATTTATTGCTAAAGAGGACTTTGTCTATGGAGAGGGAAAGAGGAGTGAAAATTAGATAAGAGAACTAATGTTGCAGGTAGAAAATCATATTCTTGCACAAACTAGTTAGAATTTTCATCACATGCATTAAAATTAACAAGACCAAATAGAATTTATGATCACAAAGTATCAAGAAATCCCTTAGTCAAAGAAAGCTAGAAACTCCTTCTTCTTGTATTGATTTCTCAAACAAAATTTGTACATAGTGGAGAAATGAAGAAATTTGAAAGGAAAAATGGCTAACTCTTTTCACTCACAAGTAAGCAAAATCTCTCTCATGAACTTACAAGAATACAACCAGCTAGAAGAATATCATAATTAGAACCCCTTTGAATGAGGAGCTCATTACAATTTATAGAAAGGAGTCTCTTCTCATCTCCCCATTGACCCTTCATATGCCACTTTTTTGGCTTTAGACCATTCATATTCCTACTCAAATATTAAGTCCCTTTTATAAAAACAAGGTGACTTAAATTTACATCATAAAGTTTTAAATCACTTTCAAAAAAGTGCAAACCCATAACAATGAAAATTAGAACATTGAAGAGAGAGAGAGAATTTGGGGGAAGAAAGAGAAGAGAGAGAAGAAGAGAGGATGTCACTCTTGATGAAGTCCAGATGATCTTTTGGAGATGAAACTTTGAATGTGATGATCCATTTCCTCTTGAAAAATTCCTTAAAACTCCTTGCACTTGACGTTGAATCATTCTGGAATGAGTGTGTTGATGAGAAGATCCCCACTTCCTCAATTTCTTGTTCGAATGATTTACAAAACAGACAAGAAATGGAACTTTGAATGACCTATGGATACCTCTAACTAAGTGTTTAGAAACATTGTTAAATGTAACCTCTGGTGACCACAGGCATTGCTTCTGGAGATCCCCTTTAAAGATACTAAAGCTTCTGAAAAAATCATGTCCTGACTCCTTGTAACATTGCCACATTGCTTGGATGATTTGGATATGATCTGATGGACATCATGATCTGATGTTTTGATGTAACATACATATTAATTGAATCATGAGATGAGTGTCAAAATTCACTATTGAGATCCATGAAAGTGACCTCATTGTCACCTACTCTCGCATAGTCCGATGATAGAGAGATTGTACTGTTTTCACCCCTATGAATCTAAACTTCATTTTTCTTGACACTACTATATTTGGAAAAGGAAACTATTTTTAGAAAGTGTCAAGAATTTTCCTCTCTAGTCTCCAACTGGTGATGTCAACTTGAATGTTCAACTCCTAGTGTGCTCCTCTTTGTGAAATCCACCCTTTGGAATAACTTACTATTTTTAGTAAGTTCCCACATAGGATAACTTACTATTTTTGGCAAGTGCACAAATTAGCTTTTCCAGACCTCAAATGATTATGGTAGCTTGAATTCCTTCTTCACACTACATTCCTCTCACCTTTTGGATCAATTTTCTATTTTTGGTAGGTTCTCTGTGAGACCACTTACTATTTTTAGTAAGTGTCAATTTTTTTGGACCAAGATGACCATTTGATGAATTTTTCCCACGATATCTCCTTTGTGTTCACCGCCTCCTTATTCATAGCTTCTTTAGTTGGTGACTTTCCAAAATAGCAGTCCCCTATGTAGAAGACATGTTATTTTTAGAAAGTGAGCTTCTGGTGGTTGGATCATGCTTATGGAAAAAATTTTTTGATATGGGTTTTTTCCCAATATCACCCCTCTGAAATCTTGGACTTACCCGATCAATGGTTTGGGAGATTTTAAACTTTCAAATTTTGACCTGGTGGCACCTCTAAACACGGCAGCCATTAATGGACCTTGAAAATTTGCAGGTCTAGTTTTCTTCTCATTCATGAAAAAAATTTTTTTTTTTGGTTTTTTTCTTCTTGTTTCACCGGTGAAATTTCTCTTCAAACCGATTTTGGTTTGACGGGAAATCAAGTTTTTTGATTTCGTGAGAGCCGAGAAGGGAGATTTCTTCATTGTGAGTCATTTGTGCTACATAAGGAGGATTTGAAGGTGAGGTTTTAATGTATTTTGAGAAGTGAATAACACATCATAAAAATGTTCATTTTCATTTGTAGTGGTTTAGCAAAGATACGTCAATTCTTTGTTTCATGACAATGGAGTCTTTTGAAGAATTTTTTTGTTCTTCCTTTTGTTCTTAAATTCCTTCAAGTCTTTTGATCAACCTTCTCTCTAAAACCTATGTGTTCTCATGGATTGAGGTTTTTTTTTGTGGTGGATCTGGTTTAGAGCAAAATGGTGAGTGGTGAGAAAGAATGAGCAAATAGTGAAGAGGATGAAGTTGTGGAAAGTAAGAAGCGGGAAAGTTACCTTTTAAAAAAAAAATTTGAAATGCTTTAAAAATTAATGTCAGGGGGGGAAAAATTTTATGTCCTTGATGTCCCTTAATCATTAAGATACATGAGGGACATCAATTTTCATGGCGCCTCGCGATGACACTTGGCAAAGATCAACGGTGGAGTGTTTAGGCCAAAAATAGTTAGAAGCACCTGGGGGTTGGAAAATGGTCGCATGGGGAACCAAGAGACATTCCTTGGGCTGGGTGAAATTTTATGTCCCTCATGTCCCTTAAAAAAAAGGGACATGAGGGTCATCAATTTTTATGTGGTGCAGGTGTTGACACTTTTCAGAGATCCAATGATTGAGGGTTTAGCTCCACTAGCTCCTGGGGGCTGAGAAAATGCACTAGAGGGGGTCACATGGGTGACCTGAAGGCTTCTTGGGGCTTGGGAAAATTTTATGTTCCCTCATGTCCCCTCAAAAAGGGACATACAGGGTCATCAATTTGACATGGCACGCCAAAATGATGACACTTTGTCATGATCTAGATGGTTGAGGGAATGAGCTCCTACAAGCACCTAGGGGATGAACTAGAGATCCAGAGAGTTTCCATATGTGACCAGAGGGATTATAAGGTTTGGGTGAATTTTTTTGTCCCTCATGTCCCTTTTCTTGAGGGATGAAAGGGACATGAAATTGTGCCAAGCTCTCTGGAGCTGACACATGTCCTCATCAAATTTTGACTAACTCCCGAGAACTCACCTAGAGGGAAACTTGAAACGGTGATATCTTGAGCTCCTGATGGAATTTTTGGTGAAATTTTATATTAAATTGACTTTAAAATGGCCTTATAAATCCAATGGTGGGGTATCAGATCTTGATTCCTCCATTTAAGCCCTAAAAAATGGATTTTTGATTAGTCCTTACTTATGCATGGAAAAAACCAATTATAAACCTATTACGCCAAAGTGTTGTGAAAAATATGATTTCACCATATTTTATATATTGAATTCCCTTTCCAAATATGTTATTTTGGCTCTTAACTCCATCCATAGCTCCCAAAATCACCTCCCGAAGTTCAGCAACTCTTTTGGCCTTGTGCACTGCCTAGGCCTGTGAACCCTAATTTTTGATCAAACTACCCCAACTTCTCCAAATCCTTCCTTGAATATTCCAAAATAACTTCCATGATGTTTCTAGACCTTAATTCACCTCCACATTGGATTTGGATCCTCCATTTCACTCCAGGGGGTGCATCGGTCTTGGGAAGGCCAGTGGTAGCCCTTCCCAACACTTGCCCAAAAATAGTAGTTTTAAGAACTCCTAAAATCACCTAGGGGGTTGAATTGAATTTCCTAAATCACCTAGGGACTGAGTTAACATCATTTGGGAGGTCATTGGACTGATTGAGTAGACTTGGGGTTCCTGGGAAGGGGTAAAACTTGAAATTTTCAACACATGGGTATCGTTGTCATGCTTGGAAAATTTCAATTTCCTTGTTGCACATTTGCATGAAAACAATTGGCTCTAGCTTGGGGACATGGTATGGATGAATGAGCATAGTGAAGACATGACATGAAGAATCCCATAATCTCAAACTTTACAATACAAAGACCTAGTGCCTTATCCATTGGGCCCTGCGGAGTCATGTATAACTTACAAGAGAGAGAGAGAGAAGAAGGAAACACACACACACACAAAAAAAATGATGAAAGGAAACACACAACACACGGAAAGGAAGGAAAACACACACAAAAAAAGGGAAACACACCTAACAATCACCTATGGTACAAGGTGGGGGACAACCTACTTTCATTGAAAAACTTTTCATTTCTCAAAAGTTACCCCTGAGTGGGCAACACTGAGTGATGTTGTTCTGTGAAGCCATTGACTAGTTCTATAAAGTAGCCTCCTTTCCTCAAATGCCTATGAAAGCCTAGGTGCTTTCATGATTGTCATGTACTTCATAGGAATGAGCCTATATGAGATTTTTTTTTAGGTCTTTCACAGAAATTCCCTTGCCTTTATGTCTTTTGAGATCCTTTTTAGAATGTTGACTACCTTTCGTGCTCATCCATAACACCGATTCATCATTCAAAGCTGATATTTTTCAACTTGTTTAAATATTCTGATCTCTTCTCATCACCATATTCATTCTCTACATTTGCAGAAAGTTCCAAAGTGATGTGATCAAGTTGATTTTGAACATATTCCCAATGCTCTTGCTTATGGGTAACTCTCTTTCATGCGAGTTGGCTCAATATTTTCCTTATCATCTCTCACCATGATGAAAGTACTACCTTAAAATTGATGATGTCCAAAGGAGTTCTGTGGAATTTTATTCTTTTACATTCATGAACTTCCTCTTGCATTGTGGAAGAAGGGAGATGTTTTCACTTTCACTCATCATTGAGGAAGTCATCCAGCCTATCAAGTTGTTCATCTCCACATCAAACATTGGTGTATCAAAAAAAGGAGCCCTCATTGATTCATCCATGTCTTGTATCTCCATGGCTTGAGTCAAGAGTTCAAGGCTAAGATGAGGATCTTCAACTTCTTCTACAACTTTCAAAATATCTTGCATGGATGGCTCTTCCAAATTCATCATAAATTCATCTTTTTTTTCAAGAGATTTTATGTATTATGGCTCAGAGGAGTGGAAAAAAATATGATCCATACCTTTCCATGATTTATTGAGGTAACTTTTTTTCTTCTTCTATGCTTTGTATTCCCCAAGGCTCTCCTTCATAAACACAAACAATTTTGACTTATGAATCCTTCCGAAAGGAGAAGAGGTCCATGCTTTTGGAAATGGCACACCTTTGAGTTCAAAATCCATATAGTCCTCGTGATAACCATCCCGACTCCTTGGTTTTGAGAATGAAATTGGCCTCTTCCATATGTTCATCCATGATTGAATCATGAAGAGAATTTGATTCTTCAATCATCTCTTCTTCTTCACATATCTCCATCCCATCATAAATTGAAAAATCAAATTCTGAAAAGAGATTACTCATGAACACCCCAGACTCATCATTTTGTATTCCTTCATCATCAAGTGGAGTCTTCAGAGAGCATCAAATCATCCATTATGTAACTAGGATCTTCCTCTATCGAATATGTCATTCCTCGATGAGTTGTAAATATTGCATCTCATCTTCCATAAGACACATTTCTTCTTCTTCTTTTATGGTGAGGAAAGGTAGATTTTCATCTCTCGCCGATGTGAGAAAATAGTTTCCTATCCCACCACCTTGGAACAAAATGTTTCCCTTGGATCATATGCTTTTTGTATTGTGTATTTCATCTTTTTAGCAATAGCAACTTCTTCATCTCCCCTTTCACATGTATGGTTAGAGGACCAATCCATTTTGATTTCACCACCTAAATCCCTACAGAAGATCCTTCTTAAAAGCATGCCGAATGATGTTGGAATGTCACTACCAAGATAGTGAGCAATACTTTCTTCTCTGGGAAGTTGACCAAAGCAACTTGAGCATCCTTTATCCTACCCACCAATGACACTTCTTTGGATTCCATGGAATAACAAGAGTTGTTTTTGTGTGTCAAGGTGAGTCCTAAGGCATTTTGACTTTCATGGGCATCACATTATCGAGAGGCTCCAGAATCTATAATGTAATTATTGAGTTGGTAGCCTTTGATCAAGAGGGATAGGTAGAAGGGTTCTACCTTATTAGTTTTGGAGGCACTAAGGGCTAGCATGTTTTGTGAAAGTGGCGTGGATGATGTTGGAGTAGGCCTTTAGAATTTGAACTTGACACTTTAGCACTACCACCACATGGACTACATTGACCAACCTATCAAATTGGTAGGGTGTGTTTGCAAATATTCAAGCTCTGTGATCTGGACTTTGGTCTTGCTTGTGTGTTCCACGTAGTCAAATGGGGTCATGGTGGATGAATTTGAGGTCCTGGGGGTGATGGAATATTTACATGGTAAAGGTGTGGTTACCTTGGGAGTTGGATTTTCTTTAGTAGGTGTGGTAACTAGCTTAGAAGGGGATGGGGAAGTAGATTTGGTGCTACTTTAGATGATTTTGTAGGAGTAGCATTTGAAGAAGGATTATTCTTAGAAGTAGCTTTTGAATTGGAGGGAGTACTAGAGGACTTACTTGGCATGGTAAATGGATTCTTTCTTGTCAGTGGGTTTGGTTTTTCCTTAGCTGAGTCCATTGACGGTGGTAGTGGTGACTCTTTGTTGATGATCTTATTTTTTGAGGAATTTCAATGGAAGGATCTTCTTTCTTCTTTTTTGTTGCAGTTGTTGGAGATGAAGCTCTTTCTTTGATTGAGCCCGTGTGAACACCACACATGAGAAGCTTGGAGATTCTTCATCATCATCTTCATCTCCTTCAACATACTCAATAAGGCCATTTTGAGTCTCATCATTAACTTCTTGACCTCAAGGTAGTCCCCCCATCATCATCTCTCCTCCTTCTTCTTTTGGTTCATCAAATGTCACATAGCATTGATCAGTGGTGCTTCAAGAGAAATCCTATGAGGAGGTGGGGTGATTCTTCGGTTAGTTTGGAGGATTTGGCTCCCTTGGGGCATTCCACATGGAGATTTGAGATAGTTGTTTCTTCATGGAAACCAAGTCATTTTCCATTTTTTTGAAACATTGGGTCCATGGTAACTGAACTCAAACTTTGAATTTTTTTTTCCATTGGGGCCTTTCACTTTCTAGATAGTATCAAATCATCTTTAGTCTTGGTTACAAAGTCTTGTGCTTCCTTCAAATCTCTAGGTTGGGCTCTTCTAAGGAAAAAACCAACTTCGGTGGCATAGAGCACTGATGAAGAATCTTTTCAAATTATTTTTGGGAGGCATGACATCTTTGGGATCCTCCTTATTATTCGGTTATATTTGGAAATAAAATCTCTCATTGATTCAGAAGCATATTTCTTCATTTGTACTAACTAGACCAAGAGATCTTGACAATCTTCTATGGTCTTGAACCTATGTGCTCAAATCTTCTTATATCTTCCCAACATGTGATAGATCTTGGGGGCAACATGTAGAACCATTTGGCAGCCTTTCTCTTGAAGTGATTCCACAAAGATTCAAATGATACATTTTCATGTTCAACTCCCAACACCCCACAAGTAGTGATGAAATTACTACATGTTCTGGGAAGTTGAGAACCATCCTCTCTAAATTTTGGAAGTTTTTCCTTGATCCTTTTGGTAATTCATGGAGAGGTTGAGGAAGGAAAGTGGGCCGGTGTTTCCACCCCATGGTACATTTGGTATGTGTTCTTCATGATCATGATCCACCATTCATTTCTAATTCTAGCTTCCAACCTTTCTAAGGTTGTGGTTTTCAGTTCTTCTCTTCTTTCTTCGCTTCATCTTGAGCTCTTTCAATCTCTTCAATTTGAGCTCTTATTTCTACTTCACTCTTGCTTCTCTTTCTCTAGCTTCTTCTTGGTCTCTACGTTAGTGAAATCTTCAAGATTCTTCGTTGATGTATGGAAACTCAACATCAATGGATTGAAACACTTGGACTCCAATGGGACTAGTTGCTTGATGAAAGGGAGACCTCTAATTTTGAGTAGCTCTTGTCTTCTTTGAAGTTCTTCAAAAAGTGGGATTGGTTTGTCCTCCTTGTCTCTTTTTTTAGGTGTATCTTCTATCCACCAACTTGGAAATTTATGCTCTTCTTTGTGGTCTTGAATTGTCTTCACCTTTCTAATTCAGAGCATGTTCTTTTCAAGGTCAAGTACTCTGTGGAAATGAAGTATTGATTGAAACTTTTCTGTTATGCCAAATAGCCTCTTGTAAATATAAAGCAATATCCTCTTGAATGTGGAAGAGTAACTCAAGTCTTTCAACAAGAGGATTTCCTAGAATAGCCATGGTTTGAAGACATTTTGGGTGATTATTCAAATTTTAGAATTTTTTTTTTTTGAATTTTTGAATTTTTTTTTATTTTTTTTTTTTTCAAGGTCATTTTTGGGTGTAGATCTACTAAATCTACCCCACATGGTGGGTGCCAAAAACTATTGGTGAGAAAATTTTTTTTGGGGGAAAAATTGGTGGGTTTTTGCCAATGCTCTAGGAATCTAAGTCCCTCTACTTAAATGGTGAAGCTTCCATATATATGCATGTGCAAGAAAAGGTGGATTTTATGGTGGCCTTTCATGGCTGGGATCCAACATGGGCACTCCACTGACCCTGTGGAAAAAGCTAGCAATTTCTTGCTAGAGAGGAATTTTTTAAAGAGTGGGAAAGGGAGTGAGAATATTAGATAGAGAACTAATGTTGTAAGTAGAAAATCATATTCTTGCACACACTAGTTAGAAGTTTCATCACATGCATTAAAATTAGAAGAAACAACTCTACAAATAACAAACAAGACCAAATAGAATTTATGATCACAAAGTATCAAGAAATCCCTTAGTCAAAGAAAGCTATAGAAAATCCTTCTTCTTGTATTGATTGCTCAAAAAAAAGTTGTACATAGTGGAGAAATGAAGAAATTTGAAAAGGAAAATGGCTAACTCTTTTCACTCACAAGTAAGAAAAAGCTCTCTCATGAACTTACAAGAATACAACTAGCTAGAATAATTTCAGAATTAGAACCCTTTGGAATGAGGAGCTCATTAAAATTTATAGAAAGAGAATGACTCTTCATCTTCCCGATGACCTTTCATATGCCTTATTTTTGACTTTAGACTATTCATATTCCTACTCAAATATTAAGTCCCTTTTATAAAAACAAGGTGACTTAAATTTTACATCATGTTTCTAAAGTCACTTAAAGACATATCAAAAGTGCAAACCCCAATGCTAAATTAGAACATTGAAGAGAGAGAGAATGTTTGGGAGGGAAGAGAGAGAGAGAGAGAGAGGAAAGGATGTCACTCTGATGAAGTCCATTGATCCTCTGATTCGATGAGATGAAATTCTGAATATCTACGAATCTTTTTTTGCCTCTGAAAAACTCCTTAAAACTTGCACTTGATGCTTTGAAAGATGTTTTAAACACACTGAGTGTTGATGAGAATATCCCCACCCTCAAATTGACTTCATGAATGATTACTCTCAAAATGACTAGACAAGAAATGGCCTTTTGAGGAACTCATGTGGACACTTGAACCAAGTTTTTAGAAAAAGTGTTGAATGTAAACCAATGATGACCATGGACATTGTGAAACTTGGAGATCCCCTCTAAAATCTTATACCATGAAGTTTGTGAAAAACTACCACGACTCTTGCAACATTACCATGATTTCTTGGATGATTTAGATATGATCAGAGATGTAACATACGTATTAATTCAAGCATCGGATGAGTGTCGAAAGACATTATTGAGATCCATGGAATCAAGTGACCTCATTTAGTCACCTACTCGTATATATTCAGATGATAGAGACCGTATTGTTTTCGCCCCTACAAATATGAACTTCATTTTTCCTTGACACCTACTATATTTGAAAAAAGTAACTATTTTTAGAAAGTGTGAAAATTTTCCCTTCTCTCGAATCTCCAATGGTGATGTCAACTCAAATTTAGATGTTCAACTCTCTGAATGCTCCCTTGTGAAAATGCCCTTGGAATAACTTGTTATTTTTATTAAGTTCGGTGAGACAACTTACTATTTTTGGAAAGTGCATGAAAAAAGTTTCTTAATCAAATGATTATGGTTGCAACTTGAATTACTTCTTCTTGTACATTCCTCTCACCTTCTAGACCAATTTTCTATTTTTAGTAGGTGTCTTCATGAGACCACTTACTATTTTTAGTAAGTTTCAATTTTGGACCAAGATGACCATTTCAATGATTTTTAACCATGATACCTCCTCTGTGTTCACCACCTCCTTCACAATTTCTTAGTTGGTGACTTTCCTAAAATAGTAGTCCCCTATGTAGAAGACCTGCTATTTTTAGAAAGTGAGCTTTGGTGGTCAATTTCGTGGAAAAATTTTTATGATATGGGTTTTTTTCCCAATATCATCCCTTGAAATATTGGACTTACCCGATCAATGGTTTGGGAGATTTTAAAGTTTTCAAATTTTGACTAGTGACACCTCTGAACATGAAAAGCCATTAATGGACCTTGAAAGTTATAGGTCTTGTTTTCTTCTCTTTTATGATAAAAATCATTTTTTTGTGGGTTTTTTCTTCTTGTTTCACTAGTGAAATTTCTCTTCAAACCGATTGTCGATTTGATGGGAAATCAGATTTTTGTCTTCGTAGAGCCAGAAGGGAGATTTCTTCATTGCGAGTGTATTGTGCTATGGAAGGAGGATTTGAAGGTATTTTTAATGTATTTTTATATTGAAGAACACAACAACAAATGGTTCTTCATTTCGTGCACTGGTTAGCAAGATACATCTAGATATTTGTTCTTCGACAATGGAGTCTTCTGAAGAATTTCTCCATTCTTCCTTTTGTTCTTCAATCCTTTGAGTCTTTCGATCAATAGTTATCTCTAAAACATGTATGTTCTCATGGATTCAAGGGTTTTTTTCTATGGTGGATCTGGTTTGGAGCAGCAATGATGGTGAATAGTGCAAGAGCAAGCGAGAGTAATGGCAAGGATGAAGTTGTGGAAAGTAAGAAGCGGGAAACTTAGCTTTTAAAACAAAAATTTAAAATGCTTTAAAACTACATGCTAGGGGTGGGGCATAATTTTATGTCACTTAATAATTAATGGACATAAGGGACATCAATTTTCATGGCGCGCTCATGATGAAACTTGGTGAAGATCTAACAATGGAGTGTTTTGGCCAAAAACCTTCTTTGAGAAAGTATCTAGGGGTTGGAAAATGGTCGCATGGGGGATCAGGAGATATTCCTTGGGATGGGAACATTTTTTATGTCCCTCAGAAAAAAGGGACATGAGGTTCATCAATTTTCATGCGTCTCCTAGTGTTGACACTTGTCATAGATCCAGCGGCTGAGGGTTTAGCTCCATTAGCTCCTGGGGGATGAGAAAATGCACTTGAAGGGGTCACATGGGTGACCTGAAAGCTTCTTGGGGCTGGGAACATTTTTATGTCTCTCATGTCTCTCAGGAAAAAGGGACATGGTGGTCATCAATTTTCACGGTGCGCCACAAATCTGCCACTTGTCATGATCTGGATGGTTGAGGGAATGAGCTCCTGTAAGCACACTGGGGCTGAATTGGTGATCGGGAGGTTCCATGTGTGACCAGAGGGCTTATATGGGATGGGTGCATTTTATTTTCCCTCATATCCCTTAGTTTGAGGGATGAGGGGGACACAAAATTGTTTCAGGCTCCTAGAGCTGACATGTGTCCTCATCCAAACATGTCTAACTGTGAAAACTCACCTAGAAGGCAACTTAAACGACGATATCTCAAGCTCCTAATGGAATTTTTTGGTGAAATTTTATATGAACTTGACATAAAATGGAATTCATAATCTAATGGTGGGGCTATCATATCTTTATTCCTTCATTTAAGCCCTAAAAATCAGATTTTGTTATATGGTCCCTTACTTACATTTCTGGAAAAAACCAATTATAAACCTATTGTGCCAAAGTGTTGTGAAAATTTCACCATATTTTATAGCTATTAATTCCCTTTCCAATGATGTTTCGTTTGAATTTTAACTCCATCTAGACCTCCTAGAATCACCTCCCGAAGTTCAACAGCTCTTTTGGCCCCAGGCCTACCTAGGCGTGTGAACCCTTTTTTATCAAAGCGCCCTGACTTCTCCAAATCCTTCATGAATCTTCCAAAATCACTTCCATGATGTTTCTAGACCTTCAATCCACCTCCACATTGTATTTTTCTCCTCCGTTCCACTCCAGGGGAGTGCATCGGTCTTGGGAAGGCCGGTGGTAGCCCTTCCCAACATTGCCCAAAAATAGCAGTTTTTAAGAACTCCTAAAATCACCTAGGGGCTTTGAATTGACTTTGATAAATCACCTAGGGGACTGATTTAAAATCACCTAGGAGGTCATTGGACTGACTAAGTAGACTTGAGGTGCCTAGGAAGGGTAGGACTTGAAAATTTTGGCACAGGGGTATCGTTGTCATGCTGGAAAATTGCCAATTTCCCTGTTGCACATTCACATGACAACAAAACTCATTATTGTTGTGTAGAAATGGAGAGAGGTTTTTCCTCCTAGCAATAAGAGGAACAAAAAAATCTCATATTCTCATTTGGAGTTTTTAAATTTTAGTTAGAGCGAGTCTTGTGTTGGTTCTTTCGCTACTACTGCACTTAAAAATATTCTTCTTCAAATGTTTATATCTTCAAAATCATTATTGTTGTGTAAAAACAAAGAGAATTTTTTCCTCCTAGCAATAAGAGGAACAAAAAACTCTCTCAATTTCTCATTTGGAGTTCTTCAATTTTATTTATAGTAATTTATGCGATGATTTTGTGAGTCCTCCACTTGAGTGTTGTGAGTCATGTGCTAGTAGTATGCGAGTCTGCGCTCTATGACTGTGAGTCCCGAGATTTATGTATTGTGATTCATGTGCTCTTAGCTATGTGAGTCTTGTACTTGCTGCAATACATTCTAGAGATCAAATGACCTACTCATATACAATATTGCACTCCAACTTATAAGAAATATTAGGAAATGAAAACATTCATATTGCAATGGAATTTTCAAAGATAAATCAAATATATTCTACATTTAATCTTAAATAAGCTATCTAGTTCTTAATACAACATCTAAATCCACTTTATAAGAGAAGGAAGAATGTTATTTTTTTAATGGATGAGACTTAGTTTTGTCTCATCACTCTCCCCCACTTAACTTCATGTGTGTCCTCATGCATGTTGTTGATTTGAGTGCATATTTTGATATTAAGTCCTCTTTTTCTTCTTCTCTTTTTGTACAAGACTGATCATTTTTTTCTTCTACACAAAATCAATATGTATCTTTTCTTTTCATTTCAAAATCAAGATATGTTTTGTATATATCAACCCTTCTCTTATTTAGTTTTCAAATATTTTTGTAGGCTTGTATTTTCTTCTCCCCCACACTTGGATTCTTGCGTGGTTTCTTCTTTTTGTAAAAAGAAGTTATTTGCTTCTTTCTACCTTTTTTTTTCAAAAGAATTTATTTTCTTATTTTCTACCTTTTTTTCAAGACCCAATGCACCTTATTTGTTCTTCTACAAGCCTTATTAAAAACTAAATTTAATCTTTTAGATAGGTTCTTGGAAGTGGACTTATCTGTAATCAAAACTAATAACTTTATTTAAGAATAAAATAATAGAAAATACTGGACCATATCTCAAATTTATCCATAATTTCTTCTTGTTGCACAACCTTCATTTCTGTAATGTTAGAGAAAACAATAAAGAAAGGAATCTCCTTTACTTGCAACACCAATTTTTTTAACTTAGAAGGACTCCAATTATGCAAATATGAAAAATAAAAAATCATCTTCAAAGGACTCCAACTCTGCAGATATTAAGAAATAAAAAATTAGCTTCAAAAGGACTCCAACTATGTAAATCTAAAGAAATAACAAATCAACTTCAATATAATTCAACTATGTAGATACGAAGAAATAACAAATCAGTTTCAAAAGAATCCAACTTTGCAGAATCGAAGAAATAACAAATCAGCTTTAAAAAACTCCAACTCTGCTGATATGAATAAATAGCAAATCAAATGCAAAAGACTCCAACCTTGCAGATCTGAAAGAAATATCAAATTGTATCAAATATATTTTATCGCAGCTGGGAAAATCATTTGTCATTTTCTACTTCTCCCATTGTTTTGAGAAAAGAGCCACCATTTGTTGGTTTTCAACTCTTTCCTTTTTTGGAATATATATACACACACACACACACACACACACACAAATGACAAGGCCAAGTTGCTATACAATATGGAGAACATGGAAAAATAAATTAGTGCAGGAAAGGAGAGAATCAAGTGTTACCTTGCTAACCTCCAAAATAAAATGCTTGAAGAGGAAAGCATTCTTGAGGAAACAAATAAGTATGTGGGAGAAAAATTGGGAGTGTTGAAAGAAAAATGTAAGGGCCCCAAAAATATCCAAAGATGATGAAAAAATTGGGCTTTTGGGTAGATGATATGAAGCCAATCATACTGACCCACAATGACCAAATGGTATATTGTATTTAATTTAATACATAACGAGGTTCTTGAAAGTGTTGAGGAAGGCGAAAAGGTTAACCGGGGGCAAGAAGCCAATCTCTACAAGGTGATGTTGATCTGATTTTTCTCCAAATATACAAAAAATAATAATACTCTTTTTATGTGAAGCATAAATAATTTTGGTGATTCTATAGATTAGGATTAGGTTTAAGACCTTGGGATGTTGCAAGTGAACATCTTTATGAAGAGAATTTTTCAACGAGGTGCACACTTGTACTATTTGGGAGAGCTAACAACTATCACATGCATGGAGGCTTGAGGAAGTGGCTTTACTTGGAACGCTCAGTAAAATGAAAATGTCCACCCACCCAATATGTGAGAGAACCATAACACCTTGTTATATAAATATATTGAATAATAATTTGAATGATGGCATCAAAGATCATTAATCAATTCAAAATCTAAGTCAGGATTTGTTCTAATCATAGCAAAAAGTTAGCAAGTATTTCAAAATATAAGTAAAGATGTAATCATGATAAGATCAACTAAGGAGTATTACATTTGTTGAAGATAAATATTGGTATTAACTTGCATGTGTGTCAACTTAATACTTCTAGTTAAGTCATTATAAACTAGTACCTAATAGTCATTACAACTATTAGATAGGACCATGAAGGGAAATTCCCCGTCAGTATAAATACCCCCTCAATACATTGATAAGGTGTGTGATAAGTGTTTTGTGATGTGTGGAATTGATGTGAGATGGTTATTGTTGAAAAATTGTATGATTCGATTAGAGATTGATGAATATTTTTTCATTTTTGGAAACACTATTTTGCATTGATTTAGCATGTATGGATGATAATTAATATTTTATACTATCTCATATTTGTATGTGTTTAATGTGTTCTTAATGTTTGAACATTGAATAAACTATTTAATTTAGCTTATATGTCACGAGACATCCAAAACTAATGGAAATCGGTCTCCTTTTCATGCCTTGGATGAGTGTACAAGGGTTATGGTGTGTGGTATGTCGGTCGAGGAGAATTTCCTTTAAAAGGAGTGCTTGATGTTATATGAATATTGTGCATGAGTTACTCTTTAGGAAGTTTTTGGGTTAAATTAGAGAGAAAATTTCAAGTTTATTATATCTATTTTAGCATGTCTCTAAAAAGCAAAAAAATGAACCCAATAAATACATACTTTCATAGTTACTTAAATACCAAAGTGGGAGGTGTTTAGACTTCATTATTTCAAATATTTGCACTCAAACCCTATTCTTTAACAAATCTATCTTTTAAAATAATTTATCGTGTATCTAAATTACAACCCCAAACATACATACATAATTCTCACTTAAATATAAGAAATCCTTCCAGTTTCTTCTAAACGATCTTTTTGAATACCATTTGCATGGATGATAACCTTTTTACTAGATTATAATCTCCCATTGTTTCCCCACAACAAAGATACACTATAATTGAAATAACTATTCCCATCACGTGTGGTTATTCTATGCAATTTTTCTTCATCATGGTAACATCCTTAGTCACGATGTTATTTACCCTAAATTCTTATAACAAAAATTTCATCTACCTTAAATTCATGTATAACTATTTCAATATAATTGGTAAATGTATGTTGGATATACAATTGAATATATCATGATTGATTCGCCATGTAAACTTATGGCCTATCACATGCATTCTTATATAAAAAACCCCTATTTCAAAATACCCCCTCCCAGTAAAAATATTCAATTATAAAGTATCTCGTATATTACCATATATTAAAACTACCCATTTTCCATCGACATTTATTTATGCCCCTTTTATTTCCACCACTTGGATTCAATATTTCGAATTTTCAGATATTTTAATTATATTTTGTCCTAAAAACATGGTGAAAATCATATTATCCTCAAACACTAAAAACCCTCAATATTTACAATTTAATGTCTCTCTTCCTTTCTTTTATATTTATATTTTTCACATTAATCTATATTTTTATAGTAATGTTAAGGGTCATTTATGGTTACATTCTTGTCCATTAAATTTAGTAATCTTAACAACATCAATTATCCTAATAAATTCAAATCAAATGAAAAACATACCTTAGCAATGATACTATCAAGGATGTCTCAACTATTAGAAGTTATGTAGTGTCATTACCCTGAAAAAATAGTTACTTATCTACAAGAAATAATATTCCTTTGAAAAAACCCATAGTAAAATTGATTAACTTTAAGGATTCTACATTTTCCTCACAACTATTGGTCTCTCTCTCCTCCTTGTTGCTCTACATAGGGTACCACAAATTATTATTACAATTCTTAATGATTTAGTTCCTTATACCCTTTTATATGAGGTAATATATTGGGTCAATTTTGAATTTAATATTTAATACCCTTATATGAACTTGCATGATAGGTAATGACTTTGTTTGTTAATCCCCCTCGAATAGAGTTTTTGTGTTTATATCTACCCTATTTGAATTCTTATATATAGTTTTGAATTTTCTCGAGTCTTCCTCTCATTTTAACAACGTTTTTAACAACAAATAAATATGATAGGGATAAGTTATAAACACGAAGAAGAATAAATAGAGAAGAATTGGTGTAGTCTACAACAATAGAGGTAATCATATTTAGAGAAAGGACCGCAAGAAGAAATATTTATCAAATAAAATAATCATTCCTTATTTTGTTATTGTTTTGGATCCAAATGTATATTGTCTAAAAAATAACTCCCTTAGTATTTTATGTTGCATGAGTCAAATATGGTTGTAAGTTATAAAATTTGTTGTTATCAATATATGTCACATAGTGATACCACATAAAAATTTGTAGTGTGATTATCTTTTATTTTCTCTAATCTTGCATGAGTTAAATATGGTTGTAAATTGTAATTGTGGTTATCAATATTTGAGACATAGTGATACTACATAAATAGTTGTAGTGTGATTATCTTTTATTTTCCCTAATCTATATAGTAGGCATTTCCTTGAATGTGTCCTTATATTCTATAGTAATGGAAATAAAAAATCTAGTTAAATCTTCATTGTAAATGTTGTAGTTTTCTTTTCCTTTTTCTAGTAGAGGTCTAGAAATGGAGATATGTCAACTGTATTTTACTAGAATATTCTTCTATGAATTTTGTAGTTTTGTAATTATTTATTATCAAGGTAGAAACTTTTCTATGGAGAGTATTAAACAATGGACCTCAAATATAGAAAAATTATGGTTCATAAAAAAATAGAATCAATACGAAAAAAATAAAGTAAATTATACATTTAAAAATATGACCTAATTTTAATAGTTACAATTACAATAATGTTGTTGACAAGGAATATTTTAAATGTTTTTAAAATAATTAATATAAAACATGTTACATGCTTCTAAAAATTAAAATTTTCTTGTTTACTCAATGTTGTATTTAATTCGTGCCTTAAATTAAACATAAATAATAATAACATTTTTTTAAATCTAGTTAGTTTGATTATTTTTTCTTACATCATAATGTTTTGAAGTTTGAACTATTAGTTGTTTAATATAATGAACATTAAAAATTGTAAAAAATATGGAAAATGGGAGCCATTCCACCATATTTGGTAATTTTTATTGCTATCAACACACTTAGTTATAGGTTATAAAAGTTAAGGTGTGTATAAATATTTGTAATGTGGAATCTAATAGGTAGGAAAAAATATCTCTTAGTTATTTTTCTACAACTATAAATATCATTAAAATTAGAAAATAGATATAAGGTAAGAGTGTTGAAGAGTAATAATGTTGTTTGTGTATGATGTAGCTACTAGTTGGTGCTAGTGTGTCCTCTTTGAGGGTAATGTTCATGGTTGAATTGTATTTTGGTTGCATTCACCAAAAAAATTATATTGAACCTCCTTTTAGTTCTATAAACCTTGCATAACTCCATTCCCCTAAACATTGACAAATTTTGGTGTTGGTTGTTGGTTGTATGTGTTACCAATTAATATTGGAGCCCATGAAATTATTTTCTCATACCAAAACCAATCAATATTTATAAACATGAAAACAATAAATACCTTTAGGTAAATACTTATGATCAAATAATCTAGTCATGACATAAATTTATGGCTTGGAATTTACATTCCATAACCTCCTCCATTTCAAGGAAAACAAAGAGATGCAATTAAGATCAAAATTGTTTCCTTCTTATTTTAACTTGTCTTCGCTAAGGATTCCTGAATTTATTTCATTCTTCTCTTTTTATTGGTCTTCATCAAACACCTTCATGGAAACAAGCACAACGAGACACTGTCATATACACTACATAACAACTACCATATAGAATTACATTTGCAAGCTAGCATGGTGTCTACACAACGCTTAGCATTAGTTGCAGCTCATATGTAATTTATACTGTATATTTTTCCAACCAATCTTTTCTTTGTCAGTATAACTCAAGGCATGCAACCTATATCTATGGCCATTTAAGGTGAAAACCAAGATAAAAATAGACCCACCATAAACAATAACTATAAACATATCATTAAAAATTGACTACCAAATTGACAATATATGTTTGTAAAACAACCATAAAATGTGGTTTTATGAAATGCAACCATTGATACATATGCATAAAATTGCCATGTTGAAAATACCTTTGATATTTTTTAGGAAATGAAACTAACCACTATAGATCCAAATTCAACAACCTTGCTAGCATGTGCTATGATGAGATATTTCTACAAGTGTATGGATATCCATCAAATCAAAATTGAAGGCATTTTTTTCTAGATAATATACTTAGGATTGCCTTGTTAGACATGTGTGCAAAAACTGAAGCATGCACAAAACACATAACCTCCAATAATTTATAAATTGTTAAAGATTTGTAGATAAATGAATTTAATATGTGTAAAGTGTAAATATCCTATTTTTTCTACCATAATCTCAACTTGTACCAAATTAAAAGATGCGGTTTTATTTAAATACTGCTTTTATGCAACATGACCCAACTTTGGTGCACATCCACCAAATTTGGAACTTTACACCTCGCCCTCTTGGTAAGGTGGGTTGGATAAGTTGGTGGAAAGACGCTATAATTTGGCTCACTAAATTCCTCCGGATGTATGGTGTTCAGCTCGCTAAATTCTGATGACGGGCCTATTCCTCCGCTTCCACCGAGTGAGCCACTTGATGGCGCTCGAGCAGGATCCTTTCAATGTTTCTCTGCAACTCCAAGTGGCTAAACTACGGCAAAAATATGCATCATTGATGACTACAAAGCTCGGGGTGCTCAGATTAAGGCTCGGCTCCACTGGCTTAAAATTGGAGACCGTAACACCAAAGAGTTTTACCAACGGCTCAAGGCCAAACACATGAACCAAAATTTTGCCATTGTTGATGCTAGTGTTGATTTTGGCACTCCTCAGATGGTCCAAGCCTTTGTTAGGCGTTATGTTCATATTTTCAAAGCGCATGATGAGTCTCCTGAGCGAAAAGCCGCACTCGTTGAATGCCTCTTAGTCGTTCCTTGCAAGCTTTCACCTACTCACAAATTTATATGTGATGATTGCTTACTTTAGAGGACTTATATGAAGTTGTTTCCCTTATGGCCAATGATAAAGCTCCTGGAATGAATGGCTTTCCTTGCGATTTTTACAAAGCCCTTTGGGACATGGTAGGCTGTGATCTGCTGCAAGTCTACCTCGAGGCTCTCCACTCAAGGTCCCTCGGTGCCTTTATCAATAAGGGTCACATAAAGTTCATCCCTAAAGCAGTGACTGGAGCTCATCGTATTAGGGGCCGATTACCTTACTCAATGTTTCATACAAAATCATAGCTAAGGCTTTAGCTCTTCACCATGCCCATTTTGCCCATTATCGTCAATCAGAGCAGATGGTTTCATACAAAGAAGGTACATTTCGGATAACATTTTGTTTGTCAGTTCGGGAAGGTATGGAGTGGGCAAGAACCTCTAAACAACCACCATTTTTGTCAAAATTGACTTTGAAAAATCCTATGATAGGATTGAATGGCATTTCATTCTTGTGATGCTTGAAGCGCTAGGCTTTGGATCGGTTTTCATCGCCTCTATCAAAATGCTTTTCAGATGCCACTGACCTCTTTATCTGTTAATGGTCATACTTCCGAGCAGTTTGGGATTTTTCGTTCTATCAGACAAGGTTGTCCTTTGCTTTGCTCTTTATGTGCTAACCGCTAAAGGTTTTGGGTTCCTCCTTGCCCATGCTTGTGATCAAGGGCTTGTGAGGGGTATTCAACTCCCTTCTGCGACTCCCCTTCAGCTTGTCAATGGGCATTTTGTAGATGACTCCTTCCTCACGCTCCTAGAGGAGGAAGCGAATATCAACAATGTCATGCAATGTTTGGACACGTATTGTTTAGCTTCAAGTTCCAGTATCAATGGAGAAAGACCCAGTGCTTCAGGCAATATTTTCTCCCTAAACCTGGTTGGTGAATCATTTTGGTCGAAGTATATCCAAAGATGGAGAAATTTTAAATTTCTGGGCATTCCCTTTGCTTTCGATGCTTCTCCTAGTCAACTTTGGCAATATGTTATTGACAGGGTTTCCCACAAATTGGATCTTGGATTACTAAACCCCTTTCGCTTGTAGGAAAATTTTAGATTTGCTCCAAGATATTGGCAACCACACATGTTTATTATTCTTCGTGTTGGGTGCCGGCTAAAGCCTCTTACAAGAAATTGGAGAAACTCCTCAGAGATTTCCTTTGGGCTAGCTTGAACCTTGGAAAAGGCTTTCATAGAGTTGCCTGGGAGTATTGTTATCTCCCTAGGGATTATGGAGGTCTCGGGCTGACTAACATTGGCCGCCAGGGGTCTGCTCTTTGCCTAAGTGGATTATTTGGGCCTGCACTTGAAACGAAGCTTGGAAAGTGTTAATTCACAACTGTATTTGTCAACGCTCCCCTCAGGGGTGTAAAATTGGCAAGGGATAGATTTTCAAAGTCTGCTCATTATCAAAGCCCATGGTTAAGATTGTGGGCACCTTTGTTGTCAAAAGCATATGGAAAGCTTGGGAGTTGCTCAAACCCTTTTTAATCTGAGAAGGGGATAGATTCAGAAATGGGCTATCCATTAATGACCACAACATTTGGTGGTCTCCTCTCATCAATTTTCATGATGTGCCGCTTGCCCAAGTGCCCTGGGTTCATGCTCTTAAGTTGTATCATCGAGGCTTGCGCACTCTTAAATACATCTTTGCGGGCACAGATTACTTCTCACTTGGCCTCAAGCTAAAGCCAAGTTTTACTTGCTTCTATTGACAGAGAGTCTTATCAGGAAGTTCTTGATTCCATTCTTGCCGAGATGCTTCACAAAGTTGGTGTCATCTCTCTCAGGCCTTGGTGGAAGGATTGGAAATGGTTTCCAGATACCCCTTTTTAAATTACTCCCTAGGAAAAGGTTATGCTCTGCTCACCCCAGGCTACCGATGGTGGCCTTGCTTAACTCTAGATGGTCCATCAATTCTGGATGGTCATCCTGGGAAGCTAGATTTCATACCGTATGGAAAGCCATCATTCAACCCAAGTTAGCCTATTTTGCTTGGTGTTTGCTTTATCAAGGTCTTCCTCTTGGGCGCAGATTAGCTCATTACGGGATAGCTCCTCGGCTATGCTCTTTTTGTGGGCACATTGAGACGCTCATACATTTGTTCTAGTACTGCCCAAAAGCTCAAACTATTTGGGCTTGGATCCACGATTTCTTTCGATCATTTAGACCAGTTCAATTTCATTGGCAACATGCTTTGCTAGGGGATTCTATTTCCATTCCCCATGTTTTTGCACAAGTGTGGCATACTTTCAGAGTGGAGATCCTTTTTTATATGGAAAGAACACAATTATGTTGTTTTTGCTAATTCCGCAATTTCTTGTATTCTTTCGCATTATGATAAGGCCATGCTTATCTTGAATGTGTTCTTATAGATCTAGGACCAGGCCTCGCAAGGTGGAGCTAGAGGTGCGGCACCTTCAGACCCTTCTGGATCATTGGGCCAACGCTCCTTGCATTGTGGTGCGGGAACCTCCTACCTCCCCTTCTGGAAGTGTTCATTCAAGAGGGCATCGTGGCCGTGGCCGGTCGGTAGACCAAGCTCATCGTCGTCGCTCTCCCAGGTGG
Source organism: Taxus wallichiana var. yunnanensis (assembly GCA_018340775.1). Lineage (NCBI taxonomy): Eukaryota > Viridiplantae > Streptophyta > Pinopsida > Cupressales > Taxaceae > Taxus > Taxus wallichiana. Next base: position 391,037,582 of record CM031241.1, read on the forward strand.
CGGCCGAGCGACAGTGTAGCCGTATTAATCACGGTGGTTGGGGGACCCCTCACCGTTCTGCGCAGCACAATGGATGGGGTTCCCACCACTACTCCCCGCCTCCTGTGCAGAGGGATGGGTGGGATTCTAGCAAGGCTCCCAGGTTGGCTCTTGCTATTTCTCCTAATCAGAATGAAGACAAAGATGAAGAAGTTGCTTCGGGGTGGCCACACCTTCCGATGGCAACGACCTTCCTGGTAGCAACTTGGAGGATAAGGGTACTCCACCACCCCCTGCCACTATGTTTGTTGCAACGGCCTAGTTTTTACTTATGTTTTTGGCATTGTTGTTAAGTTTGTTGTTGCCCCTTGGGCTTGATATTTTAGTCTCCTAGCCATCATGGCTAGTTTGATCATGGGGTGTGCCCTTTACCACCCATATTTTTTGTGGATAGGCTGTAATATTTTATATAAAGTAATATAGACTATTTCATCAAAAAAATATAGGGGATATATATATATATATATATATATATATATATATATATAGGATTGAGAAAGATAAAATAATAATAATATTTCGAAATTTGTATTTATTCAGTAGCTTTGCCATCAATTTCTTTTGATGAATTCAGACATTCGGCTGTGAACTTCAGCAGCGCTTTACCCTCCACATTCAAATAATCGAAGCCGTGGTCTTCATCGTCCAACAAAAGCAACTCAAATTCCTTCCCACATTTTTAAGAAACTCACAGTACTGTAACTGTTTGTCTCTGGTTGAATCCCGCCCGGGAACCACAAAAACATGGGCGGAAGGGAAATATTAGAAACTAAATCCTCAGTCCCTTCCCCTACGGGATTACAAAAAGGATGATCCCTGTTACTTCCCAAGGGCAGTGCCACTCTCCACATGGCGTCCGAATGCTCCACCTTAAGTATGGAGAGACTTCCTTCTTGTGATGGCATCCGATTTTCACCTCCGAAAAAGGGGTACAACAAAATCATTCCATTGATTTTAGTTTCCATTCCATTTTTGGCCTCTCTTGCAGCCCACATGCCCAGATGATGCGCAATGTTCCCTCCTGCGCTTTCGCCCATCACAAATATCTTGGAAAAGTCGGCGTGAGATTGTAACCACGGATCTGCGACTGCGCCGTCTTTTTTCATCGCCTCCAGCCACTTGAACGCTGCGATGGAATCGTGGTAGGCAGCAGGAAGACGATGTTCAGGTGCTAACCTGTACTTCACAGATATGATAATCACGCCTAGTTTGGCTGCCCACACCTTACACATGTTGTGGACAGGGGAGATGCAGGGCTCGACATGATAAATCCGCTACCGTGAAAGTATAAAAGCACAGGCACCCTGGAGTTGGTCTTCATTATGGGTGGCAGGTAGAGGCGTGCCCACAGCTCAACTTCCTCGTCAAACACAACGTCTTTGTATAACACATCATCTCTCTCAGAAATGGCAAATGGTGGATCGTCTTCCCGTACAACTGATCCATCGCTGTAGACTTTGAGAAATCCAGGAATCTCCTCCACTACCAGAGGCTCGCACTCAAAGTTATTCGACATTTTCGTTTGGCATTCCAAATCTGGACAAGATGAGAATTATAAATGAATGCAGGCTGGCGGTCATCGAACACGTCATCTTTGTACGACAGATTATCTTCCACACAAATGGCCGAAGCGAAAGTTCATGTCGAAATTGAGTTAGATGGGCACGTGAAACAGAGTGTTGAGTTACCTAACTGGTGTTTGACTATTCGGTAGAGGCTACAGATCAAACTCGTTATCTTCCATTAATGTCGACTTTGACAGCATTTAACACTGTAGTCTGGTCATGGCAGTGCCTCGGGAGTCGGGAAATGTATGTGGAATGGTCCTCACACACTTCGTGCATGTTCGTGTTGAGGACAAAGTATATCATACGCCTTGTGAGCCACACAAAACTGCACAATGCTTACCCATCCCTTCAACTTTCAATTACAAGCTGCGTTCATATAATATTGCACGCAAGTAGTGTAATGTGAAGGCTGAAAAGGATATTGCTGGTGAATTAAGTGTAAATGAGAATAAAGTGTGTGGCATAAATAAGAATGGAAAGAAAGAAATTATGTATGTATAAGTAAACATTGAGCAAGACATGCATAAGCAATGGACAAAAAAAGAGAGGATTGGTAGTATGGAAGGGTGGGGAGGGGAAATGTCGAGGGGATTAAAAGGCTAGGAAAAGGTTTAATGAATGCAAGCATGATTTATCATTCATTTGAGATTGAAGTAGAAGGGACCTTGACATTATATTAAGAGGTAGTAAGACAATTAGTTTTGCACTACGAATATAATATTAAAAAACATATAAATTTACAAATTTGAGCACACTCTAAAAAAACATGGACGTAACTAAAAGAAAGGTCCATATCAAAATAGAGAAGCAGAAAGCGAACAAAAAAAAATAGGGGCATGGACTTACAATGTTTGATTTGTTTTACATAGTTTTTTTATCACGATATAAACATGGATTTACAAAAATAAATGTGATGTTCTACAACTTGTTTCAATATATAAGGACAACAATTTAGTTAAGCAATAATAAGTTCTTTTTAAGCGTGAAACTATATATGAAAACATTTCACAACTTTACAAAATACAACTTGCATAATCCATTTTAGAAAACTACATAAACATTTACCTTGCACATAAGTCGAGGACTTTATCGTGTATAAAAATTTGTCGACAAGTTTTTGAAACTGTATACTTTGCAACAATTGTATCACTATAGTTTGGTTATGTGAAACCATAAACAAAGTGGCCATTACAATTTTTGCTTTTTCAAATTTAGCAATGTACATCACTAACAAAAAAATATGAACATAGAGTTATTAAGTAAAATATAATTGTAAATGTTCTATGAATCGGTTCATAAGAAAAGATAAATGTAGAGTTTCCATATCTAACATATGTAGATTGTGGGATTCAAACATGTGCAAGTTTCCCTTCGAATTATTCAACGACTGTGCTTTCCTTTCAGAGATATCTCTAAAGTATGTTTCCTTAAGTACCTACGCACCACACCCCCTTTCCCTTTCATACAATTGAAACAAATAGCATGTGTTTCATCTATACCTAGTTGTAAGAAATAGTCTTTTTGGCATAAGTTTCCCCGACGGTTTTCACGCTCCTAGACTTCTCCTCCCTCACTCACCTTCTTTATCACCCTCTTCTTCCTCCCACATACATATATACATCCCTCTAGTTTAACTTCTTCTTTGCGTCCCTTGTAAGATTTTAGAATTTTATTTAATATCTTTGAAGATGCTTCCACATTTAAGTACACTGAAGGTGTTCCCCCTATGGGAAAGGCCTTTTCGGTCATTTATGCCATTGGCCTAATTTTGGCGGCCGTTTTGGCATTTTCACAGTTGCATGTTAAATTTGATGGGTCATTTTCATTGATGGGAGGGTTTCGGTGTCTACGGTTTTTATGATCACTTCCAACGCGAATTTGAAGGCGGTGATTCGAAACCTAGCGGGCATATGAAAGAGGAACCGACACATTCACCTTCAACGAGCCCTTCAACAAATTCATCGCCTCCAGAGGAATGGTTCCGCTATACCCAGTGCCTCCCTTTCTTCGACAACACCCTTGACATCGTCCACTGCATGTATGTTCTCGGTAATTGGGTTCCTACATAACTTCTGGATTTCATATAATATGATATATACAGGATCTTGAGGCCCGACGATGTTTCTAGCTCAACCATTTCTTCTATGTTGAGGTGATCTTCTTCTTCTTCTACATACAACAAAGAAAACAACGCATGCAGTAGTTTCCTCTCAAAGACCATTGAACCTGCTCCAGTGCATGATACTGAGCGGATCAATCAATTTGTATATAGTAAAATGAGGAGATCTTTAGGGTTAAAGATTTATCTCCGTTTGCGAGTTTGATGAACATCACCTTCCAATGGCCTCAAGTTGGATGAATGGTTGCATGCATCACCTCTAGCAAATATCTATGTTTTGGGATACATATAAAATCCCCTTATTTCATAAATTTAGAAATATGAATATAGTTTTTTTATTATTGGCAAATAGTTTTTTGAAAGGGACTATACCCTTGTACACCAAGGCTCAGAAGCCAGAAATGAAAGTTAAAGCACAAGAGATGGATCAAAATCCAGATAGACCAATTAAGCCCGACTGCAGAGAACTTCCTGCAAAGTAAAAACCAACAACCGACAAAACAACAGAAAAAAACAACTGATGTACAGCAAACAAACAGAATGGCAAAACAGCACCATTGGAAGCAACCTGCTATCCGGCCAAGAAATATGAGACCAATGAAACCCAGCCAGCGAATAGCAGAGAAAAGAATCAACAAGGCGAAGCGTTACCCTTCAGAGTGGTAGATTTTTTCTTTTTGTTGACCGTAACCCACCCTGATGGAGTCTTCGCGGTTGGAGAAGAAGACAAAGGAGGAGTATTTTCCTTAGTCGCATATGTCCCATTTGGAGCAGACCATGTTGTTCTCTGAGAGAGATATATTTTCATTTTCCATGCTGCCCTCAGCAGCTTGTGTATTTTCATGTTTCTAACAATGAGTTTCGGATAAAGGGGTTTTGTTGACTCTGGTTCAACTCTCGCTTTAGAATCAAGATCCTTTCTATCCACAAAGATCAAGTGCTCACGGAGTGCATCTTTCCACCGATTGCGCTTCTCATGTTGACGTTTTCCATCCCACAAGCAAGTAGAGGTGTGTCTAATCCAAAACACCTTACACATCGAAAAAAGCGAGACCCATAATCAAGAGTTTGTGACCAAGTTCTATTTTGCACTCTAAGGTCTATGGTAGCAAGAAGATTTTTATCAGTGTCAAGTTCCACCAGGATCTGGGCATAGGTAGTATGGGTGTAATTAGTTGTTTGAGAATCTATGTGCGGTGTAGTACCCAAGGTTGCCAATGGTTGTCGGACATTCATGACTCGAGTGGAGAGGTAAATGGGGCGGCTGATCAAACAGGGTTTCCATGAGAATGACTCGTGTGCGGGTTAAAGGATGGGAACCAAGGTTTCATGATCAAATATTTTGACTCACAAGTCCAGAGCTTGGAAGCAATGATGTCTTTATCAGCTATTGAAGAGAAAACCATAATGAAAATGCCTTTAGCACATGGATATAAGTCTATCTTACCAGTTAAAGATGGAGTCCAATGTTTGGAGATCCACGCGTGAAGAGCAGGAAGGCTGGGCCATAAACCCCCAAATCTACAAATCAGAGCATGCTCTTTGTAGTAAACCTCAGATGAAATGACATCTTCCCCAAATGTAATACATGGGGTGATGTCTGCAGGTTTCATGGAGGATTCCTTGCATTTTAAGACGTCTTTGAAGGAGGTTTCAAGAGACTCGCGCCTAATCCCTTTATCCAGCATTGGAATAACAGGTAGATCACCTGTTTCAGTTCACCACGAACCTCGCCTTTCCTAGGAACACCCCCAGATGATGAATGAATGTGGCTAGGGTTTGCGAGAACATCGGAGTTGCACATATAATATTTTGTATATTTTATGGGGTTTAACTTTTGGGGGCGTAAAAGTACTTACAATTTATGTACAAACATCCAAATTTCAAAATCAACAGATGGTATCTTTCAAGATCCCTCTTTCCAATAAGAAGTAGACCTAAAATGGAGGTCCACTGTTTAGGAATGAAGAATGTGAATGGATGGATTAAAAACATCATAATACATTCAGAGAGACCAAGTAGTTCCCATTATTTTACATAAAACAAGAAAAATAACTACCTGAAACCATAAACAATATGTTTGACAAAAGGTTCAACCATTCACCTAAAAACCAATGGCCAAACCATGGACAATGCCTAAAACTGAATGAGCCCTTATTTACTTTCTTCGGGAGTTTTCCCACAAATAAAATCAGAAAACCCACTTACAAGGAAGAAAAAATGTACAACCAAACCCTAGCCACAGTTGAAACATAAAATTCAAGTTTCTGGTTTTTAGGAAAAAGGTAAAATAGATCACGCATGTTTATAAGAAGTAAAAGTAAGATGTTAGTAGTTTTAATTAAGATATAAATAAATGCAAGCATGTTGTTGCATATTATGGCATGGTAAAGGTCTAAATCATCTCTCTTATGTTCATGGGGAATCAAATTTCTCGACCATCGACCAATTTATTTAGTTTTTATGTCAGAAGTAGAAATATTCAATTTAAGCAAATTGAAACAAGCCTTGATGAGCTCAGCTGTCATTAAATTTCTAAATCTTTGATGTGAGTATTTGATCCTTAGGAGTTGCTTAGCATCACTCTCGAGTACATAGAATCTTTGGAAATGCATGTCTCCTACATTAGAACCAACTTGACATTAAAAATTCATAAGAAAGCCTCAAGCCTATCATGTTAATTACTTGTCCTTAACAATTGTGCTCGATGCTTTGGTTTCTCTTTCCTATTCAACAAACATCACATGTTGGTGATATTTTATGGACAAAAAGGATATTTTATGGGGTTTCAAATAATGACTAAATTTTGACATCAAAGTGTGGAGTGTTTGTGAATGGTAACACTTGTTGGAGAATACTGCAAGGAATTCCCATTCTCTTCTGTTGCTTGGTGTGCTTGCATGGGGTTGATATTATTCTTTGATTTAAATTCCAAAATAACATGATGTTGCATTTTATTCTTCATAGGTAGCAATTCATTATTTGTATTAGATCACTGTTACCTCTCTGCAACATCACCATATAAAAAAACACCCTTACATTTTAGTCTAGCCTATAAGGGAATTATATCAATGTGATTTTGTCTTCTCTTCATTTTATAGTATTGGTTATTTAAGGAGAAAAATAGTAGGAACTAAATGGATTTTGTTTCCCATTTTTATGAATATGTTTTTCAACTGAGCAGTTCTTATTAATTGCAGAGATGTTTGCAATTATGTTGTAGAGATGTTTGCGCAAGGGCCAAGTAGGGTGCTCATAGGTCTAAGATAAGGCTCGAAGCCGAGGTTGATGTCGATCCAAATTCAGTAGTGGATCTGGTGCCAGTCTTTAACAAAAGAGAGCTCAACCAAACACCATGGGGGGATTATCTGGGGGATCTTTATATACTTAAAATACATGTGATTTATGTTTCATTACATTACTTATTGTCTAGTGTTAGTTTTGACATTCTGGCAGTAAAAATGTATGTTTTTTTCTGCAAAATATTAGAATTTGTGTTTATTTGAGGTGTTTCTAGGTGTAGATATGAATTTTCCACCTTTAGATTTTTGGAAGCTTGACTAATTGGTATCCAATTAACTATCTTAAGTCTTGGTCCATTATTTTAAAGTCCTTATGAGGGGGGAAGTTTGGAAGATTTGCATGGAGTTACCGAATGCCTATCCATACAAATCTCCATCAATAGGATTTGTCAAAAAAAAAATTCATCCCAATGTTAATGAGACATATGTATACTTTCTTGTTCCTTAAGACTCTAAGAGTGCATAATTCAATCAAATGTTACTTTCATACGATATGGAAGCTTGATATTTGTTTTGAACTTTTCATTTGAAGGTTGGGTTCAGTTTCCTAGATGTAATCAACTAGGTCCTTGGAGTCCAATGTTTGGTAAGTAATTTTTCAATGTCTGAGAATTTTACATCTCATTACATGGGGTTTTTCATTTCTTGCCAAATACTTATTTTGCATTTGTTAAATTTTAATTATAAATTTATCAAGTAGGATCTTTATATACTTACAATACATGTGATTTTTGTTGTAGATCTTATAAATGTATTTGAAGTCTTTCTTCCTCAACTTCTATTGTATCCAAATCCTACTAATCCTTTAAATGGAGAGGTTGCAACTTTAATGATGTGTGATAGGAATGTCTATGAACAGAAAGTAAAAGGTAACATTTTTACCTGAAGTTTTATTGACTGCACTTTTGTTGCTCACAAATTAGTAGCTATTTGTGTGTAATTTTTTTGTATTTGTAACATCAGTTCAATTCAATACTTGTAACCAAATTTTTGTGTTCGCATGACTAGACACAAATAGTCATATTTTTGAATGTAGATTATGTGGTCTCTCCAAATGGAATTGTACTTACTAATCTTCTTCTTGTCGATTTTGTAGAATATTATGTAAGATATGCTAAGTTAGAGGATATAGGAGCAAGACAACAAGAGGAAAGCAACGACGATGAAGAATTCAGTGAAGATGAATATGCATCTACTAGATGAGGAAATGGCTGGCCATGCAGATCCATGACTGTTGGACTATTTGATTGAGTGCACTATTTTGCACATTAATTTCATGATGATTAATCAGATATAGATGCAACATGCAGAACCTTATTGCATTATCTGGAAATTTGTGACGGATTCATACTCTTTGTCGGTTTGGATATGTCCAAGCTCTATCACAAATGTGGATTTTCACCTGTACATATTGAATTGTAAAGCATTGTAATATCTTCCATTTTAATTGAAACAATTACCTGGTTGTAACTGCAAGGTATTCTTTGTGCTTCATGATGTGCGCTACTAAATACAACTAATTGTTTGAAAATTATATTCTTGAGTGTGTTCATTTTTAAGCAATATGCATGGAAGTCAGCTGTCTTAAATTTTACTCACGATTGTTTCGATTTTCACACAATTTTTCAGTGACAAGCTGCATATGACTTTAGTGTTGAGTGTTGAGGTTAAATCACTCAAGAAAAAACCATGTTAACTGTAGATTGTCACACTCGCAGAATAAAATTATTCCCTTGCACTATTTCACAAAAGGTTAATAAATTAACAATATTGGAAATTAACATTTCCTATTTTCAGGGTATCGTTGGCTAGACATGTCATGCGGGCTCACATAGTTTGAACATAGTGCATGTTGCTGCTAAGATTGCCAGTGGTGCTTTTCAAATATTATAAAATTGGGTTTTGTTTATAGGTGAAATGTTGTTTTAGGTAAGACACACGCATCTCGTATCCTTTTCATGTATTCCATGGAATGTAAGCCATGTGATTACTTATGCTACCTTATTTAAGCATTTGCACAAGTAACATTTTTCTTTGTTATTATACCCTTTGAAGTCAATTATCTTAGGTAGTGCATTTTTTTCTTAACCCTTTGGACTAGATTTATACCATAATGCATATCTTTTTAATACATTTCATGGAGTTTAAGCTACGTGAATTTGCAACTCTCTTTAATCATTTGCAGAAGGAACATTTTGCAGTTATTATGTGTTTTGAAGTTAGTCATCTTAGGTAGCACTTTTTTTCCATAACCCTTTGGACTAAAGATTAATAACATGATAGTGCCACTGAGTATATGTAAACATGTCATTAATGATACCATATAACATCAAAAATTAAAATGCACTTGTTTATAGATGAAATAAGTAGAATTGACATCTTTGATTCAGTCAAAGCCATTTGTAAAATGCTTACATTTGTAAAATGCTTAAGATGATTGAGCTTTTTGCTATAGAACATACTCTGCTTTATTCGATTAAATGAGTGCACAACTTGGTGCTTATAATTTATGAACGTTAGATTATATTCAGTTCAGTATTGTCTAACTTATTGTTCATTCTTTTTGCTTGCTTAATCATTATAATGTTTGTATTGTCTCTATGTTATCACCGCACTTTGTGATTTGTGGTTCCAAGTTTGTTTTGTAGCTTTCAAATAACTACAATCTTAATATGTAATTATTTCTTACTGCTGAAGAGTAACATTTCCAATTATTTTTAGCGATTAAAATGTCCTGGGGATTAACTATCCACAAGTCCCAGGGACTTACTTTGCATAGAGCAACTATCGACATTGGAACCATTGAAAAGCAGGGTCTGACATTCACAACTTTCTCCAGAGTTCCCTCACTTGCAAATATGTGCATTTCACCTCCTTTTTCATTTGAAAGGTACTAAAAAATGGCACACGTAACAACACTTGGAGCAAGAAGAAAGGAGGAGTCAAGACTACTATCACTCAACCCGTCATAAATACTACCCTCTACTTTGATAACACCTCCACTATTACTTTACTCAACACTTCTTATATCCAAAGCGGAAATGTCGTTCAAGGGGTATTAGATGTATTCATGTTTAGTGAAAATAAAATTACCCACAAAAGGCTACCATTCATGACATAAAATATGCTAATGTACAAAGGTCTTCATGTATACATGTTTAGTTTAGATGTCGTGATATAAGATTTGCAACTGTATATGTATGAATTTGTAACAAATTTAAATGTACACATCGAACAAATCAATGTAATGTTTCATCTATATTTCTACACTACCACTATCAATCCCACTCCTTATCGACTGTACAAAAAATGTTTTTTCAACAAAAGACCAACCAAACAACCGATGCAACACTAAAACAATTTCCCTGAAATAATTACAAACCATATCAACTACAAAATTAATTAACTATCCAAAACAATATCAAATATATTCATGTTTAGTGCAAAAAAAATAGGCCACAAAAGACTACCACTGATGATATAAAATCTGCACATGTACGAAAGTCTTCATGTAACATGTTTAGTTCAAATAAAATAGTCATCAAAACATTACCACTCATGATATGAGATTTACAAATGTATATATACGAATCTGTAACAAGTTTGAAATGTAGAGATAAAATATTTAAATGAAGTGATTCATCTATATATCCACACTTACAAAATCAATCACACTCATTATCAACATCAACTACAAAAATAATAGCTATCCCTCTAGAATAAATAAAATATAAGGTTCCATGTTCACATTACGTTGTACAATCGCCACTAAATCGAACACCCAAAATATGGCATCGACGTTCTCAAAATATTGATTCTCAAGAGTCGAATCTAAGCCAGGTCAGAAAATTTGACCACAACTAAAATCATATCGAAAACACGGGTTAATGGAAACTCAGAAAGCTTGTGGTAGAGCTACAAAACTCTCAGAAGATTACCTGAACTTGGAAAATCCCAAGGAGCCAAACTCTTCTGATACCAGTGATGAGGATCGTGGGCTCAAAAAGACAATTCCGGTTTCTCGTCTCATACTTATGGATGCTTATCACTTATTCCCATAGACTAGGAGTATTTGTGATTTTACATACCATTTTCAGGTTTTTACAGGACATTGATCAATGCATTTCTTTGTCACTTGCCGTCGAAAGAGTGGTGTAAAAAACCACTGTTGATCATGAAGACGATGACAGTGTTTCACTGTCATCGCGGTAGAAGTAAATTGCCTAACAATGCACATTTCCAAGGCTTCAATTATAATCACACAATGCCAAAACCAATGCCCTCCACTTCCGATCTCGATCTCAATCTCAATCTCACAGCATTAGGTAGAGAAGGTTGGTTGAAACAGGCGCTACACATTCTGCTTACTAAACACAATCCTTCTGTACACTTCGACACATATTTTCAGCTATTGCAGAGCTGTATTTCCAAGAAAGCCCTTTCAGAGGGTAAGCGAATCCACTCCCACATCAAGCAGAGGGAATCTAAATTTTCCACACATAAACAATTACAAAACACCCTTATACGCTTTTATGAAAAGTGCGGATGTTTAGTGGATGCTCGCCAAGTGTTTGATAAAATGATTGAACGAGATGTCTTCTCATGGAATATCATAATTGCAGCTTACAAAAGACACGAGCATCCTCAGGAAGCATTGGCACTGTTTCACCAAATGCAGCCAACAGGTGTCCAACCTGACAGGTTTACATTTGCTAGCATACTCCCAGCCTGTGCCAAAATGGGAGCTTTGAAACAGGGTTCGGACATCCACCAAAGCATAATGGCAGAGGGACTTCTGTCAGATGATGTAGTTGCAAGTGCCCTGTTAGATATGTACGCGAAATGTGGAAGCATTAATGAGGCACGTGAACTGTTCAACAACATGCCTCAAAAAGATATGGTCTCATGGACCGCAATGATTGCAGGATATGCACAAAATGGTTTTGGTGAAAAGGCTATTGCAGCTTTTAAGCAAATGCAATTGTCAGGTTTAAAGCCAGACTCCACAACCTTTGCCAGCGTCCTCCCAGCCTGTGCCAAAATAGGAGCTTTAGAATGGGGTGTGGACCTCCATCGAAACATAATGGAAAGTGGATTTTTATCAAATGTTGTAGTTGCAAGTTCCTGGTAGATATGTATGCTAAATGTGGAAGCATACAAAAGGCACATGAACTGTTTGACAAAATGCTTGGAAGAAATGTCGTTTCATGGAATGCCATGATTGCAGGATATACTAAAAATGGTTTTTTGAAAAGACTTTCGAAGCTTTTAAGCAAATGCAATTCTCAGGTGTAAAGCCAGATTCCACAACCTTTGCCAGTGTTCTCCCAGCCTGTGCCAAAATGGGATCTTTAGAACAGGGTATGGACATTCATCAATGCATAGTGGAAAGTGGACTTTTACCAGATGTTGTAGTTGCAAGCGCCCTGGTAGATATGTATGCAAAATGTGGAAGAATAAGTAAGGCACGTGAACTGTTCGACAATATGCCTCAAAGAGATGCGGTGTCATGGAATTCCATGATTGCAGGATATGCACAAAATGGGTTTGTTGAAAATGCTGTTGAAGCTTTTAAGCAAATGCAGTTGTTGGGTATAAAGCCAGATTCCACCACCTTTGCCAGCATCCTCCCAGTCTGTGCCAAAATGGGAGCTCTAGAGCAGGGTATTGACATCCATCAAATCATAATAGAAAACAATTATTTGTCGGATGTAGTAGTTGCAACAGCCCTAGTAGACATGTATACAAAATGTGGAAGCATACATAAGGCATGTGAAGTGTTTGACAAAATGCCTCAAAGAGATGCAGTCTTATGGACTGCAATGATTGCCGGATATGCACAAAGTGGGTTTGTTGAAAAGGCCTTGGAAACTTTCAAGCAAATGCAATTGTCAGGGGTAATGCCAGACTCCACAACCTTTGTCAGTGTCCTTGCAGCCTGTGCCAAAATTGGAGCTTTGAAACAGGGTACAGAAATTCATCGAAACATAATGGAAAGTGGATTTTTTTCAAATGTTGAGGTTTCATGTGCCCTTGTAGACATGTATGCAAAATGTGGAAGCCCACGTAAGGCACATGAACTATTTGACAAAATGCCTGAAAGAGATGTGGTTTCATGGAATGCCATGATTGCAGGGTATGCACAAAACGGGTTTGTTGAAAAGGCTGTTGAAGCTTTTAAGCAAATGCAATTGTCAGCTGTAAAGCCAGACTCCACAACCTTTGCTAGCATCCTCCCAGCTTGTGCCAAAATGGGAGCTTTAGAACAGGGTATGGACATCCATCAAAACATAACGGAAAGCAATTTTTGTCAGATGTTGTAGTTGCAACTGCCCTAGTAGACATGTATGCAAAATGTGGAAGAATACACAAGGCACGCAAATTGTTTGACGAAATGCGTCAACGAGATGCAATTTCATGGAACACAATGATTGCAGGATATGTACAAAATGGGTTTGTGGAAAAGGCTGTTGAAGCTTTTAAGCAAATGCAATTGTCGGGTATAAAGCCAGACTCCACAACATTTGCTAGTGTGCTCCCTGCCTATGCTAAAATGGGAGCTTTAGAACAGGGTACTGACATTCATCAAAGGATAATGGAAAGTGGGATTTTATCAAATGTTGTAGTTTCAAGTGCCCTGGTAGGTATGTATTCAAAATGTGGAAGCATACACAAGGCACGTGAACTGTTTGACAAAATGCCTCAAAGAGATGTGGGTTCATGGAATGCCATGATTGCAGGATATGCACAAAATGGCCTTTGCGAGGATGCTCTTAAACTTTTTCAACTAATGAAGATCTCTGGAACATACCCTGACCATGTAAGCTGCATCTCTGTTTTATTAGCATGCAGCCATGCAGGTTTAGTGGATGAGGGCTGCAAATACTTCAATGGCATGAGTGCCTCTTATTGCATTATGCCTACAATTGATCATTATGTGTGCATGGTTGACCTTCTTGGCCGTGCTGGCTATCTTGAGGAAGCTCTAAACTTTATCATCAAAATGCCAATTAAACCTGTGGTGGTTGTGTGGATGTGTTTGCTTGGTGCCTGTAGAGCACATAAGAATATAGGGTTAGGATTATTTACAGCAACTCTTCTTTTGAGCTGGATCCTCAAAATGCTGCAACTTATGTTCTTCTGTCAAACATCTATGCAGAAGTGGGCAGGTGGGGTGAGGTTCAAATGGTAAGGAGATTGATGAAAGATAGAGGAATTAAAAAGATACCTGGATGTAGTTGGATTGAAGTCCATAAAATGGTACATGCTTTTTGTGTAGGAGATAGATCACACCCACAGACACAAGAGATCTATGCAAAGTTGGAGAAATTGTCTTGGGAGATGAAGGCAGCAGGATATTTTCCAGATTCAAAACATGTACTGAGTGATGTAGACAATGGTGAAAAAGAATTATTCCTTTGCCACCATAGTGAGAAGTTGGCGATTGCATTTGGATTGTTAAACACGCCCTCTGGGACAACTATTAGAGTCATCAAGAACCTTCGAGTATGTGTTGACTGCCACACTGCAACCAAGTTTATCTCCAAGATTGTTGCAAGACAAATTGTTGTGAGAGATGCAAATCGATTCCATCATTTCAAACAAGGACAATGTTCTTGTGGAGATTATTGGTAATGCTATGTGAAGCATTCCGTAAAACAAGGTGCACAGTGTCATACCTGCAGCAATAAGGAAGGGACCTGGTTCTATTTCCAGTTTCTAGTAAGTGTTCAGAGTTCTAGACGATGCTGTTGACTTCATAAAGTCAGATGTTTAGTATGCAATGTGCATTGCTGCCTAACATACTGATAGGATATTTGTTAAAACCCTGTCCTATGATATCATGGAGGTGTCATGACATTGAACTGTTTTCAGGAATCCTCTGCTTGCCTGGGATGAGAAGCTGGAGGAGGTGGATAATAGGAAAAATAAAACAGAGACACACACGCGAAGGAGAGGCATATCATATCACTTGCCTGCTTTTAAAGCCAAATGCATGTTTTCGGCAAAGACATCACAAAAATGTCCAAATGTTCAATACTATCAACTGCACCTCTCACCTGTGCAATTGTAAATCTGAGAGCGACTGCACATGTACGTATGTTCCAAACCCATCATCTGACTTGCAACAATTTCATATCTTTTTATACCAGATGCAATAGTGTTAAAAATAAAAACAACCTATATAAATCAACTCACGTAGACAAAATCCAAACTTACCCAAAAGATAAATACTTCCCTACTGTGAGGCCGGTGTGAAGAAGCTACAAGAATAAAAATTAATTGTGAATGACAACCTAATTGATTTTCATTTGTCTCTCTTCCTCTTTGGCTGCTTATTCTTGTAACGGTTCATGTTTATAATCTATTATTATTTTTAATCTCCCTAATGGCCATACCAACAATTTTAATTATTTATTCACTTTTTCTGTCTCTATTACTAATGGCAATGGTATCTACCACATGTCAACAATGTCTTGGTACATCTAAGCTGACATAATGGTGAAGAACTTGTGCTCTTTAAAGAGAGGTCACACGCTTGAAATTTTGTAGGGGGTAGAGTATGTACGCCTCGTATTTGAAGCAATGTTTGGTGGTTCCTGCATATTGATAGTACGAGGTAGGGGTAGGGTATATATCCCTCGTATCAGAACCACAGTTAGGTGTCTCCTGCATACTGAGAGTACAAGGTAAAGTAAGGTATGCACGCTTTGTATTTGAACCACATTTTGGTGCCTCCTGCATATTGGCAGTACGAAGTAGTTCCATATGCTATAAATTCCCTATAAACCCAAAAAACCAAGTGCCAACATTGTCTTTTGCTATACAAATGTATTGGCCAATTGTCAACAATGTCTTTTACTATACCCACCTAAATTGAAATTAAAACATTTTTGGACAAGAAAAATAATGTGAAAAATGCAGCTGTGTACATTATCTTGTCTACAAAGCTTCATAGAAAATGCAGAACTTCACAAAGTCTTGTGCTCCAGAGATCGTGAGGCAACAAGGTGGGAAGTGCTTTTCTGTTGATTCTCCAAACCAAGATGGTATACTTTACCCAACAGCTATGCACTGATAAAAATCAATTCATGGGTATGTTAGCTTACTACTTCCACTAATGCAGAGCATGAATGTGCAGGCTGAGGCCAAAGAATTCTTTGAGGACTTCCATCACAAATCTGAGCTTAATGAGTTGAAAGGATTTGCAGACTGGAACATCTTCATGGTAATTCTGTTCCATTTTATGTCCCTAATTTTCAATATGAATAAATTCAAATATTTGGGAAACAATTTGCAAAATCTATAATCTTTTTTAATGTTTTTAGATTTATGTTTTGTTTTCACTGATTTGCAGGGATACATTATATTGTTAATACAAGCCCACCATGAGTCATTAGAAACTCCACCCTGCAACCAATTTGATCCAGTTATTGCGTGTGTGAAAGTAATTGGAGCAAAACCTGGGATGTTATTCATCAGGTTATATCTGGTTCCTATTGGAAATGGAGGCGTCAAGGCTGCTCTGTTATCTTTTTGAGCAGACGACTGTATGGGAAAGATCCCATAGAAAGATGAAATATTTCCTGCTATTTCAACATGTTTGTCTTGAGCCTTAACATCGGAGCAAGTATTACAATGACAGGGGTGGTGTAGGCTTGAACAATAAGGGATGGGATGCAGGTTTGGGGATTTCAGTTGGAGCCATTTTCCTTGCAAACATATGCATTGTGACCGAACTGACAACATATCGTAACAGATTTCCAGGAATCAATACTTTAACTCGATATGTTTTACAGGATGCAATTTTGCTCCCCATA
The DNA here is from genome assembly GCA_018340775.1 of Taxus wallichiana var. yunnanensis. Lineage (NCBI taxonomy): Eukaryota > Viridiplantae > Streptophyta > Pinopsida > Cupressales > Taxaceae > Taxus > Taxus wallichiana. The sequence continues at coordinate 391,054,431 of CM031241.1, forward strand.
CCCCTTGCACTGTCATGTTTGCCACACTATCTTGGTGGTATTTTGGCTTGGTCAACAATAAGTTGTATATTTAGTAAGTTTTAATCACGCCGAAGGCGTTTGTCCCTCTTAGAATTACCCTATGGTCGTTCATAAAAACAATCTCCACCGTTGATTATATCAATGTGCAATCGCAGCCATCCACGCGATAAAACATTATTTTGAATGGCGTTGAAACCCAGGGGTTTTATGGGTAAAACAGGACAAAATGCAAGGTTAGGGAAATTAATGGGGAATTTATGTTTTTACGGACGAACGACGACATTGTTGGTTCTGCTTTGCTCAATTTAATTACTATCTCATTGTCCGTAGGTTTTGGCTTCCCTCTTCATATATTTATAGGGATTTGGCGGATTTGATATGATGAGGGGCCAGGGTAGGGAAAAAGGTTTTGATGATGAATTGTGAGTCCCCGTGCTAGTTGTTTCAGGTTGGAAAGCAATAATTTTCTCGGTTTTATTCAAAATCGCAACTTTCAGTATGGCCCTCAAGATCTATTAGTGCTTCAAAATTCACAAGGTTGGAGGAATTGTCGTCTCTGCAAAATTTTGAGTCCAAGTTCAGGGTATGTCTTGTTTCCTCTGCTGCAGTGTGCGCTGGTTTTATGTACATTGAATTTACTGCATCATATGAAGGTTTTTAGTCCATTAAAATATGAAATTACCTTTCTAGAATGCACACTTTTATTGTGGAATATTATCCTTCTATTAGTTTGGGAATCCTTCCCAGCGATTTTAGGTTTCACCTGGTAAGCTTAAGCTTTTGTTTTCTGAGCTTTTTTTTTTTCGGACACATTAAGTTCTAGGGGTAATTATTTCTATTTTTGAGATCTAAAGTTTTGGATTCTCTATTTTTTTCCTTCAGTTTGAGTTAGTTTTGCTTCACCTTTGTACGTTTGTTCATTCGCTTACGTTGAAAAGATGTACAAAGTTTTCAGACGCTGAATTTAATAGTCTGCCGAGTCCTAAAATCAAAGGCCTTACTCCAACGGCAACCTAACATAACTCCTGAGATTGTTGTTCGATGTTACAAATATATTGTGACATTATTAATAAATTGTAATATTATTAATAATGAGTTTATAGAACTCATATTAATAATATAGTTGTAATAGTTAGTATTAGTATTTGGGTGAGTTGTGAGAACAACTCACGTAGCTATTTTGGTGTGTGAGATAATAAAGGGATGAGAGAGATATCCTAGGGATAAATCGAGAGATTCATGGAGAGAGATTGTAGGGTTTGAAGATGAGTGTTGACTCCACCTTTGTAGGAGATCAAACACTATAAATTGTATGCTCCATCTATGTAAAGATATCCCGAATGAATTCAATTTCTAAATTCAATATAATTATATTCAGTGTTTTATATAATTGTGCAGTGTTTAACAGTGGTATCAGAGCAGTGTTTGATCCTCTATATCATGGAATTTTAATGGTTGTCCAAGGGGTAGTCAATTTGTTATTTGCCCCTGTAGATGACAGTATTTCAGGTTTATAGTTTGTGACTACAGCAGTTTAGTGATTTTTTTTGTGTGTGAGAAAAGTGCAACGAATAAGTTTAGACATAATTTTTTATCTTGAGCGTTCCAACTGTAGCTCTCTTGGTTGTAGAAGGTTTGAGCACCATTGGTGTTAGCCGACTGCGTGTGTATCATCCTTTGAATATTTCCATTCAAAATAGTTTCATTGCGTGACTTGATTTGTATCCAACTTATATTCTTCGGAGGCAAACAATGGAATTTTAGTTATATGCTCCACTATTGTTGCATTGGAGACGACAATGAGATTATCCCATCTCTGACGCGGAGATATGAAATTGACCCACTTCCAATACAAAGCGTGCATATGTGTTCGCATCTTTCATTAGATCTCCAAATTCGAAGTGTCATTGAAGATTTTCTACAAAGACTTCAAATCAAGCTATGTCATTGTACCATGCGATCTATCAAGCATGATCTATCAATTTTCATTGACTTCCAGGTGGATTAGAATGAATTGCAATCAATTCTTAGATGCACAACGAATTGCAAGTCTCGACTCTAATCCAGTTCTTCTTATGCATGCTTCATGGGTATCTTTGGCTATAGTGTCTCGTGAGTATAGGTTGTAGTTTTTTAAAGATGTTTTTAATAATCGTTCTAATTGTTAAATGTTTTTCATAGTTTTAGTGATCAGGTATAATATGGTTTATGTTAAAAGAGTCTTTTTCGGTCAATATTACAAATTGTAGGGTTTATGTTTATTAGAGTCTTTGTAAGATTTGAGTATTACTTACCCATAGCTATAATTACTAAGAAATAACGAGCATTGCAAGTGTCAAATTGTTATGTTTCGTGTAAAAATTATAATCTATTGTGTATAGATTGTTAATTTATTCTAGTTTTTATTAAGTCACATGTGTATAATTGTGAGTAAGCATTTGTTTTTATTGTTGTTGTGTGAGTTTTATATTTTTTGTCATGGTCATAGTTTGTAGTGTCAAGTGCCATAAAGTCATCATTTGTTATGTAGTCCTTGTTGTTTTGTCAAAATTGCATTAATTGTCAAAGTCATGTAACTGTAAGTGTTATTTTATGTCGTCAAAAGTCCAAAAAATAAAATAAAAATTGCCTCACTTTTCAATAATTGGACGCATTTTCGCTTATACGCGACACTCATTTTGAGGGGGTAAATTATACAATAAGCTTCATGGTCACATTCTATTGAGGTAGCAACGTCATTATTTGGAGGATGGAGGCATCATAGGCTAGAAGTCAATCAACGACCTCTAGTTAGTCACCAATGAAGGGGCCACACAAAGTTGTGGTGGCAGTGTGTGTATGTGTGTTTTCTTTTATTTTAGATTTGCAAGTATGATTTTAAAGTTCTTGTTTGAATAAGTGAAATGTTTACATTGAGGGGGGGAATTGGAACATGGTCTCAATGTTCAATTTCCCTCTATTCATTTTGTATTCAATAAGCAGTGGTTCCTACATGATTCCCTGAAGGAAAGACATAGTGGATAGACGAAAGCACAAAGGAAAAGCAACAACATGATATTTGGGTTGTTGGTTGTCCTATAAAACCATCCTTTGTTTTAGGTTGTTGGTTGTCCTGTAAAACCATCCTTTGTTTCAAGTTGTTGGTTGACCTACAAAACCATCCAGATCATGAGCACGCATGGGCGACAAACTACAGAAGGAAGTGTGATTGTTGTTTCTATAATGTCAACATTAGGGGAGTGTATATTGGGAATTAATAATGTTAACAATAGGGGAGTGAATGTTACAAATATATTGTGACATTATTAATAAATTGTAATATTATTAATAATGAGTTTATAGAACTCATATTAATAATATAGTTGTAATAGTTAGTATTAGTATTTGGGCAACTCACGTAGCTATTTTGGTGTGTGAGATAATAAAGGGATGAGAGAGATATCCTAGGGATAAATATGAGAGATTCATGGAGAGAGATTGTAGGGTTTGAAGATGTGGTGCCCGGCCGTGTCTTGTCGAAAAGCTTGTAAGAAGGCCCTCAAGCGGGTTATAACTCCTATTCAAATTTTTTTGCAAGATTGTCTGATTAAATTGGTGTAATGGTTTCTTCTAACCTTATATGGAAAAACTCAGAGCTACCTTACCCTGTGTTGATCAAGGGCTCGAATCTTGTGCAAGTTCGCTCACCTTGTCCTAACTTGGCGGGTTGGGTGGTTCTCATACCAATGTGATGTAGTTATTATCCTGGAAGAGGTAAATTCATGCACCTTATCGCATGGGCATTCAACTTGGTGGTGCGAGCTCACCTTGCCACGAGTTTTGTTTGCTACCATTTCAAATGTATTAAAGAGATAATTGAGGAAAATCCCTTTTCTGTCACTCGTTAGGCAAGAACAACGTTAGTAAATAAAGTAAATGCGGTAACGAGATTTCTCGCATAAATGAGAAGAATGGATTTAAAATAAAATTAAAATAAGAAATAGAAGCATAATTAATAAAAAAAAAGGTGGGAGATGAGTTGTTTTAGGGTTCTTTATCCTTTTTTGAGTTTTTTTTTAAAAATAAAGGGATTAAATTAAAAAACAAAGGCCCATGAATTTTGGGGTGGTTAGGGCAAAGGGGGCTCCTTATGGGATTTTTCTGACTTATTGTTGAATGAAGTCAAGTAGTCGCCGCCGCCATGGGAAGGGAGCTCTGAACCAGTTCTGTGCACCCATCAAATGTTGAGGAAGGCGTGAGGGGAGGTAGTGCGTGAAACCCAGGGAAAAAGCATTTCAGTCTCCTTTGAACAACGTACTCTCAGCCTGTGCCAAATTCGAGCTCTTGAACCCTGCGTGGACAACTGTCAAAGCATAAAAGAAAGAAGGATTTTGCCAGATGTTGTAGTTACAAATGATTTGGTGGATGTTGTTACAGTGTTTGACCATATGAAAGAACGAGACAAATTCGCATGGAGTATGATTGCGGCAATGTACATAAGACGTGGGGTTTCCTTAGGAGACAACCACACTGTTTCTTCCATGCCGTCATTTTGTTCATTGGAGATGTCGTTCGTTTCAGATCCACGAAATTCAGATATGGAATCTACTAGTTTCAACCATTTTATGACATTTGTGATTCCATTATATGTATCCCCTGTAGTGCAGTGTGTCGTCTGGTATATACCCCACACCCATTTATGCTGGAGATGAAGTTGGGTTGGGTTGCTTCTTATACTGTTGTTACACTTCGTTGCATTCCAAAGCCAGTCGTAGAGATGATGATAAAGAAACACCTTTTCCAGCATAATCTCAACCCATGGACAAATAAGAGTTTTGGAACGGGGTACAAATAATAGAATATGGTTGTTTGGTCAGATGTTATAGTTGTAAGTTCCCGATACACATGTATGCAAATGTGGAAGCATTCAGATGGCTTGCCAACTGTTTGACATAGAAAATGCGAGTCTCATGGAGTGCCATGATTGCAGGATATGCGCAAAATGGATTTGTTGAAAAGGCGTGTGAATTGTTTGATAGAATGCCTCAAAGAAATGTTGTCTCATGGAATGCCATGATTACAAGATATGCACATAATGGATTTGTTCAAAAGGCTTTAGATTCTTCGAGAAATCAGAATCGGCAGATCTAAAGCCAGTTTCCATAACCTTTGCTAGCATCTCCCGTCCTGTGCTAGATGCGAGTTGTGGAACGCTTTATGAACATCCTTCAAAGTATAAAGAGTAGAGGAATGGTTTCAAATCTGCAGTCACAAATCTTATGATAGACATGTATGCAAAATGGTGGAGCTGTGGATGCTCATGAACCGGTCGACGAAGTGCCAAGCGAGATGCTGAACGATTCTTGTGGGTTTGACCGACTCCATTACTCCCAGGCATGGTTCACCTCCCCTCATCTTTCATAAATCTCGTATTTTAGTTTTTCGTTTACAACTTAATATAATTTTAAAATATTAGGATTATAATACAGTTAATTGTTTATTTAAACTCGTTCAAAAACAATGAAATGTCATGTCGTAACTCACGAAGTCAAAATAACTCGTTGCATTAAAACATGAACTTCCACCCTCATTCTGAGGTGATTTAGAAAACTTCCTACCCATCTAGATCGCTACAATATTGGTTTATCGATAGATGATATTGACTTCCCAGTAATAATGTTGACCTTCTCCTGTTTAAATAGTTAATTTTTGCATTTTTCGGAGACTCATTAAGTACCCTTCATAACTTTGAAAATGAGATGTTAAGCTTCATTCGTGTACCTTGGTATGCGAGGAGTCACCTTGACCTTTGGATTGACCCTGAACGAACATATGAGATCTTTTTGACGCTCTTATAGGAGCCCTGTTACATTGTTTTACAATAGTAGAAAGTTGTTAAATCTAGAAAGTTGGCTTTCATTTTGAACCGCCATTTGAAACCTGGATAGAGAAATTATTTCCGTCTTCGCAAACCTCTAGTGTTCTTACTAGACAATTGCATGGAACTTTCAATTTAGGGAAAAACACTTTTTTGGATATTTTGACGATGACATTTTGTAGGCCTCTGGTCACAGTTTGACAAGGTCAAACTGGACCAATTAGGACCAGTGGCTTCAGAAATTTGTCGCCGTTCGAAGACTATTTTCTAGTTCTGAGTTTCGTCGACTCTGTTGAATTCTCTTTATATAAGGAAAATTGTAGGAAGTTCCTCGTTGCGTGTTCATCCATCAAACATCAATTTTAGACGTGGTTTTCTGAGCCCTCGAACTAAGTTTTGTTCATTTGCAATTGGGTCAACTACGACCAGTGGCTCGGAAAACTAGCCACCAAACGCAAACCGTTCGCTTTTTTCCCAATTCCATCAATTGCTATGAACTCTTAGTATATCTGGGGACACGTAGAAAGTTAATTGTGGTGTGCATTCTCATCGGAAGATAACTTTTGGAAGCGATTTCTTAGCCTCTGAGCCCGTTTTGAACATTTTTTTAGTTAGAAAATGTAAAAATAAAAAACTGCGGGACCTTTGTCGGGTTGCCAAACCACCCTAGAAAATTTTAACACATTCAAATAATTGTTTAAAACTCTATAGTGTAACTTGTGTGAAATAGAACTTTTGACAAATGGTGTTTTCTCTCTTCCCTTCTCCTTTTCTCTCCTGGGTTACAAAAAGAAGTAAAATGAAATGTAATGAATACATGTTTCTAAACCTTTTATTTCGATTGCAAATTGTAATTATTATCATATGTAAATGGGAAACTGAAAAATGATAATTATGTTAGATTAGGGTGGATGTCATGCCAACGATTTATCGATGATATCATGATCACGTGGTTTTAAAGGATGAAAGAATAACGACGAAAAGGCGATGTATAATTCATTAATTATTATTGTAATTTATATAGTTCATTGTTAAATGAATAAATGTATAATGTAGTCTCATGTTACAGAAGGTTATATTTGATATTTTGTTGCAATGTATGAGATGTTGGTTTCAAGGATATATATGAAATGTGCATTTAATCATAGGTCAATGTACACCTGGTAAAAAAGTTTGATATTTATATAAGGTAAATGAATTTGAAGTAATATCTTGTAGTGCATATTTAGTGTTCTATAAATGATTAATGAGTCATCTTGTGCATCCATACCTTGTAAATGTAATAAAGAGATTTAATCAAAACACTCTACCCTTGCATATTATTGGAGTATAACTTGTTTTCATGTGTGTTACTTTTTACCCTATAAGACATTGAAAACTGTAGTAGGAAATTAAACTCTGTACTCGATGAAAATCTCCTAATTTGAGTAAACAAGAGCCCAAGAATGAGTTTATTGTCTTAGTCAGTATGGTTAGTGACATTGTTATAAACCTGGTAGATAGGAGCGACACAGTCAAACTTCATTTGGAGTATGTAGAGCTAACTCCCCTTCGTATCCTAGTGGACTACCTTGTCTTCCGAGGATAGATCTAAAATTTATTTTCTTCATCGAATGAAATCCCTGTGGTTCTAGACGACATAGATGGAGGTTGTGACTTAGTTGTTCTAGGTCTTAAACTTTTGTTAATGAATCCCTTGGTTCCGCTCAACTAAATGTGTTACCTTGGTTTCTTTCAACATTACACCTGATCCTTTCGAAGGTGGTTTAACATAAATATGTCCTCTTGCTTAAAACACCTATATAGTTAAGGGTAGACCCTTAGATGAAGTTAGAATTAATCTAAACCTCAGTTGATTTGGATGTTAACTTAGGATTCGTGTGTAGCTTCAAGTCTTCTAACCATTTATGTCTTGAAGAGGTTAGACAAACACTTCGTAACTCCTTTTTCAAGACAATGCTAGTAATAAGACCCTAATGTGACATAGAAAATAAAATATATAAGAGTAAAACGAGATTTGAGGTTCAGAATAATGCCACCCTTGAAGACCTTATAACTCAATTAAACATATTCTTTTGTTTCAAAGAATATGAATTGTTCTTGGTGTGATCAACCTTCGAGAAAACAAAATACATATATAAATCAAAATGGTATTTCTCAAGTCATTGAATTGGAATAACTATGGTAGGGAAATAACTAACCCGTGATCGAGGTATGTTTTCGGTAAAAACTATCTCGCATCTAAATCTCCGTTAAAACCTAATATCACTATATGGACACCAAGTCACATCCACTTGAGTTGTAAGAATAAAAAGGTAGACACTGAATATATGTTTGAGAAGAAGATTTTTAACATAAGAACAAGATAATTAAGTATTTTATTTGCATTCGAATTATGCCAAATAAGTATGCAAGTTATGGAAAATTTGTAAAGAATAAGAAGCCAACTTAAAATGGTCGAACTACAAATTAAATGTGGAATGAACTTAAAGTTTCGGGAAAAAAAAAAGAGAAAGTCATCCTTGCACAATAATGTTCTTAGAATGTTAATCATAACTAAAATACAATTAAAGAAATGATGTGTTGTGGGTTCGCCATTCCTGAAGTCATTTTTCTTGTGGTTGGGTCATTACTAGTAACCATTCATTGGGAAAAGTGTGGCATCGACATGCCTATGTTGTTTTCTTGTGTCTATGTGAGTCGATGACTTATGTAATTGTCGTATGCGAGTCGAGTTTCTGTTCTTGGAGCCCTTGTTGTGTTGTGTGTAGTGAGCAATGTAAGTCAAAAAAATTATCCTGGTATTTTACTTGTTGTAATTGTGTGTGTAGAATGTGGGCACTATAGAAGATGAGTGTTGACTCCACCTTTGTAGGAGATCAAACACTATAAATTGTATGCTCCATCTATGTAAAGATATCCCAGATGAATTCAATTTCTAAATTCACTATTATTATACTTGGTGTTTTATATAATTGTGTAGTGTTTAACATTTGAAATATCGCACGAGGCCAAACCGATAAAATTTTGTTTGCCATAACCAGAGAATCCTCTTGTTAACTATAATGTCGCTTTAATTTTTTTTTTCACACATTCCATAACTGTAAATTTTTAAGTTCTTAATTTTCACACTAAACCATCTGTCATATGAACCATGACATAATAACAAGGTTAATAAATACTAGGTCTCCCGTTCTCTTCATAATGTTCCAATGTTGTTCCCAACTATGAGGTGAACATTCGAAATGGAATCCACACAACTTGACAAACTTCACCTTCGGCAGCTTGTCACCCACAACAATCATCGTCTAGATCTAAGTAATAGACCTCCGAAAAGTTGGTTTTGCTTTCCAAGTTTTGCTCAGCTTTGTAGGATTTGGCACGACTCTAACAAATTGTGATGAAAATGTTGAAGAAGCAGTAGAAAACCATTTGAAAAACTAATGCAATTGTGATGAAAATGTTGATGTTTTGTTCTTGTAGATTTGGTTGGATTCCTTTCATAAATTATTTTTACTTCTAAACATTTTGGATTTTCCCCATTTTTTGGTTTGTCCCCTTTAAATGTAATTCACACTCACGTGAATTATGCATTCAAGATATAGACGATATAGTGAACCACAATGCCCTTCCCCTCCCTCAAACCCCTTTTTATCACCCCTCATCCTCTCCCTCTTTTTCACTTCCTCAATTTTCAAATCTTCACCCCATTCCTTCGGTGCATTTCCATCGTACACTCCATATACGATTGCTAGTGTTAATTTATGTTAACTGGTGAGAGTAAACGAGACACCAACCTTGTCATTTATAAGAAGGTTAGTGCCTTATCCAAGGGTGGTCTAGTGTGGCCTTGAAACACTAACTCAATTGTGATTTACACATAGTAGATGGAATACAATGTTCAAACTTCATCTGTGAATAATATCAAAATCTATATAAAAATATCGAATATAAATCAAATATAACTTCAAAATTTAAAGATTCTAGTTTGGTGGGTGTACACAACTAAGTTTGGTACATGAATAGTTAATTCCTTTGGTATTAGTGTATTTATGTGTTTATTGATTATTGGTCAAGCTAAACTTTTGTTGGGTCGCATGTTCTTTGTACCATTCAACCTTAGATTTGTTTTCCATGCGTTTCTTGTGGCTTCTCACCTCTTCAAAATTGTTTGTCTCCTGTCAACTTTGTGTTATATCTTTGTTTGTCCTTGTCTCTCTCTCTCTCTCTCTCTCTCTCTCTCTCTTCTAGTTTTGTCCCTCCTTGTGTTTCCCTTGGTCTTGAGTAATGAGCATTTCCAAATCCATTACGAAAATAGTCACCGCCTTTGTGGGTTCATTTGTTTGTTGTTATTGAATTCGTAGGGTTTGTGCCTTTCCTTGGTGGTTGTTTCGCTTCTTGTGTGTCGTCTCTCTCACCGTTGTGTGTGAGCTTGTGCATTAATGGGATCCTAATTTGAATTCAACAAGTCCATAAATACACAAGTGCAATAGCACATTTAGGACAATAAGAGGATGAATAATTATTTCTTACAAGAATAATATCGAAGTTGTAAGAGTAGAATTTATTGTTTTGAAGAACATTCCTCTACCAAAATCTAAATTCAAGCATTTAGAGGAAAAATTTGAATTCAAATATTTAGAGGTTATTCTAACATTTAATAACTATTTCACACATTGAAAATTATGGTTATGACACTTGCATACACCCAATCCAAATTATTACTACCTTATGTTGAGTGTTAAATATGATTTTATTCAAGATATAAAGAAATGTGATAATAATAAAGGGATAACTCATAGATTAATAGGTTAATGCAAGGTTGATAGGCAAATAATCAGAAGTCATGAGCATTAACTTAACTCGGATTTATGCACCGTATACCAGCATTCATGTAAATGTTTTTGAAAATATTCAATCTTATTGAAATTCTTGGTGCGAGAATATGAAATGTAGAGATTCTATTGATAACATAGACAAGCCCAATGAAACTTTGATTATGTGTTTTCCAGGACAAATCCAAGGAAACTTAGTGTGTTAGTTGAGACAAGTCAAGGAAAGCGTAATTGTGTGTTAGTTGAGAGCATCGCCCATTGTGTGGGTGTGAGTGTGTGTGTGTGTGTGTGTGTGGGGGATAGTGGATGCGCGTGGTGTGTGTGTGTGTGTGTGTGGGTGTGGGTATGTGGGTGTGGGTGTGTGGGTGCAAGTGTGGTGTGTGGTGTGGTTGTGGGTGGGTGTAGGTCGTGTGTGTGTGTGTGTGTGTGTGTGTAGTGCCTATGTTCGTGAGTGTGTGCACGTGGGTGGGTGTGCATGCATGTGCATGGTGCGTGTGCGTGCGTGTGTGTGTGTGCGTGCGTGTGCGTGTGCCTATGTTCGTGTGTGTGTGTGTGGCATGTGTGTGTGCTATGTGGGTGTGCAGCATGTGCATGTGTGTGTGTGTGTGTGTGTGTGTGTGTGTGTGTGTGTGTGTGTGTGTGTGTGTGTGTGTGTGTGTGTGTGTGTGTGTGTGTGTGTGTGTGTGTGTTCGTGCGTGTGTGCGTGTGCTTACGTTTGTGTGTGTGTGTGTATGTGTGTGTGTGCATGCGTGCATGTGTGCACATGTGTGTGTGTGTGTGCATGCGTGCATGTGTGATTATGCTAAAATGGGAAATCCTAGCCTAATCTAATGCTATGTAAAGTAGTAAATAACAACTAAATAAAATAAAGAAAGTGACCCAAGTAACTAAGTAAGTAGAAATGTAAAACCCTAATGTGTAAGAGGGGTTAGGAATTTCTTAGCTGATTCGACGAAGGTGTAAGAATGTGTTGTAGTGTGAATCGGGCAAACAGGAGGAGGAAACGACCACAAAAAAACCTCATAAAACACATATATGAGTTCCCTTACTAGACTGGGGCATCTGGAGAGGGATAGGGGCACCCTAACATGAGATCCGGCACCCTAGTCTGCGGAAATAGTCTGGAACCCTCCTCTGAGGTGTCGTTGGATATTCACCTATAGTTGCTTCCTGTCACATTAGCTTACGTTGGAGTGCGCAGTATGTCGCTGGAAATTAGTGATGAAGAAGGAACCTGTAAAACCCCAAGACAAACATCAAAACCCTAAAAAAGAAAGATTTATATGAAGGGGTCAAACTATTCTCAGTGGCCACAATGGTCAACTTACTAACCAAACACTACACTACATCTTAGACTCGATGTAGTTCTATGTGTGTGTACAGATCATGCCCTAGGTTGCTCTTGTGTCAGTCACACTTTGTGAAGTAATAACAATAACTAGATGTAGAATGTAATAAATGTGTGCATGGAAACAATAGACTCCCCTCTTATGAAGTGTGATGCAGATGAACCAACCTTTTGTACCTTGTGATAGAGCTAGATGGATGCAATTGTAGCTTTATGCGCATTTGATGGATGTAACTCTAGATGGTGATAATAAGTGCTTAGTGTTTGGTCCTTTATTATTGTCTCATAACTTTATATTTATATGGTTCTTTTGTTCTAATTTCATAATTAACTCTGAAAAGGCCGAACACTAAAAATATAAAAAGCTCAAACGACTAAAAAGTGCCCAAAAGATATAAGCAAAGTACAAAGAAAATTAGGGCACCTAGAGGGGACCAGGGTGCTTGGGCACCCCCGGTTCTAGCTGAGCACCCTAGTCAAGAATAAGAATAATGCTAGATGACAAAACATACTGGGAAAGTATGGTTGGAGGACCAGAACTAACGATAGAAAGCAAAGTAAAAATGGCCAAAGACATAGGTTAATTATTACTCTTTTCACTCAAGAACCATACAAATAGTAGTATGAGACCGAGACTAAATATTGACTCAAAGTGAGTGATTTAGTGACTACATTTGCCCCCACTTTATGTTGGTGAGTGGAAAGCTCAGTAACATAAATTAGATAGAGATGTATCCTTGATAATTCATGTAGAGTGATGTAACAAACGTGCCAAAGGACTAGACAAAGTGTGGAGTGACAAAAAGATGGAGCATGGAGACTAAATATGCAAAAGTGTAAAAGGTGATAAAAGTGAACCTAAGGCGGAAGCACATGTGTAGATGCCAGTGTATGTAGTGTACCTGCATGGTTAGTATCATGTGTGTACCGTAATGTGTGTGTTGTTGTTGACTACTTTCTTCCCATACAGACGAACCTGCAAAAGAGAAGATGATCAAGTAGTCAAATACACATGTATATGTGTAAAATGCATGTATGCATGTAAAGAAACATGTGAAAATAGTACAAAAATGACAATGAAAAATGAACATGTGCACTTGATCCATGATGAGAAAAAGGGTGTAGAAAGGATATCTTGTAACTTTTGGTGAAGTGCGAGTTTTTTGAGCGATCTCACGCTACTATGGTTGAAGTAGTGTAGGGAAAAAGTTGTGTTATTCTCCAACTTGTAATTGCTTCCCTAAGATTGGTGAAGAGATATTTATCTTGTCTTTTTTTGGGCGATCCGACGCCACTGACCGAAGTAGTGTAGGGAGGCAAGTCCACCTGTATCCTCTAACATGTAATTGCTCCCGTAACGCCAAGGAAATCTACCCCTGTAAAAGCCATTGTGTATAGGGTTTGTAGACGCAGTCCGAACCCTGCTATAGTAAACTATAGACTTTCATAGATTGAGTAGATTAGACAGTGTCGGTACCATGTGTAAACCCCAAATGATGCCTCCCCTTTTTGGGGCACATGCGATGTCACAGATAGGAGAATGCGGCCCCAAAAGAGGACCTACAACGTATACTGAAACTCTGCCCTACAGGGGAAAGGGAAAGTGCTTAGTAGAGACCAAGGCACATACAAACAAGTGGCTAGAAAACACGTGTTAGTATGAACAAGCATGCATGTAGAAACAAAAAATGTGTAAGCTAGAACATAAGCACATAATGTAAACACTCAAAGAGACAATCATAGACCACACAAAGTAGGTTGCAAACATGGGACACCACTCACAATGTCGCAATACACTCAAGGCCATCATGGCCGCAAATAAACAAGTGTGTGCACATAACAAAGGGTAGGGCCCACAAACAAGACACACAATAACAGACAATACCAAACAAACAAATAGGTATGGAAGCAAGTATCCCGCATAACAAATGTTGCACATGAAGCACCCGTTAACATGTTAGAAAAATAACAAGTATGTCAAAGCATGTATAACCTGATAATGGAAAGTGATAAGTATAAAATGAAACAATAACACCTGTAGTGTACAAATGTGGATGCCCCCAGTAGGTAGTGTTTTAATCTTTGGTGTCGCATGTAAAAGCTTTGTATTTGCGATCACAACTAGAAAAGAACGTGAACTCGCATGTAAATATAATGACATACAAGAGATTTGTCTAACATGTGTAGTAAAGTGAACATGTTAAGAAAATGGCAAACAAGAGTAAATGCAACCATAAAATGCAGTATGTTGAGGATGGATGGAATGGAGTGCAATGTGGATGATAGGATCCATGTGTCTGTTAGGAAAATTATAATATTAGTGCGTACATATTATTAAGTTATTACATATAATATTGTGATAACAATATTGTTTGGCTGGTTAAAACAATCCACCTTAGATTAGTTCAAGTTGTTTGTGGAGAGAGAATAGGATTCCTTGATTTAAGAACAACCTATTCTTATATTTGTAAGAGTTCCCATATGAAATTAATTAAGAATACTTGTTATGTGTTCAGCTTTTTCTGCTCTCACATATGGTATTAGAGCATACAATGGAGGAATAATTTGGGTTGCATGAACAATCGATATTCTATATTGTCATTGTCTTGTGAATGGACAATTTTTTGTTCTATGTAAGATGTTTTATTGCAAAATCTTAGCATAATTTAGTAAAGTTGTTTGTACTAATTCGAATAATTTTATATTGATCAGAGTTTCTGCTTTTTATACTGCGTCTACTACAATCGAGTATATTGAAAGTGCATCACCATTAATTTTGGTCTACTCTATATTATGCCCTTCGCTTCACCTGTGCTCAATAATTATTCATGAAATTCACATTAGATGAAAGCTGTATTATTGCATCATCTTCATCTCAGACTTTGACGTTGAAGATATGGTGAAAAATCCTCAATAAAAAATACTCAGCAAACCAATGATACATAAGGATTGAGAAAAATCATCTGACGCCTCTAACCCATGCGTTACCTGTCACCGCGAATCTATGGGAATTGGAGCCTTCATGTAGAGATTTGCAGAGATTTTTACGTCATTTATGTTCAACAATTAGATCCGTGGAAGGATGTGATTTCTTGTTGGTGTACCTCAGGTTTGATAGGAATTGAGATAACTTCAAAATTCTTCACATAGCTTGATCCATTCATTGCTAAATCTATGGCTGTAGTCTATCCACCATGTATACCAAACTTGCATGATCCTTCTGCATTAATCACATTCATCTTACAATCTAGCGAGCATACAAAGGATCTTCTCCACAGTTCAAATCTATACAACATTGAAGTGACCAATCCACTAAGTTTTATGGTATAATATCATATTGGTTTCATTTAATCTTTTAGGTTGTTTATTAATTTTTCCATTCTATTAATAGGATGTTTTAATAGTATTTAAAAGTAAGAGAAATTTGTGTCCTTACATTTAACCATGCATCACGTGTGGAGTATACGTTTTGTATTAGTCAATATGCCATAGGTTTGATTCAAGTCTAGAGATATCTACATGTTTTCGACTTCAATTTATATGTTTTAACTTTTAAGTTTTATTTGTCATCTTAGATGGTCAAGGTTCTAAATAGTATATCATAATAGTTTCTCATCCATTATAGTTGAAAAATGTTAAAGTCTAGAGTTATTTTTAGTGTCTTTGAGAGCCATTAAAAAATGTCCAAATAGGTGACTTTAGGATTATCATTGTTGTCCAATCAAGTGTTGAGAGTTAAAAATTGTAAAATTATAAAAAAGTTTCCTTATAGAAGCATTTTCGGTGGAATTTGACGTTCGAGTTGTAATTGAGCTCCATGATCACATCCGACTGAACTAGAAACATGAGACTGGAGGACAAAGGCAATGGAGGAAGGAGGTCATTTAGTGACCTCTCATCAGTTGTCAATGATGGGGCCGCATAACAACTCTGTGGTGGCATTTTTGTGGTGTGAGTTTAATTTCATTTTAGAGTTATAATTTGTTTCAGATTGTGTGTAGTGTGATTCTATTTTAGAGTTCCTATTTTGTATGGTTTTGGATGCTGGAAAATAGTTGTGTTAGAGTGCAGATGACTGTCAGTGATCCTCTGACTGACGTGATCCCTTGACTATCATACTTCGTTGGAAGATGATCCTCTTGTGAATACGTAAACTTGCAATGGTGACCATGTGCAACAAGATCTAACTAGCAAGATCCGAATAATTTTATGTCTTCAATACGAGTTTACTTCTCGGTGTTAGTGTGTGAAAATTTCACATTGTGGGGGGAACATGACACTAATGTTCCATTTCCATTCTGCACCTAAAACAACTAAAGTTAAAGGTAACTTCTAGTGGTACACTGGTAGTTTCCTATGTTGTTCAAGATTGAGTGGCAACGGTCAACAACAGTGGTTGCAATTAAGAATATCGTGATTCTTATAGGAAATAATGTGAAATATTTCCAGTATGTATTCTATTGTGAAGTTTTGTAATAAACATGTTTTGATTCCTATGTACTTCCCTAATGTACAAGAATAGTTGTGAAAACAATCACTAGAGTAAGTTAGTTCATGGATCTTGAAAGGTTTTGCGGGAGGATCCAAAAAACCACACAAGGTGGACAGTTGATGGGGCATGTTCACATCAAATTTTGTGGTAAGCCTATTTAATACCATGGAAGGAGAGAGCCTTTCTTTTGATCAAGATCATGATTCACATTGTAGGACATGTTTCATAGGGGTGATTATACTGCAGATAAGTGTGTGGATGTTTTCCTATGTTCACACTAGGGGGAAATGTTAGGAAATTTATAATATTAGTGCATACATATTGTTAAGTTGTTACATATAATATTGTGATAACAATATTGTTTAGGTGGTTAAAAAATCTACCTTAGATTAGTTCGAGTTGTTTTTGGAGAGAGAATAAGATTCCTTGATTTAAGGAAAACTAATTCCTATATATTTGTAAGAGTTCCTATATGAAATTAATAAATAAGAATTGTTTTTGTTCGGTTATTTCTACTCTCACAATGCCCCCCGAGTGAATGGAGTTGTATGCAGTGATGTTCATTTAGTATGCCCCCACAACAATCAATAATGAACCATAAATGAGAGTGTGTCATTGGGAAATGGTTGAACTATGTGATGTATATAGTGTGTTGTGATGAGTGTGTAGTGATGAAATGTGACATAGCAGTGACACGTGTGTGACTTTATAGCCTAAGTGTATATCATGACTAGATGAATAAAAAAGGATGTGGTAATGTATCCTAAAGCATATACCACTAAAAATGTAAGTGAAGGTGATGTGGTAGCCTATCACAAGATGGTGCTAGAAGAAGTGACCCTATAGCCTAAGGCGTATATCACTAATCCTAGGAATGTCACATGAGAAGATCAAATGATGAATGTGTGAGCGTGATGTGGTCCATTTTTTGTTGTATACCCTCAACAGTCTAGTATGGATTGTGAGACTAGAGTGCGTCATCATGTAGTGAGTGTAGCTTGTATAAGAATATGTACTATGAGTGATGAGAAGAGACAACCATGTGATGAGATAAATGTGTAAATATGTGATGTATATAATGCAATGCAAGATGTGTAGATAGCCTAATAGTGTGAAATGTGTGCTATGTAGTATGTATGATGAATAATATGTAATGCTAGAATCGTAGACAATAGGATTATGACACATGTGTGATGAACACTAGTATGATGTGTAGATGTACAAATGCCACAAAACAAATGATGTAGTATGAAAAATGTGAGATGTACTCTAAGATGTATGAAGAGATGCAATGTGTAGTACCTAGTGTGCAGTGTGTGAGGTTCATGTGTAGTATTCCCTCAACAATCAAGTGTGAACCAAAGCACAAGAGTGCGTCATAGGGTAGTGGCGATGTGTAGAGTGTAGAGGACAATGTCTATGCTAAGATGTTGATAAATGCGAGTGTGAAACATGTGGTGATCCTAAGATGGTGGTGGGGGAATGTGAATGCTATGCCCCCAAGTGTGGAAGATGAAGAATTGATCATGTAATGTCATCTAAGAGATTATCAGCTTCAGGGTCAAATTCATAGGGTTATGCATCAAAAACTTGATAAAATATTGTGTTTATTTGGTTGTGTAAAGAGCCATTGAGACGTAAATGATACATGCCCATAGCATATTCCCCATCCATGAAGGGTGGTAAAAGACACCCATGCGTATACCAATGAGTGAGATTCTATGTATAGCCAAGAAAATAACTGTTGTAAATGAAATTGATATATCCGTATGATCATAGTCTAATGTGCCTCATATATATGTAAGCCAAGAATGTCTTAATATGAGTGGAGTAGAAATAGGTATACGCAAGAGGTAGATTGTAAGATAGAATACACATAGACCATAAGCTGCAGTAATAGTGATGAATCCATAATATAGATGAGGATTATGCATTGGAGGATAAAGATCTTCAAAAGTGAATCCAAGTTCTGCCAAGCCATCATGTGAACATATAGTTTCGTCATAAGTAGGATCAAATGGAATGTGTTCCCAATATGAATCATTCATAAAGAGTGTGCATGTGAAGGGAGGTTGTAGTGAAGAATATGGCATGTGAAAAGGTGGAGGAGCTAAAGCAACATCTCATGTAGAAAGAGACCCGTGATAATGTCCATAACAATAGTAGTGGTAGGGGGAGATAGTGGAGTGGAAGGAACCACATCAATGACATAAATAACACCCTCAAGTGGTGGCAAATGACATAATTTTTCCATTGGTTATGGCCCATTTATAGTATCAATGTGTGGAATAGGAAGAGTAGTATTAGGATCTTGGTCACAATATTTGTAAGCATCATTGTCATGAAGTACAATATATTCAATACCTTCATGTATGAATTTGACACAATGATGTATGGTAGAGGCAACAAATTGCATGGCATGAAGCCATGTGACCTACCAAATAAAAAATTATATGAGACCAGAAAGTCAATGACAAAGAAGACTGTGTTGAGAGTTTTTGGCCCTACAGTGATAGGAAGAACAATGTGACCTATGCATGGGAAAATTGAACCATCATATGCATGAAGTGAGAGAGATGATGGACTAACATCACGAGCAGAAAGGCCTATCTTCTTAAGGAATGACATGGGACATAAGTTGAGTTCAGATCCATTGTCAACTAAAGTAAATTTAATACCGATATTGTAAATGCAAATCATGATATACAAGGGCGGGTCATTGTCGTA
Organism: Taxus wallichiana var. yunnanensis; assembly: GCA_018340775.1. Lineage (NCBI taxonomy): Eukaryota > Viridiplantae > Streptophyta > Pinopsida > Cupressales > Taxaceae > Taxus > Taxus wallichiana. Next base: position 391,073,711 of record CM031241.1, read on the forward strand.
AGTGTTAAGATCAGTGGGAATATTAGACTTGAATGCTATGTGCTAAAAGAATGCATCTACAAAATTTTGATAGATTGAGTCAGGATGCATATCAAGCAAAATGCGAGTAGTAATAAGAAGATGTAGGACTATATGCCTTACATCAGGGTGTGCAAGTAAATAATAATTGATTGAGATACTCATGATGACTATACTTTAGAATGATAAACAAAGAATGATGACCCTAAGAGCGTGAAGATCAAGTATGAGTTCACCAAAATGATTATGCTAAAATGGGAAATCCTAGCCTAATCTAATGTTATGCAAATAAATAAATAAATAAATAAAATAAAGTGACCCAAGAAACTAAGTAGAAATGTAAAACCCTAATGTGAAAGAGGGGTTAAGAACTTCTTAGCTGATTTGACAAAGATGTGAGACAATGTTGCAGTGTGAATTGGGAAAATAGGAGGAGGAAACGATCACACAGAAGCCTCAGAAAGCACAGATCCGAGCTCCATGACTGGACTAGGGTGCCTGGAGAGGGACAAGTGTTCTTGTGGGCACCCTAGTCTAAGATCTGAGCACTCTGGTCTGTGGAAATATTCTAGAACCCTCCTTTGAGGTGTCATTGGATGTTTACATGTAGTTGATTGATGTCAGACTAGCTTTGTTGGACTGCACTATATGTTGTTGGAAATCAGTGATGAAGGAGGAACCTGTAAAACCCCAAGACAAACATCAAACCCCTAAAAACTAAATATGGACATGAAGGGGTTGGACTATCCTCAACAACCATAATGGTGGATTTACTAAAAGAGTGCTTCACTACATCTCAGACCCGATGTAGTTCTATGTGTGTGTGTGTAAATTGTGTCCTAGGTTGCTCTTATGCTAGTCACACTTTATGAAGTAGCGAGTAATAACTAGATGTAGAATGTAATAAATGTGTGCATGGAAACAATATACTTCCCTCCTATGAAGTGTGATGCAGATGAACCAACCTTGTGTGCCTTGTGATGGATTAGATGGATGTAATTATAGCTTTAGGTGCCTTTGATGGATGCAACTCTAGATGGTGATAGTAAGTGCTTAGTGCTTGGTCCCTCATTATGGTCTCATAACTTTATATTTATATGGTTTTCTTGTTCTAATTTCATAATTAACACCGAAAAGACCGACCACTAAAAATATAAAAATCTCAAACGGATAGAAAGTGCCCAAAAGATGGAAGCAAAGTACAAAGAGGATCATGGAGCCCAGAGGGGACTAGGGCACACAGGGCACCCGATCCCTAGCTGACACCCCCATTAAGAATAGGAATAACAGAATGAAAAATTAACTGAGAAAGTATGGTTGGAGGATCAAAAGTGACAAAACAGAAAGAAAATTAAAAATGGCCAAAGACATGGGTTAATTATTACTCTTTTCACTCACAAACCTTATGAATAGTAGTATGAGACAGAGACTAAATATTAACTCGAGTGTGTGATTTAGTGACTATGTGTGTGTGTGTGTTCGTGTGCATGTGTGCTTGTGCATGTGTGTGTGCGCATGGATGTTGTGTGTATGTGTGTGCGTGCATGTGCGTGTGAGAGAGAGAGTGTGTGTAAGAGTGAGTGTGTGTGCGAGTGAAAGTGCATGCCGGTGTGTGCATGCACGTGCGTGTGTATATGTAAATGTGTGCATGTGTGTGTGTGTGTGTGTGTGTGTGTGTGTGTGTGTGTGTGTGTGTGTGTGTGTGTATGCATAGTTGTGTATGTGCACGTGTGCGTTAATATGCATGTGTGTGTGTGTGTGTGTGTGCATGTGTGTGTGCACATGCACACGTGTATGTGTGTGTGTACGCATGTGTGTGAGTGTATATGCACACGTGTTTGTGTGTACGTTTGTTTGTGGGTGTGTGTGTGTGTGTGTGTGTGTGTTTGTGTGCGTGCATGCATGTTTGTATGTCTACATGTTTATATGTGTGTGTGTGTGTGTGTGTGTGTGTGTGTGTGTGTGTGTGTGTGTGTGTGTGTGTGTGTGTGTGTGTGTGTGTGTGTGTGTGTGTGTGTGTGTGCGTGCATGTGTAGGCGTGTGTGAGCATGTGTGTGTGTGTGTGTGTGTGTGTGTGTGTGAGAGAGAGAGAGAGTGTGTGAGAGAGAGAGAGAGAGAGAGAGTGTGTGAGAGTGAGAGTGCGTGTGTATGGATGTGCATATGTGTGTGTGTGGCATGTGGGTGTGCGTGTGGGTATGCATGTGCACGTGTGTGTGAGTATGTGTGTGTGCATACGTGAGTGTGTGTGCGTGTATTCTCATCCATAACGTAATGGATAAGTTGAATCACCCAATAAAATCCTTAGCAAAATTCTTCAAAAAATCATTCAAAAATCATGTTTTGACTAGAATATAAAGCTTTATGGACTGTGTTATGGACTTATCATATTAGTATCCATATGAATACTAGAGAAATCCCATTCTTGCTCATATATGATGTCAAATATGTCCTTCCACTCGATGTGGAGCTTCCTTCCTTCCATATTTATCTCAAGAGAATCATCCCTAAGGAAGAAATCCATAAAGCACGTTTACATGCCCTCAATCTTCTTATCAAAAAATGTGCTAATACTATTAATTGAGACCATAAATACAAATAATGCATATTTAAAAAGAACAACAAACTCGTTAAGCCAAGGACATTCAAAATTGGTGACCTCGTCTTGAAATTAGATTATACACATGAAAACTAAGGAGAATATGCTAAAAAGTGGTGTATTCCATATCTCATAAAAGACATCCTTGGCCCAAGTATGTATCTTTTGCAAAACAATAAAGGCCATAGTTTCTACCACATTCTTCCAATTAATTACTTCATCAACCTATTAGTATAATCTATCTCACTTGGGTATCTATGAACATTGCTTCATATCTTGGATAATTTGGTAATATATTTATCTATACCTTTTATATGACTAATTACTTGACATTACATCATAGTCAGCACCTTTTAACATATTTTTCTATCATTATAACATCTACCCATTATTGTTTTTGATCCTTAACATTTCTTTTTTCCTCTCAACCACCATCCTTCCCATGGTCAATTAGATAGGTAACTTATGTCTTATTTTGCTAAATATCTACCACTTGTTTATTATCACCCTTGCTTATTTAGGCTTTCAAAAATCTATTGCACTTGTAGTATTAAATCCAAATGACGATGGTACAGATCATTAACATTTGCTTTCAATTTTAAGCACTGTATAGATAATTTTATGAAGACCATCTCATGTTTCACTATTATGACACAAATTAATATTTGGTTGGAGCATATGTATACGTCTCATTTTTAATGTTTGCCAATTGTTTCTCTTATACAAGAGTTACTAATATATTATTCTTCTCAACATATGTCTTAAGAGGATTTCCAATATTGGGGTGTAATCATACTTGTTCATGTGTACTAGGCCACAAAATTTGAAAGATGTCAATATTATGTCATAGTTCTCTTACCCTTGCCTTATTTTATCCTTTTGCTCACATTGTACCCACTTGTTGGCAAGAAATTTTGTCGGGGGAAAATTGGTGGATTTCTTGCCAACACTCTGGGAATCTAAGTCCCTCTGCTTAACTAGTGCATATTCCATATATGGATACATGAGTAAAGGTGAATTTTCTTGGTGGCCTTGTGGCCGGGGATCAAACAGGGGCACTCCACTGACCCTGTGGCAAAAAACTTGCAGATATCTGCAAGGGAGGAATTTTCTAGGATAACGGGAAAAGGAGTGAAAAATGAGATATGAAAACTAATGTTACAGGTAGAAAATCATATTCCTACACACACTAATTATAAAATTCAATAAATGCACTAAAATTAGGAAGAAACAATACTACACACAACAACAAGACCATATATAATTTAATGAACAAAAAGTATTAGTAAACCCCTTAATAAAAAAAGGCTATAAAATCTTTCTTCTTGTATTGATGCTCAAATAGAAATTGTACATAGTATGAGAATGGAAGACATTGAGAATAGGGGAAAAATTACTAACTCTTTTCACTCACAAGTAAGCAAAAGGTCTCTCATGAACTTACAAGAATACAACTAGCTAGAGGAATTTCAGAATTATAACCCTTTGGAATGAGGAACTCATTACAATTTATAAAATTTTGGAAGTCTCTTCGCCTATCCCCCATTGACCCTTCATATGCCTTGAAAATTTTCACATTCTTAGGAAAATATTAAGTCCCCTTTTATAATTTAAGGGTGACTTATTACATTGAAAACATTAAGGCATGTGAAAAAGTGCAACCCCAATGCAAGATTAGAATATTGAAAAGAGAGAAAGTTAGGGGGTGAAAGGAGAGAGAAAGAGAGAAGAGAGAGAGGGAGAATAATGCCGATGAAGAAAATGTTGCATTGACCCACTGTTGTACTTGACCAATCCGATGCAATGCTCCAATGTAGTGAAGTCTGGGTCTTCGAATGTCTTATACCACAAGAGACTTCCTTTGGATGATACACGAACATTGTGAACTAAGTGTTTAAAAACATTGTTGAATGGAACCTTTAGCAACCAAATGTGCTACTCACAAAGACCCCTTCTGAAGAGATTGAAGTTTTAGAACAAATCTCACCATGGCTCCTTGCAACATCGTCACATTACTTAGTTGATTTGGACATGATCCTAATGAGACATACTATGAATAGTCTGATGGTGTTGATCATGAATTCCACCTCACACATACTAATTGAAGCATGAAAAAGTGTTGAAAGACACTGTTGAGATCCCTGAAGATAGAGAATGCATTGGTTTCTCCCCTGCGAATATGAACTTCATTATTTCTTAACACTTACTATATTTGGAAAGGAAAAATATTTTTGGCAAGTGTCAAGATTTTCCCTCTTTAGTCCCCAAATGGTGATGTCAACTTGGATATTCAACTTTTGATACATTTCTTTAGTGAAATTCACTTTCTGGAATGACTTACTATTTTCAACAAATTCCTATAAGATAACTTACTATTTTTAGTAAGTGTGAAAACTCAGCTCCTTCGATCTTTAATTGGATGTTGCAACTCAAATCCATTTTTCTCCCTGCATTCCCCTCACCTTCTAGATCAGTTAGCTATTTTTAGTAGTGAAAATATGACCACTTACTATTTTTAGTAAGTATCAATTTTGGACCAAGATGACAATCTCAATGATTTCTCCCTACAATACACCTTTTCACCGCCTCCTTCACATCTGCTTTAGTTGGTGACTTTCCCAAAATTGCAGTCTCATATGTAGAAGGCTTGCTATTTTTAGAAAGTGTTCTTCTAGTGGCTGGATTATGGTGGAATGAAATTTTATGATATGGGTTTTTGCCTAATATCACCCCTCTAAAATCTTAGACCTACCCGATCAGTAGTTTGGGAGATTTTAAAGTTTCAAAAATTTGACCTAACAGCTCCTTTGAACATGGTAGCCATTATTGGGACCTTGAAAATTACAGGTATGGTTTTCTTCTCCGTTTGTAATAAAAATTATATTTTCATTGTGGATTTTTCTTCTTACTCTGCTGGTGAAATTTCTCTTTGATTTGACTATTGGTTTGATGGGAAATCAAGTTTTTCTCTCCGTTGAGCCGGATGGAAGATTTCTTTGTTGTGAGTGGTTTGAGAAATGAAATGAGGATTTGAAGGTGAGGTTTTAATGGATTTTGAAATATAAGAGAGAAGAAAAATAAGGACCTTCATTTCGTGCACCGGTTAGCAAGATCCGTTTGAATCTTCGTTCTATGGCAATGGATTTTTCTAAAGAATTTTTTCACTTTTCTCCTTCATTCTTCATTGTTCTGGCTCTTTTGATCAATCTCCATGTAGTCTCTGTTTACCTCTTGCTTCATCAATCAAACCCCAAGTGCGTTGGCACATCATCTAGATGGGTAAGGAAGCTAACTTGAGGCACGCACAGCACCGAGCCCCTCTTCTATGTGAGCTTTGTGAGAATTTTCTCCCTTAGTAAGGGGATGTTTGCACAAATAGAGAATGAACACACCCATTCTTGGAATCAAGATTAAGAACTAAATCCTAGTCTAATGAACCAAAACACAGAATAACATGATCACACTACAAGAGAAGTAGAACTAAATCACAATTAGCATTTATAATACTAGTATTGCACCCATGAATATAAAAGAAAATGCACAAATTAAGATCCATAACACATGTTTAATCATTCCATTATATCCATTTATCAAGTTATAGTATCCAATAATACATTAAAGGAGTTCCATGGAGGGAAATTAAAATAGTAGTAGAGCTTCAACACACTTTCTACCATAGCTTCATTATAGAGATTATGATAACATATTAACCTCTTTATCTATCCTTTAGATCTATATCTCTAGTTTCTAACTACTAACTATTCGCTCATCCTTTCCAATGTTATGAAAAAACCATCCATATGAAGGAACTGGGAGGTATCTCTTCTAACTTCCCATCATCACAAGAAAAGGTCTGAAGGAATATTTCATGATCACCTAACCACTACTCAAGAAGATTCCAAATCTCATCATGCACTAATCAAGTATCCTTAACATGTAAATTCTAGCTAATCT